>JAODAL010001397.1:0-233226 GCA_025379985.1 Phyllomedusa bahiana
TTGGGGCTGTATCCAGGAATCCCTTTTAAACCCCCCTAAAGTTTACTGCTGGCCTGTGATACCGGCTACCTTGTGTTTTTTGTTCTTTGTTTTTGTTGTTTTGCTAACCAGTATACCTGACCTCGGCCTTGTTCTCCTGACTCCGGCTTGTCTCCTGATTTTGTGCTTTGCTTCCGTTTGGCTTTTGACCTTGCTTGTTTACGTTTATTCCCCCTGGTTTTGATTTGTGGTTTTGCGTTCCTATTTGATATTGACCTGGACTGTTGACTATTCTTGCTTCTCAGGGGCCCCACACTTTAGCAGCGCAGGGACTGTCCCCAGTTGCCGTCTGCCCGCCTAGGGCAGCACCGTCAAGTAGGCAGGGACAGTGGGCTGGGTTCCAGTTAGGGCTCACTGCACCTCCCTTACGTGACAGGTTTCTTTTGGGCAAGTGATGCCACCAGAGGCCCTTTGGGGGGAAAGAGCCCCTGCACCATCCCTGCGGTTTTGAAGAGCGTGCCCCGAGCCTTAGAGCCACCGCCACCCCCAAAACATCCACCCCGCTCACACCAGTGAGCTGTCACAGAGATATACCCAGCCTTGGCCGTGCTTACTAGCCCAAATGTGTCGGTGGTCAGATGGATTTTTCCCGGGACACCAGATGCAGACAACGCGCTTAAAATTTTTAGATGACACGTGGCTGGCCAGGCAGGGACGGCTTTTCTGGCAAAAAAAATGCCTGCTTGGCATCGGGTATTGGGGGCAGGCAAGGGCCATGCCCGTGGCGGAACCCAAATCGTGTCCACCAGACGGAAAGGCACAATTTCCAAGGCCAAAAGCCTGGCAATGCCGACATTCAGTCTTTTGGCTTTGGGATGGTTTGGGTTAAAGTGTTTCTTCGGCTCCCAAACCTGGAAGACATAAGGCTGGCTGCTAGACGGGCCGCTGTACGGTGTGCAGGTTGTCAAACTTGCGGGAGGAGAAGGGGTAGGATGGGTCTCTGGTGGTGCTGGTGGTACTCTGGCGACGGTGAGGCTAAAGCGGAGGCTGATCCCTGATCATGACTCTGAGAAGACAGGGGCAGCTAGGAAACGCTTGGTGGTGGCGGAGGAGGAGGAGGCGGAGACAGAGGGTGGACAGTGGTTGGAAACCCGGCTCTCTGGCCTTTTTTGGCCAAGTGTTTGCCTCCATTTCAACTCATGCATTCGCTGCATGTGACTAGACATGTTGGTGGTTAAACACCTAAGATTCTTGCCTCTACGCAAAGGCGGCATATGACATCGCTGTGTGAATCAGAGGCTTGCTCAAAGAGGCCCAGGCTTGAGAGGTCCTGGACCTTTTTGACGCCGATAAGCGGGAGCGTGGTTCCGCGGGACCGTGGCTGGCGGAATCATATAAAGGGGGACTTCTGCGCCCCGCCCTCTCCCCTTTTGAGGCGGGACCCGTATTGACAACTCCCCCAAATCGTCTTCCTCCTCGCCAGTGATTGAAGCGTCGCAAGCAAATTCTGCTGAAAAGACCACGTTGGGATCCGCAAGTCGTCATCATCAACAAAAAGGTGACTTCGTCGTCTGACATTTTTCATCCAGGAGCTGCGGGCTACAAGCAAGAGGCACTGCAAGGCGTTGCCGACCCCCGGATTTTTGCCGATTGCCCGGCTTCCTTTTCCTCCTCTGATGGCATCAGAAACCCTGGGCGTCAAGCAGGACAAAATCATCCTCTTTGGCCTCTTGATCTTTTAACATGCCTTCTGACCCAACTGCTTTTGTCATCAAAGAGGTCTTCAAAAAGGGATTATCCACCAGTGGTGGGTACACGAGTTGACATTTGGGCTGCCTCGCTTCATGTTGGACGGTTTGCTGATGATGCTGATGACGACATTTGTGGCCGTGACTGGGGGGGAACGGGGAAAGTAAGACTGCTGGATGCAGGTTGCATTAACCACTGAAGAACAGATTGGCGACGCTGTTCGTTATTGAATTCACAGGGCCCGACCCAGCGATTGACAGGGCCTGACGGTCCTGCAACCGACGATTGGAAGCCAAACCCTTCTCTCGTACCTCTACCTCCATGTCCTACCCCCCTCTTTGCTCGCTTACCACCTGAATTTCTCCATGTTCGAAAGATAAAAAATTTTAGAAGGTATGGAAGAGTTTTTGGAAATTCTCTTATTAAAAAACGGCAAATCACAGCTATTCTCAAATCCCTCAAATCAAAACAAAATTTCTGGATTTTAAAATTTTAAGTGCAAGGTACCTCTATCAACAAAGCTTGACTGACCAAAAGTGAAAAAACACCTATCTGAAATGTATACGGATAATAAAAGGTATTTTTGGCACCTATCAATACATCTGTCGTGACTACAAAATTGCTGGATTTTAAATTTAACTGCAAGGGGGCTCTATGAAACAAAGCTGGCCTCGCCAAAGTGAAAAAAAAACACGTATCTGAAATGTATACGGAATAAAAGGTATTTTTGGCACCTATCAATAACCACCTTTTGGTTTTTGAGGACCCCACAAAAATTGCCTGGGAAAAAAATTTAAAATTAAGTGAAAAAAGGGGGAAACCTTTTATGAACAAAAGCTGGCCTTTCGCAACAGAAAAGGGGTGGGTGAAAAAAACACGTATCTGAAATGTATACGGATAAAAAAAACGGTATTTTTGGCACCTATCAATACACCTGTGGTGACTACAAAATTGCTGGGTTCATATTTTAAATGCAAGGTACCTCCAACAACAAAGCTTGACTGACCAAAAGTGAAAAAAACACCTATCTGAAATGTATACGGATAATAAAAGGTTTTTTGGCACCTATCAATACACCTGTGGTGACTACAAAATTTTCTGTATTCAAATTTAACTGCAAGGGCCTCTTAACAAAGCTGGGCCTGCGCCAAAGTGAAAAAAACACGTATCTGAAATGTATACATAATAAAAGGTAATTTTGGCACCTATCAATAAACTTGTGGTGGACTACAAAAATTGCTGAAATTTAAATTTAAGTGCAAGGTACCCTATCAACAAAGCTTCAAATGACCAAAAGTGAAAAAAACACCTATCGAAATGTATACGGGAAAAAAAAGTGGATTTTTTCACCTAACAAATAGACCTTGCAGTTACCTAGAAAAGATCTGTATCCTAATATAAGTTCAGGTTTCCCCCAAAACCAAGTAATATTTTAACAGAAACTGTTAATAATAAAGCATTTCAATGCAATGTCTACACTAAGTCTGGGTGCACAATATCCAGTATTCTTTAAAGAGCTTGTCTGTGTTCGCTCGCGGGTCAACCCCCCCCCCTTCGCTCCCCCCGTGACTTTACAGCGGTAGATGCTCCTTTAAGATTCTCAGCCTAACTACCTAAAATCTGCAAATCTCTAAAATACCTAAGTTCTAAGGGTTTACAGCTAAAAGTATAAACTGTCTCTGTGAACAAATGAATAATTTCGCTGACTGTTTGCACAGAGGCAGAGCGCACGTCCCCACTCCTTTGAGATACTGACACACACTGATCATGAACAGGAAGGGCTGTTCTATGTAAAACGAGGTCATGTGATTTTTCCAGCCAATCGCAACCATACACATCCCAGTCATGACGTCGCACACACAGCTCACCCTGCTCTATTCTCTAAGCTTATTTGCTGCCGCCAAAAAAGACAGGAAGCCAGAAAATGGCGCAATATTAATAGATTATGCACAGATATTAACCTAAATTATTGCGTGATCAAAAAAATCCGATCAACATAAAAACCGTGCCGATTTCAACTTTGTCGATAATAATCGCTCAACACTAATTCTAAACTATCCTCATGCAGCCATGCTGATATCCCAGTAATTATATATATGCTGCAGCTTGGTAGACATTTTGGGCCACATGTATGAACCTGTTTCAGTCTAAAACTCACTTTTTTGCCCATAGGTTCCTGGATGTGCAATTTGCATCTATTAGACATCTGTGGCACTACTGTGACCTAAACAGCCCTAAACGGCCCTTTGTTTTTCAATATTATATATTGTGAGACTCGCTCTCATCCAGATGCCATGTTGGACAGTCTTGGGGGTTGCTGTCCTTTGATAGAATGGTTCTGGCCATGATTCACATGTCACATGGACACATGGTATATCTTCCAACCTGGCCTCAATCAGCTTTATTCTTCTACCGTTCAACTGTACAGCACGTCTGGTCACTCACTAAACATTCACAGAGACTCCTCTCTAGCAGTGGTCAAGGCCTATTGCCGAGCACCACAAACACATTAAGTTCATAAGCCACCCATGGTATAGTGTCCTCACCAGCCACCACTTGTATTGGCTTCCTCCAAGCCTGGGGGGAACATAACCTTCTCCTCAGCTCTATTGTTGCTTTGACTCCTTGGTTTTAATAGGCTTTAATAGGCCTCCAAAGATCTGGTAAAGATGTGTCCTGGAACGTGGGAACGGCTTCACATCCAACACTATGGCCATTCTGAACAAGCCAGCCCATACTTGCTGCCTCACAGCTACACTAGCAGCTAATCTAATTGTTAGTAATTTAGGGTTATTGACCCAATACTGCTGGCTTTCCTCACCGACGTCAGGCCCCTCTGTGATATTTATCTTTCCGACCTCCTGCTCCCACCAGTCCAGTAAGAGAGACCTATAGGACAACATAATACCACCACTAATATAGCTTGAATTGGTCTCTGTTTGGTTTGACCAAACATAAAAAAAGTTCACTGCATCCTGTATAATCCTAACCATAATTATAATCCTAAATTGGGGTTAGGATTTTTTTCTTTTTTGGGGGAGTCAATTTACCATTACTTACCCTAATGTTTTGTTAACTTGAACTGAAGTCAGACCAAAATGACCAAAAGCACTGCTGGGCTGAAAGTGCTATGGAATGGTGAGTTGACCCCTAAAATCCCATAAAAACCCCTATTCTAAATTAAAGTTTAAGGTTATGGTTAGTGTAAATTTATTTATTTTTTTTAAATGTGATTTGAGCCAAATCAATCAAACTGACAAGAAATAAGTCAACTTTTATTTCAAAAGTTTGTCAGTCTGTCAGGAATGATTGAAAATAGAAAAAATAAAAAAATACCCTTTTAAACCTGCTTGTTCCAGCACCACCGCTGGTCCTAATGTGCTCGCTGATGACATTACCAGCAGTGATCACGTGATGCTGCAGCCAATCAAAGGGCTCAGCGGTCATGAGCCACATGTACAGCAAGAGACCGTTATGGCCTGTGATTAGCTGTAGGGTCATGTGACAAATGAAAAGTGATGTAATCAGCCATGATTTTTTTCTAAAAATAATGCTATTTTTAATAAATCCCATGGAACTGAAGAGCTTTTGAAAATAATAGAACACCCCTGTAACACATTTCATTATTAATTTATATTACCAATAGAATGAACATCAATTTAGTATTGCCCTGTTTTGCTTAAATAATATCACCATGAAGGTATATTCAGAGCAACACACAAGCTCCTGCTGTATGATATGGTGGCGGGCAGTCAGTGGAGGCAAAAGACTGTGGCAGATGTACTCATTATGAGCAGTGTATTGTTGCAGATGTAGAAAAGCCTTATTTGACATTTCATATATTTTACCAGTGACAGAGAACTTTAATTCAATCTATTCAATGCTTCTTCATGGTTTTTACTGTGTTCTGATGTGCTGCAGCAAGTTATCTCTGCCAAGTAATCTTTGCTACACCTGTATCTCTGGTGCAGGGAGCCAAAGACTATGCTGGGCAGCATTGTACTCAGTTCCTTTACTGGTTTGGCTCCAATCCCTATCACATTGCTAGGCTCCTACAAGCTACATTGTGAATTGAGGATAATTACATCCAATAGAGTGCGCTGTGGAGCTCCTCAGCTCTTTTCCCATAAGCCTTTGCTTTATGCAAAACAGTCAGTGAGGTCTGATAGGCGAGTAAATCCTCACACGACCAATTTATTGGTGGCTCTCCTCAAGGAGAGATCTTTCCCCCTTCTAACTTATTTACTTAGTCTTACACTCTACGTACTCTCAGCTGTGTCTCGGTGGTGTCTGGTTAAATGAGCAGGATTGACTACTTGCAAACATTGGTGGCACTTCACCTTTATCAGCGCTGTGCTCTGATTCATGGAATAGCCAGCAGCAGCCCTTGCTCCACCAATAAGCACAGAGGAGAACAAAAAGCATTGCTTGACTCCCCTCCTCTCTGCCAAATTAGACTGTCTATGTCTTAATGACATCCCGCCCACCATAAGGTGCCGTCCTAGGCACCGGATAAGCTCTTAGTGGTAAACATGACCTTGCATACAGACCAGTTGCCAATACACCTCGTGTCATTTCCTGGTATCACCATTCCTAAGGGAAGTGATCCACAAGGTGATGTCAGGCAATAAACCTGATTTCTGCAGCCAAGAAGCAACTACAATTTGAAGGCCTAGAAAGCCAACAGAGGACCCAGGGAGAGGCTGGACAGTGGCAACACTGAAAGAGAGGGATTGGTTTATTATTTTTGGTACTGCAGCTCCATCATACATTTATTTTTAGAAAATCCACATAAAACCCCTATAATAGGGTGGGACACTATTTAATACTTTTATTATTTTGCCAATGAGAGATTACCTATAAATAGCACCTAAAGGTTTGGAGGACCTGGCACTTCTTAGCCTATTGATTTTAACACCCAGGCCTTTACCTCCACTACAAACACATTTCTCGAATCCCACCTTTTTCATCTTTGACTCTATAAAAATGCTGGTTCATGTCCGCGTCATCTTTCGACCAGACTACTGCAAAATCCATTTCTGTGGACTCCCATCTGACACTCTAGCTCTGCTGCAATCTATCCTCAACTTGGCTGCTTGATAAATCCATTTCTCTTCTCACTGATCCTCTGCCAGTTTCTTCACTGGGTACCCATTCTCCATAATTCGTCCCCTCCATACATCTCTGCCTTAATCTCTAGGTACCTCCCCTCACACATTCTCCGCTATCTCTGCTCTCCTCTTGTCAACTCCTCACATAGCCGACTTCAAGACTTCTCTCATGCATCCTCCAAACCCAAACCTTTTACCCAAACGCCCCCTTTACCCTAACCTTGCCTATCCTTTTCGGGGGGTTTAGCCTACAACCTACAATAACCCTGCTGCCACTACAGTATCTACAAACATGTTTGTCCCTCACTTTTTGTCTCATTGCTCTCCCTTGCAGACTGTAAGCCCTAGTAGGCTTCCTCCCTCTGAACAAGTTTAGTACTGATTATTTTACTTGGTTTTGTCTTTGGTATGTAAACCCCTTTTCAGGTGTATAGCACGCTGAATTTAATGGTGCCTAAAATAAATAATAATCATAATAGGTACTTTAAACTTTATAATGCTCTGCTCTTTCTGTGGTGGTGCTGCAGGGGAATTGAACACTTGCTGCTTGATTCAGACCTTCAGACGTCTCCAAAGAGCACAACACATTTAAATTAATCTGTTTTGGATAAGACTCCCTCCTATATGGTGCGCCATAGAAACTACTGCTTGTACAGTTGAAACCAGAAGTTTACTGTACATACACTATATAAAAAGATAGTGTTTTTCTCACTATCAGACATGAAATCAGAATAAACCTTACCTGTTTTAGGTCAATTAGGAACCACAATCATTTATATTTGCCAAATGCCAGATTAATGAGAGAGAGAGAATTCGAGACATTTTTATTACTTTCTGCAAAGTCAAAAGTTTACATACTTTAGGATTACTATGCCATTAAATAATATGGGACAGTCCATATGATGATGTCATGTCTTTGGAAGCCTCTGGTTTATTGGCAACATCTGAGTTAATTGGAGACACAACTATGGATGTATTAAATGCACACTAAAAACACACTGCTTGTGTGTGTAACATCATGGGCGAGAAATTAGCAAAGATATCAGGAAGAGAATTGTGGACTTGCACAAGTCTGATTCATCCTTGGGGGTAATTTCCAGATACCTGAAGATGCCTCGTTCATCTGTACAAATAATTATACACAAATACAAACAAGATAGGAATGTCCAGCCATCATACTGCTCAGAAAGGAGATGAGTTCTATGTTTTAGAGATGAATGTGCTTTGGTCCGACATGTGCATATCAACTCAAGAACAAAAGCAAAAGACCTTGCGTTTTGGCATATGTACATATGGCTGCTTTTTACATGTGTTGAAATAAATATATGAGTTTTAATCAATACCTGGCGAAGAAGCTGTTTGTTGCTGTGCATCCCGCACCACGGAGCTGCATAGGCGCTTCAGAATCTTGTTGTTGTTGACCTTGTGAAGATGCTGGCAGAAGCTGGTAAGATTGTCTCATTATCTACAGTGAAACAAGTACTGTATCAACATGGGCTGAAAGGCCACTCTGCTAGGAAGAAGCCATTACTCCAAAAGAAATATGTAAAAGCCAGATTAATGATTGCAAATGCACACAGGAATAAAGACCTACATTTTTGGAGATATGTCCTGGGATCTGACAGAACTAAAATCGAACTGTTTGGCCATAATGACCATCATTACGTTTGGAGGAAAAAGGGAGAAGCTTGGAGGCCTAAGAATACCATCCCAACTGTGAAACACAAGGGGTGGCAACATCATTTTGTGGGGTTGTTTTGCTGAAGGGAGGACTGGTACACTTCATAAAATAGATGGCATCATGAGGAAAGAAGATTGTGTGGCAATACTGAAGTAACATCTCAAGACATCAGCCAAGAAGTTAAAGCTTGGGTGGAAATGGGTCTTCCAAATGGACAATTACCCAAAGCTACTGCCAAACTGGTTACAAAGTGGCTTAAGGATAAACAAATCAATGTTTTGGAATAGCCATCACAAAACCCTGATCTCAATCATATTGAGAATTTATGGGCAAAGCTGAAAAGGCAGGTGTGAGTAAGGCGACCTACACATAGTTCTGTCAGGAGGAATGCGCAAAAATTCCTGCCAACTATTGTGAGAAGCTTGTGGAAGGATATCCAAACCGCTTGACCCAAGTCATACAGTTTAAAGGCATGCTACCAAATACTAATGAAATGTATGTAAACTTTTGAGTTTGCAGAAAGTAATAAAAATGCCTTAAAAATTCTCTCTCTCATTATTCTGGCATTTGGAAAATATAAATAATTTTAGTTCCTAATTGACCTAAAATGGGTAAGGTTTGTTCTGATTTCATGTCAGATGGTGAGAAAAACATGCATGTGTGTATTTTTATATAGTGTATGTAAACTTCTGGTATCAACTATATATGATAACGAGCCATATTAAATGCATAGTACTGTTAATTAATATATCTGATAAAACGTTATGATTGACGGATGTGAATAGAGGCAATCTCTGATCATGGCTATGTGAGCAGTGTGAAATAAAGATCTCACAGCTGACTGTATATATTGTTTTGCAGTCCTCTACAACACTGAACCTGGAGGCAGTGCAGGCCATGGCGTTTGATGGCTGTTACCATGACAGTGATGCTGACCTGAACTACTCTGTGCATTCTGAGGAGAGCTCATCGCGAGGGCGGGCGGCCAGCGTGGCCACTTTAGACGCAGCTCGTGTCAAGCGCAAGAGATCAATTAAAGGGAATGTTGGCAGAATAATCCTCGAGAACAATCATGCCATAGACACTTACTCCAGGATCATCTTCCCCATTGTCTATATTCTGTTTAACTTTTTCTATTGGGGCATGTACTTATGAGAAGGAATAAAGCTGGAGCTGTACATAAGATCTTACATTCCGAATGTACATGGAAAAACACAAGGATCCTGCACGCAGAAGTGGTCTATTGTGAGTTAATATATTGATATCTGGTTTCTTCTTTCAGTGATGGCCATGCTGGTGTTGCTTACAGTGTATTTCCAGTCATTTGTCTAAAAGTTTCTTGTAGAGATGTGCCTGCACTATTAAAACACCATATTTTTTATTTACTAATGTCCCATCTTATCTTTTAATAATTCTCTTATTGTAGCAATGCCATAAAGAGTACAGGTGGGGGATATGAGAGCAACAGATCAAAGAAGCGCAGATGCACCCGACTGGTATTTGGTCTCTTTCTGGCACGCATGGGAACAGTTTGCAGATTCAAGCCCTCACCCTTCACACCGACATGTTCATGTTCCGCCCGAAAACTGGACTGCCGGCGGTGTAAAAAAACGTCTGCACGGATTTTCCATTAAGGTCCATGTTAAAGGTTGTCACCCGATTTACAGACGGCTTTCAAAACCAAAAACCGGCTGTAAAACCGGCTAAAAACCCGTGCTGTGGTGACAAGCCTAAAGAGAAAGATATTTGCTTTTCCTAATTTTTGCAAATTGAAAAGTGAGGCGGGCATATGTAGGTAGCTTCCCAGAGTCAATACTTTGTAGGACCGCTTTTGGCTGCAATGACAGCTGCAGTCTGTTGAGGTATGTCTCTATCAGGTTGGTTTGTACATCTATAGGCTGGAATTTTTGCTAAATAGCAATCTAAGTCAGATTGGTTGGTGTACTTTTGTGAAAAGCGATTTTCAAGTCATGCCAGATTCTCAATGGGATTAAGGTCTGGACTGTGACTGGGCCATTTTAACACAATATACTTTGATTTAAACCATTATATTGTAGCTTTGGCTGTATGTTTAAGGTCGCCCCTGTCTCAAGTCTTTTGCAGCCTCTAACAGGTTTTCTTTCAGGACTGCCCTATATTTAGCTCCATCCATCTCCACATCAACTCTGAGCAGCTTTTCAGTCCCTGCTGAAGCAAAGCCTTCCCACTAGCATAACGCTGCCTCCACCATGCTTCATGGTGGGGATGGTGTGTTTAGTGTTACGTGCGGTGTTGGCTTTCCTCCACGCATAGCATTTGCCATTTAGACCCAAAAATTTATTTTGGTCTTATCTCACCAGAGCACCTTCTTCCACATGCTTTTTGCAAGCCACAAATGGGATTTCTTATGTCTTGCTTTAAAAAATGGGTTTCTTCTTGCCACTCTTTCATAAAGACCAGGTATCCGGAGTATACAACTAATAGCAGGGGCGTAACTAGAGAAACCTGGGCCCCATAGCAAACTTTTGGATGGGGCCCAGGTAGGCAGTAGTTAGGCTCCAATTAGTTATGCAGCCCCCTGGCAGGTAGGTAGGCTGTAGGTAGGCCCCAGAGGGAAGTAGTAATCCACAGTTAGGCTGTAGATGGCCCCAGGTAGATAGGCTATAGGTGGGGCCCACATAAATAGGTATCTAGGTAGGTAAATAGGCTCTAGGGGCCCCCAGATAGGTAGGCAAGGTGTATGTAGGCTATAGGGTCCTCATATAGGTAGGCAGGGTTTATTTAGGCTACAGAGTCCCCATATAGGTAGGCAGGTAGGGTTTAGGTAGGATATAGGGGCCCATATAGATAGGCAGGCAGGGTTTAGGTAGGGTATAGGGGCTCATATAGGTAGGCAGGGTTTAGCTAGGGTATACGGGCCATATAGATAGGTAGGCAGAGTTTAGGTAGGATATAGAGGCCCATATAGGTAGATAGGCAGGGTTTAGGTAGGGTATAAGGATCCATATAGGTAGAAAGGCAAGGTTTAGGTAGGGTATAAGGTTCCATATAGGTAGACAGGCAGGGTTTAGGTAGGGGCCCATATAGGTAAGCAAGCAGAGTTTAGGTATGGTATAGGAACCCATATAGGTAGGCAGGCAGGCAGGGTTTAGGTAGGGTATATGGGCCAATATAAGTAGGCAAGATTTAGGTAGGATATAGGGGCCATATAGATAGGCAGGCAGGGTTTAGGTAGCTATAGGGGCTCGTATAGGTAGGCAGGGTTTATTTAGGCTACAGAGTCCCCATATAGGTAGGCAGGCAGGGTTTAGGTAGGGTGTAGGGGCCCATATAGTTAGGCAGGGTTTAGATAGGGTACATGAGCCATATAGATAAGTAGGCAATGTTTGGGTAGGATATAGGGGTCCATATAGGTATGCAGTGTTTGTGTAGGATATAGGGGCCCATATAGGTAGGCAGGCAGGGTTTAGGTAGGGTATAAGAGTCCATATAGGTAGACAGGCAGGGCTTAGGTAGGGCCCATATAGGTAGGCAAGCAGGGTTTAGGTATGGTATAGTAGCCCATATAGGTAGGCAGGCAGGGTTTAGGCAGGGTATAGGAGCCAATATAAGTAGGCAGGGTTTAGGTAGCTATAGGGGCTCATATAGGTAGGCAGGGTTTAGGTAGGATATATGGACCATATAGGTAGATAGGCAGTATTTAGGTAGGGTATAGGGGCCCATATAGATAGGCAGACAGGTTTTAGGTAGGTTATAGGAGCCCATATAGGTATATAGGAAGGGTTTAGGTAGGGTATAGGTGCCCATATAGATAGGCAGACAGGGTTTAGGTAGGTTATAGGGGCCCATATAGGTAGATAGGCAGGGTTTAGGTAGGGGCCCATAGAGGTAGCCAAGCAGGGTTTAGGTAGGGTATAGTGGCCCATATAGATAGGCAGGCAGGGTTTAGGTAGGGTATAGTGGCCCATATAGGAAGGCAGGCAGGGTTTCGGTAGGGTATAGGGGCCAATATAAGTAGGCAGGCAGGGTTTAGGTTGGGTATAGGGGCCAATATAAGTAAGCAGGCAGGGTTTAGGTAGGACATATGGGCCATATGGGTAGGTAGGCAGGGTTTAGGTAACTATACGGGCCCATATAGATAGACTGGGTTTAGACAGGCTTCATTGATGTTAAAAAAAATAATAAATAGCTTTCTTACCTCTCTCCATGCTCTCACGATGTAATGCGCTCCTGGCCAGGCAGCGTTTGTGCTCGGCACAGGCGGTGCGATTATGTGACGTCATCACGACGGCCACGTCAGCACTGTGGGCTGGCACCTGGTAGGCTTAAGGCCTATCAGGCAGATTAGCAGAGCGGGCAGTCCTGTCTTTGAACCCTTAGGACAGAGGTCTGGGTGTTCAGAGGCAGGATGCGTCGGGCCCCGCAGCTCCGCCCTGCCGGCAGTGAATTGTTGTGTTCATTGCCGGCGGGTCCAGGGGTGGAACTACCGGAGTAGCAGAAGCACTAGCAGCTGCCACGAGGCCTGGTCTGGGCCCCCTAAAGACTTGGGACCGTAGCATTAGCTACGTCTGCTACCCTGGTAGTTACGCCCCTGACAAATAGTGGTCCTGTGAATAGATTCTCCCAACTCAGCTGTGGATCTCTGCAGCTCCTCCAGAGTGACCCTGGGCCTCTTGGCTGCTTCTCTAATTCGTGCTCTCCTGATCAGGGCTGTCAGTTTAAGTGGACATCTATGTCTTGGTAGGTTAGCAGTTGTACCCTGCAATACACTTTACCACAACATATTCCCTGAGGTCTTTGGTGTATTCCTGGGTACGTATTGGCGGCGCTTTGCTTCATGAAAGCGGATTCGAAAAGCGCAGTGTGAGGCTGCAGTGGGATCGGAGGTGAGCGGCTGGATGGGAGGGGAAGTGTTCCAGGGATCGAGGATATGAGATGGATGAATGGGGGAGGGGAGAGAGAGAGAGATTCACAAAACAGCTGTAGTTATTTATTTATTTATTTATTAATAAGCTGACTTTTAAAGGCAATTGGTCAAACTGGATTTTATTTATATAAATTAGATGTGGCTGAATATATCTGCACACCATACGTTTTAGTTTTTTAATTTGTAAAAATTTGGAGAAGCACGCATCATTTTCTTTACACTTCACAAATACTTGCAATACTTGCTACTTTGTGTTGCTCTATCACATAAAATATCAATAAGGGAAACATCTCTCCTGAAGGAGAGCACCGAACGAACGGCTGGTAGTTTTGTTTTGCCTTTTTGCACTCTACGAAGCATCTGCATTTCACAAGGCATTATGGGAAAAAGGGGTGAGAAGCCCACAGCGCCCTCTATTGGATGTAACAAATCCTCAATTTGCTTTTTACCTACTAGGTCTTGAGAAAGCAAAAAGGATTTTAGCCATGCCAGTATCTCTCATCTGTTTGTGGCTGTAAAGTTTAAAATGAGGAACAGATAAGGGGTATGAATACTTTTGCAACCCACTGTAAAGACCCCAGATGAGACCCGTCCCTTCCTGCTGACCCTGTATTAGACTCCTTTAGCTTACACAGACCTCAGAACCCCCACTGATACAAACCCACCTATTTATACAGAATCCGAGCAGACCCCCATTTCAACAAACCTCACACCAGACCCCAGATTGGACCGCTCATTTATACAGCCATCCTATTTAGTCTATGTTCACATTATATTTTATTTGCCTAACATATGATGTATACCTGTGACACATGCTTCTGATGTATGCCATTAGAAATACTACACAGTATACGTTATTTTTAGTGACTCACTACTGAGAATTTGTGTTTGTAGTAAACACATAAAAGGTGCTAGTGCTTACTATTTGGAAAGGAGAGGTTGTTGGAATCTGCTATTGAAATTAATGGGATGTGCCCGACAACTTCTCTGTTGAAATCAGAAAAGTTTTGGAGCTCGTTCTCAAGATAGGTGCAGGTCTCAGAGGTGGGATCGGAACCTGGGAATGATGACACATCCTATCAATATTCCATCAATGTCTGAAATAGAAAAACCCCCTTAAGTTTGAACAAGGGCAGTCAAAAGGATTTCAAACATGGGACAAGGTGTGATCAGGTAAGGCACCCACTAAGGACATGTAAGAACTTGGAAAATTCCATTATCTCTGATTCCGGGGGATTCTGTGTCCTGTGTATTGCAAGTGGTGGATTTACCATTAGGAAAGAGCAAGTGGCTACATTGGTGCAGCAGTGAGCAGGGACGGGCACTGAATTCAAGGCCGTGACGATGGGTAGGCTAAGGTAGGTGGTCGCCTAGGGCGCCATACCTCTGCCTGCCACAAAGGGGGCGCAGGAATGGAGCCGACTCAGGAGCTGAGCCAGCTCCATACACAGCAGCTGTCGGCCAGTCACTGCTGCCACCTTCATAGAGCAGGCAGGCAGCAGTTTGTGGTGCGCAGGGGAGGTTATACACTCCTCTCACCTCCCTGCGCTGCTCTGTCAGCTTCTTGTCACATGACAGGAAGCTGTCAGAGCAGTGCATGCTGGGAAGAGTGGGCGGAGCTTCGGCTCCCTATCCTTGGCAATGTGTGCTGAAGAAAGAAGATGGCAGCTCTCCTGACTGGTAAGAAGGGACTTTTGCAGTGGGGAGAGTGTAACCTGTGCAGTGGGGAGAGTGTAACCTGTGCAGTGGGGAGAGTGTAACCTGTGCAGTGGGGAGAGAGTAACTTGTGCAGTGGGGAGAGAGTAACCTGTGCAGTGGGGAGAGAGTAACCTGTGCAGTGGGGAGAGAGTAACCTGTGCAGTGGGGAGAGAGTAACCTGCGCAGTGGGGAGAGAGTAACCTGTGCAGTGGGGAGAGAGTAACCTGTGCAGTGGGGAGAGAGTGTAACCTGTGCAGTGGGGAGAGAGTGTAACCTGTGCAGTGGGGAGAGAGTGTAACCTGTGCAGTGGGGAGAGAGTGTAACCTGTGCAGTGGGGAGAGAGTGTAACCTGTGCAGTGGGGAGAGTAACCTGTGCAGTGGGGAGAGAGAACTTGCGCTGGGAGAGTGGGGGAAACCGTGGGGGGGAGAAGGTGAACCTGTGCAGTGGGAAAAGGAGTGTAACCGGGTCAGGGGGGAAAAAGAGTGAAACCGTGCAGTGGGGAAGAGTGTAACCTGTGCAAGGGGAGAGTGTAAGCTGTGCAAGGGGAGAGAGTGTAACCTGTGCAGGGGAGAGAGTGTAACCCTGTCAGTGGGGGAGAGAGTAACTTGGCGGGGGGCAGAGTGTAAGGTGCGGGGGGAGAGTGTAACTGGTGCGGGGGCAGAGTGTAACGGTCGGGGGGGGAGAAGTGAAAACTGGTGGGGGGGGGGCAAGTGTAACGGTGCGAGGGCGGGTTGAAACGGTGGGGGGGGGGGGAGGCCCTGGGCGGGGGCGAGAGAAATTAGTGTGGGGGGGTGCAATTTTTTGTGGAGTGAGGAGGGCGCCATTGGCTGTACTTGCCTAGGGCACCAAAATGCCTTGTCCCGGACCTGACTGAATTGCTTCCAGTCATGCAGTCAAGCGTAGCTTAAGTGGGTGCAGAGTAGCAGTCACTACTGGGCAGTGTCGGACTGGGGGGCCTGGGGCCCTCAGGGGAATTGATCTCGGGGGCCCACCCTACTGTACATGAAAATATTACCGGCCTCTCGGACATAAATGCGCCCATTTTACCACATAATACAGTGTGCAAAACAGAGCTGTATTGTGTAGTACAATAGCAAGTTCGTCCGACATTTGTCAGTCTAACATATCATAGACACAGGGCTAAGTAGCTCCATCCATATCCCCCACCGCGGACTGGCATCCACAATCAGCTCTGTAGACTTCAGGGGGTCAAAATAGGCCATGACTGTGTCACTAGTTAGACTGTACTTCAGTGTGTCAAATGCTGTTTGATGTTCAGCAGTCCATAACCACGGAGCATCTTTTTTTGTAAGGTGTCGTAGGGGTTCAGACACCGTAGCCAGATCAGGTATAAATCGTCCACAGTAAGTAACCAGACCAAGAAAACTCCGAACATCCGATACATTTTGAGGTTGGCTTGCCGAGGTTATGGCAGCTATTTTCTGAGGGTCTGCTGAAATGCCGTTTGCAGAAAAAATATAGCCAAAAAAATTTAACGACTCCTTGTTGAACTCACACTTTGATGTATTTACAGTTAGGTTGCATGTTTGCAGTCTCTGAAATACTTGTTCCAAGTGGTTGTCATGTTCTTCTTGGGTTGTACCAAAGATTAGGATGTCATCACTGACATTGAGGACTCCAGGTATTCCTGAAAGAACTTGTCTAATAACATTTTGAAATATTTCTGCAGCCGATGAGATGCCAAAGTTTAGTCTTTTAAATCTTCGCAGACCGACGTGAGTGCTAAAAGTTGTAATATATCTGGAGTCTGGATGCAGTTCAAGCTGGTGATAACCTGATTTTAGATCAATTTTTGAAAATATTTTTGCACCATTTAGGTCTGTAAGAATATCATCAATAGTAGGAGTAATGTGCCGTTCTCTTTGAATAGCACGATTGGCATGTCGCATATCCACACATAATCTGATTTTACCAGGTTGCTTAGATTTAGGGGCTACAACAATTGGTGAGACCCATGGAGTTGGGCCTTTCACCCGTTCAATAACATCGGACGTCTCCAGGTCTTGAAGTTCTTTCTCCACCAGCTTGCGGACATGAAATGGGATGCACCTGTGTGGTTGAACTGATGGCTGTACAGACTGATCAATATGTAATTTCACTTGAAAGTCTTTCAGTTTACCTAGGCCTTGAAAGAGTTGCGGATATTTCTGCATAACATTGTGGACAGAAGAGTTTGTTACGCTGTTAACCAGTTTCACTAAACCCAGAGATACAGCACTACTGCAGCTGAGAAGGGTGTCAGCAGAGCACTCCACTACATAGAAAGTGTCTGTGATGGATTTCCCATCAGATGTTAGTTCTGACTGAAATTTGCCACAAAGAGGTAAGGCAGTAGCTGAACCATAAGGAAAAATCTTCAGGTTAGTACACTGCAAAGCAGGTCTGCTCTTTAGCTTATTGTAGACAGCATGACTGATAACATTGACAGAGGCCCCTGTATCCACCAGTGTCTCCACAGGAGTGCCATTTATTAAATACTTGTTTTGGGTTATTATTGCACACACACTTTGGGAGACCCTCTGCAGTTACTGATGAATAGGTAGGTGCTGCTTGGGGCTCATTGTTAGGTGGCACTGACTGTACTGCCAGCACTTTCCGTGGAAATGGAATGCTTGGAAGATGGAGAAGATGGTGTAGAGATCTGCAAACTTTTGCAAAGTGTTTTTTGCTTCCCACAGTTATGACAAGCTACCCCCCTTTCGGGGCAGGATTTCGGGTTTGAGGATAAGAACCTCCACAGTTGTAGCGGGTTTTGCAGGTTGTGTGTAAGGCACATGTGGCTTCTGAGTGAGCTTTGCTACAGAAGATGGCTGCTCTGGCGAAACAGTCTATTCCTCTATGAGTTTAGCTTGATTCTCGGCTGCAGCATTGATACGGGCTGTGTCCAGCAGCCTTGCCAAAGTCATTGTGGGATCTCTGAGTGCTTGTCTCCTTAACTTAGATGACACCCATCCTTTTTATGATTTGCATTTGAATCTCCATGTCAGTGCCCTGAAAAATTCACAGTAACGCTGCAAGTTGTTTTAAGCGGACATGATATTCACCAATGCTTTCTGTTGCCGACTGCTTTGTCTGTCTAAACCTGAAAATTTCAAAAGCAGCATTATATGTGGAAGAGAAGTGCTTGGTTAATGCGCTTTGCATACCTCATAGTCACTGTCCCCCCAGGGGTTAGGCAGAGTTGTGAAGATATCATACACCTCCTCCCCCGCATAGTGTAATAACATTGCTTTCTTTCTTGCATTGTCAGTAAGTTTCATTGCTTGTAGGAAATATCTCAAAACGTTTTTTGCCATTTATTCCAACAGGCTGCCAGGTTAAACTTGGGCTTGGGAGCACCTTTAAATGCACTGAAGGAGGGGAAGCAGGCCAGGCTGGTGCTAGTGTTGCAATCTTGTACACAGTTTTGCTGTCTTGCTGAAATACCTTTAACTGATGATGTTTTAATCCTCGTCGCCAGTTGTAGTGTTTGGTGAGGATGCAGGTACCCCTGGGAATGAATCCACTTGGAGATTTAATCATCTGCTGGATCAGAACACTTTATCCTTGCTTCCATCATGGCATCCTGTAACCCCTTTTGCCGCCCTCTCCCACCCCCTTTAGCTCCGTCTCCTCCTCCCCTTAATACATCACTGTTGCTAGGCAGAATAGATAGTGAACCAACATTAGCGAGAATGCTTATAACAACATCACACCGCCCACATACAATATCCCCCGCCACGTGTCCCTTGGTCACGCCCCTCCACCACCTTCTAAAATAAACACCAGCAAGAAAGTAGAAGTGGTAACTCCTATCACAGGGTCAGGTGTTCCCTCACTCTTACAATCAGGGACACGTGTACGCTGCCACTATACTAATGCCAATATAACCTACAACACCGCCATATAGAGACCACATAGAGGTCCGACTATCTCAGGTATAACCTATAACACCACCATATAGAGACCACATAGAGGTCAGACACCAGCT
This sequence comes from Phyllomedusa bahiana, assembly GCA_025379985.1. Lineage (NCBI taxonomy): Eukaryota > Metazoa > Chordata > Amphibia > Anura > Hylidae > Phyllomedusa > Phyllomedusa bahiana. The sequence continues at coordinate 19,117 of JAODAL010001397.1, forward strand.
CAGGTATAACCAGGCCCGGACTGCCCATAGGGCAAATCGGGCATTTGCATAGAGGGCCGCTGGGATCCGGGCCGCAGGGCCGGCTCTGCGCGCCCGCCGAGGGGGGCGGTGTTTCCCCCCAGCGGGCCCCGAGTGTCGGCGCACTCACAGGGGTCGCAATGGTTGCATATGCGACCGGACCCCTGTGCCAGGAGGCCGACAGGCCCCCCTCGCCACACGGCCGGGTCACCGACGCAGCCATCACGGCCGCCGCCTTCACCGCGCGGTGCAAGCAGCGACCGAGCCTGAACAGCCTGCTAATTACTGCCTCTGGCCATACCTGGCTAATTACTGGGGGCAGCCCTAGCTACCTAGCTGATTACTGGGGACAGCCCTAGTTACCTGGCTGATTACTGGGGGCAGCCCCAGCTACCTGGCTGATTACTGGGGACAGCCCGAGCTAACCTGGCTAGTTACTGGGGACAGCCCGAGCTAACCTGGCTAGTTACAGGGGTAGGCCCTGTCAAACCTACCAAAATTTAAAAGGAGGAGGCCCTTTTTAACCTACCTAATGGGGGTCTACCTATTACATGCCACTTATCTGACATTTTTTAATTTCTAATTTTTAGGGTCTAACATACGTTTTTTGGGGGAATTGATAGGAAAGTGCTGGAAGAGAGAGGAGTCTAAGATGTATTTGTGGTAAATTCTACAGGGACGAGTAGTGACCGGGAAAAGACATTGCATGCTGTATCGGACAGAGAAAGAAATGGAAAGGAACGACTCATCAGGGAAGACATCATGAAGGTTTGGGCCAGATGGAGAAGAAAAGGAGAAGAGAACAACCCCCATCAGAGATGACGTTCCTGTGAGTCCCGCTGTCAGGGGTAAGTTTACTTCTGTGTTGAATCAGTGCTGTATTCATGTGATGGTGCCCTTTACTACTGGGGATGTGATTGATGGGGTTGTAGGTTATGTTGGTGCTTATGTAGTGTCAGTGTGGGCTTGTCCCTGATTGCAAAGAAAGTGCACACCTGAATCTGGGACGAGGGGTTTCTCTGCACCACTGTTTCTTTCTTGCTTGTGATTAGGGGGCTTTCACACAGAGCGGTTTTGGTGCATTTTTTCATGCGTTTTTTTTTGTGCAGAAATGTACAGCATTCTGCACAAAAACGCACCAAAAACACATAAAAAATGCACCGAAAACACTCCGTGTGAAAGCACCTTTATAGTGGATTATTTTAGAAAGTGGCGAGGTGCGAGAACAAGGGACATTTTTTAAGCGGATATTGTGTGTGGGCTGCTGGGGGCTTAGTGCCAGGGCTGATTTTTATTCCCAGTCCGGCCCTGGGTATAACCTACAACACCGCCATATAGAGACCACATAGAGGTCAGACACCAGCTAAGGTATAACCTACAACACCGCCATATAGAGACTACATACTGGTCAGACACCAGCTCAGGTATAACCTACAACAACCACCATATAAGACCCACATAGAGGTCAGACACCAGCTCAGGTATAACCTACAACACTGCCATATAGAGACCACATAGAGATCGACACCAGCTCAGGTAAAAACCTACAACACCGCCATTATAGAGACCACATAGAGGTCAGACCAGCTCAGATATAACCTACAACACCGCCATATAGAGACCACGTAGAGGTGAGAGACCAGCTCAGGTATAAGCTACAACACCGCCATATGGAAACCACATAGAGGTCAGACACCAGCTCAGGTATAACCTACAACACCGCCATATAGAGACCACATAGTGTTCAGAACCAGCTCAGGTAAAAACCTACAACACCACCTTATAGAGACCACATAGAGGTCAGATACCAGCTCAGATATAACCTACAACACCCCCATAAAGAGACCACACAGAGGTCAGATACCAGCTTAGGTAACCATCACATTACAATATAAAAAATAACCCCTGAAATCAGGGACTCACCGGAGGCATCTGATGAGTCGTTCTCTTCTCTCATGAGTCGTTCTTTTTCCCCTTTTTCTTCTGCATCCGTTCCACACCGCCATAAATGACTTGTCCCGGCCAAAATTTCATCCCTGCAGAATTACACACAAATATCTTAGAATCCTCCAATTTTCCAGTACCTCTTTACCTATTCCCCCTCTGTACAAACTACCCAGGGGTGGGAAAAGCGGGTACAAGCCATAACTTAGAGGCCTAGTATCCTAAGGGTTTGGGGGGTGGGGAGAGCCCCCAGGTAACTAGATAGGCCCTATTTAGGTAGCCAGACCCCCGCGGATAATTTGGTGGGCCCAAACCCCAGGTAGGCTGGTGGGTACCTAGCCACGGGTTGGTAGGTAAATAGCCCCCAGGTAGATAAGCAGGCCCCAGTTAGGAAAGTAGATAGGCTACAGTTAGGTTGGTGGACCCCAGTAAGGTAGGTGTAGGTAGGGATTGGTGAGTCCCAATTAGTTAGCTGTATGTAGGTGGTTTCCCCGAAAGGTAAGCTGTAGGTTAGTTAGGGTCCCCTTTATATAGGCTGCAAAACAGTTTAGGGACCCCCTTTAGGGTTAGCATACAGGCAGTTAGGGCCTTCTTAGGTAGTATACAGGCAGTTAGGGGTCTCCTTTAGGTACTATGCAGGCAGTGAGGGGTCTCCTTTAGGTACTATACAGACAGTTAGGGGTCTCCTTCAGGTAGTATACAGGCAGTTAGGGGTTTCCTTTAGGTAGTATACAGGTAGTTAGGCGCCTCCTTTAGGTAGTGAGCAGGAAGTCAGGATCCCCCCTTTAGCTACTGTGCAGGAAGTCAGAGCCCCCTTTGTAATTAGGTAGTCAGAGCCCCCTTAGTATTTAGGTAGCCAGGGCCCCCTTGAGTAGTCAGGGCCTCCTTTAGATAGCCAGGGCCCCCTATAGGTAGTCATGGCCCCTCCTGTAGGTAGCCAGGGCCCCCTTGTAGTCACGGCCCCCTTTGTAGCCAGGGCCCCCTAGTAGCCAGGGACCCCCCTAAGGTAGCCAGGGCCCCTTTTGTAGAGAAGGGCCCCCCTGTAGGTAGCCAGGGCCCCCCCTGTAGGTAGCCAGGGCCCCCATTGTAGTCAGGCCCCCCCTGTAGGTAGCCAGAACCCCCTTGTAGTCAGGACCCCCCTGTAGGTAGTCAGAACCCCCCTTGTAGTCAGGGCCCCCCTGTAGGTAGCCAGGGCCCCTCTTGTAGTCAGGGCCCCTGTAATGCAGCACACTGAAAATGAAATGTATTCTGTATTTGTCATTAAACCATTTCTTAGATTGTAGTCTAGAATTCCTGTAGCCTCTTCCTCCTGTGGGAATGAATTTTTAGCATTGCTTTCAGATTCTCACCCCAGCATTTTGACTGTTTTAATTACCACAATGTTTAGATAACATGGGTCTTATTCATTTTATTGCCAAAATTGTTTTATGCAGCTGTCCCGAATACCTGATGACCTACGACCCCCCCAATCATAAAACCATTGGGCATAACAATGCAAAGGTCATTGATCGGTCCACAGCAGAAGCGCAGTCCGTGATTGCCATCCTATGGGGATAGTAAGCAACCACCCTCATAAGACAATCAAGTGTCCACCCACCTCATTATATTTTCAGCCAGGATTGAGCTGTGTCCCATCTTCCATCATTACCCCGGGATCTGAAAGCTGAAACATTTGTAAGTGTGAATTCTTTCTAATTTTCTCCTTTTTATTTTTAGAACTGTATTGCTGCGTATGTCATAGTCATTGTTATTATATTTTGTTTATGTAAGCACTGTACCTAATGCTAATATTAAAGTTACCAGTAATACGTAAATTCTTGTTGCTGCACGGATCCATTTCCTTGAAGGAGTGTTTTGGTTTTTTTTAGCTGCTGGAGAGCAGTGAGGTGACCATGTAAGCATTTTTTTACGTGTTTTTAGAAAATCTGTTCCTTCCGGCTGATTTCTTTTTGATTATTGAAGGAAGGTGGTGGCAGCGGATAACTTTGGGGGACTGGTACTGTTTTGTGGTGCGATTTATGCTTGATTCGCTACCTGATTGAGAGGTGAGCGCAAGTGGAGATAAATCTACCACATTACAGTGGCCCCCAGTCACGTGCTGGTGTGTACGTGACAGCCCCCTTTGTACAGAGGGCCCCCCTATAGGTAGCCAGGGCCCCTCTGTAGGTATCCAGGGCCCCCCTTGTAGTCAGGGCCCCCCTGTAGGTAGCCAGGGCCCCCCGGTAGGTAGCCAGAACTCCCCTTGTAGTCAGGGCTCCCTGTAGGTAGTCATAGCCCCCCTGTAGGTAGCCAGGGACCACCTTTTAGTCAGGGCCCCCTTTGTACAGAGGGCTCCCATTGTAGTCAGGGCCCTCCTGTAGGTAGCCAGGGCCCCTCTGTAGGTAGTCTGGTCCCCCTATAGGTAGCCAGGGACCCCCTTGTAGCCAGGGCCCCCCTTGTTGGCAGGGCCCCCCTTGTAGGCAGGGCCCTCCTTGTAGGCAGGGCCCCCCCTTGTAGTCAGGGTCCCCGTAGGTAGTTTAAAAAAAAAAAAAACAACAGCCACTTACCTGGCTCCGGCTCCCGCTCCGGTCTCCCCGCCGGCCTCTAATGCCGCCCTACATAGGCGGCGCGGTGATGTGACGTCACCGCGCCACCTACGTCACCAGTAGGGGCCGGCGCCCGGCAGGCTTAGGGCCTAGTGCCTTAGGCCTGCCAGGGCGATCAGTGGAGCGGAGCGCTGGCGGTGCTTGGCTCCGCTGACACGGCGCAGCCACGGGAGTCGGGGACATTAGTCCCCAACTCCCGGGCCGGTCTCTGGGCGCTCGGGACGCAGGTTCACCGATCCCCCGGCGGTCCAGTCCGAGCCTGCTACTGGTCCCTGCAGTCTCAGGCTGCTAAAGACTCCCTCTGCCACAAAGGGAAGCACCAGTGTTAGAAATGGCGCATGGGAGGCAATTATTTACACTGGGGTTAGGAGCTGCAGGCTATGTCCCTGGTGTTGAACCATGGAGCCCAGGAGATGAGGCACTCGCCATTGTGTATGCAGATCTATGTAGTAAGAGTTTTTGTGGCAGTACACAGGCCTGGGAAAAGGCCATGTGGTGCCCTGGGCAAATAAGGCAAATAGTGCCCCCAATGGCAAGTTCAGCCCACCTCATACCTACACACTTCCAGCCTGGGATGAAGTGGCCCCCTGGGCGGTTGCCTGTCCGACGTGCCAGCCCTGTATTTGCAAGCACATTCCAATATCAGTGGCATATTATCAACTAAAAGAACTATCAAAAGGCACATATGAATTTTCTGAAAAAGCATTTCTGCTACTTAGGATACATTGAGAACTTTGAGGTTCTTAGTTTTCAATTGTATCCTAAGAAGCAGAAATGCTTTTTCAAGAAATTCCTGTGCCTTTTGATAGTTCTTTTAGTTGATAATGTGCTACTGATATTGGAATGTGCTTGTATGTGTTCATAGAAAAAAAAAGCATCCCCAAAAAGTCTTAGCTCGTCTTTAGGAGCAAAAATTAATATAAGACACTGACTGTGTTATTTTCGGGGAAACAGGTGTATGAACAATGGTTTCCAGGACTCCCTGCAACAAGAAGAGAACCTGAGGGCAGCAAGAATCACACGCACTTCACCGGCTCCACCACTAGATGTCACCAGACATAGCTGCAGCGCTTCTAACAACCAGATCGTTGCCCTTTTAACTGCAGCAGCTGTGAGAGCGCAAGGCATGCTGGGATACACCCTGCTGCCACATGCTTCTCTCGTGCTGTGTTGAGCTGCGGAGAAGGGAAGCGCGGAGCTCCCAGAGCAGGTAGGACATAGAGTATACACCCAGCACAGTGTACAGCCGGCAGTCACCTGTATACACACCCAGCACAGTGTACAGCCGGCGGTCACCTGTATATACACCCAGCACAGTGTACAGCTGGCGGTCACCTGTATATACACCCAGCACAGTGTACAGCCGGCGGTCACCTGTATACACACCCAGCACAGTGTACAGCCGGCGGTCAAGTGTATACACCCAGCACAGTGTACAGCCGGCAGTCACCTGTATATACACCCAGCACAGTGTACACCCAGCACAGTGTACAGCCGGCAGTCACCTGTATACACCCAGCACAGTGTACAGCCGGCAGTCACCTGTATACACCCAGCACAGTGTACAGCCGGCGGTCACCTGTATACACCCAGCACAGTGTACAGCCGGCAGTCACCTGTATATACACACAGCACAGTGTACAGCCGGCAGTCACCTGTATATACACCCAGCACAGTGTACGGCCGGCGGGGCCCCCTGTTATACACACCCACACAGTGTACAGCCGGCGGTCACCTGTATACACCACAGTGTACAGCCGGCAGTCACCTGTATACACCCAGCACAGTGTACAGCCGGCGGTCACCTGTATACACCCAGCACAGTGTACAGCCGGCGGTCACCTGTATACACCCAGCACAGTGTACAGCCGGCAGTCACCTGTATATACACCCCGCACCGTGTACAGCTGGCGGACACCTGTCTAAACACCCAGCACAGGGTACAGCCGGCGGTCACCTGTATACACCCAGCACAGTGTACAGCGGGCTGTCACCTGTATACACCCAGCACAGTGTACTGCGGGCGGTCTCCTGTATACACACCCAGCACAGTGTACAGCCGGCAGTCACCTGTATACACCCAGCACAGTGTACAGCCGGCGGTCACCTGTATATACACCCAGCACAGGTACAGCCGGCGGTCACCTGTTATAACACCCAGCACAGTGGTACCCGCCGGCGTCACCTGTAAACCACCCAGCACAGTGTAAAAGCCGGCGGTCACCTTTTATAAAACCAGCACAGTGGACAGCCGGCGGTCACCGGTATACACACCCAGCACATTGTACAGCCGGCGGTCACCTGTATATACACCCAGCACAGTGTACAGCCGGCGGTCGCCTGTATATACACCCAGCACAGTGTACAGCCGGCGGTCACCTGTATACACCCAGCACAGTGTACAGCCGGCAGTCACTGTTATACACCCAGCACAGTGAACAGCCGGCGGTCACCCCGTATACACACACCCAGCACAGTGTAACAGCCGGCGGTCACCTGTATACCCCACCCAGCACAGTGTTCAGCCGGCGGTCACCTGTTAAACACACCCAGCACAGTGTACAGCCCCGGGGGTCACCTGTAACACCCAGCCCCAGTGACAGCCGCGGTCACCTGTATATACACCCAGCACAGTGTACAGCCGGCAGTCATCTGTATATACACCCAGCACAGTGTACAGCCGGCAGTCACCTGTATATACACCCAGCACAGTGTACAGCCGGCTGTCACCTGTATATACACCCAGCACAGTGTACGGCCGGCGGTCACCTGTATATACACCCAGCACAGTGTACGGCCGGCAGTCACCTGTATACACACCCAGCACAGTGTACGGCCAGCATCGCCTGTATCACACCCAGCAAAAGTGTACGGCCGGCAAGTCGCCTGTATAACACACCCAGCACAGTGTACGGCCGGCAGTCACCTGTATACACACCCAGCACAGTGTACGGCCGGCAGTCACCTGTATACACACCCAGCACAGTGTACGGCCGGCGGTCGCCTGTATACACACCCAGCACAGTGTACGGCCGGCAGTCGCCTGTATACACACCCAGCACAGTGTACGGCCGGCAGTCGCCTGTATACACACCCAGCACAGTGTACGGCCGGCAGTCGCCTGTATATACACCCAGCACAGTGTACGGCCGGCAGTCGCCTGTATACACACCCAGCACAGTGTACGGCCGGCGGTCGCCTGTATATACACCCAGCACAGTGTACAGCCGGCGGTCACCTGTATATACACCCAGCACAGTGTACAGCCGGCGGTCACCTGTATATACACCCAGCACAGTGTACGGCCGGCAGTCACCTGTATATACACCCAGCACAGTGTACAGCCGGCGGTCACCTGTATATACACCCAGCACAGTGTACAGCCGGCGGTCGCCTGCGTACACACCCAGCACAGTGTACGGCCGGCGGTCGCCTGTGTATACACAGGCCACGCTAATGTAAATGGTTATCAAATGTCTGATGTGACGGTTGCCTCTCGCTTCCCTTAAACTTCCTGGAGTTGTGTGGCATTCATCATCCAATTACGCAGGTCAATGTTTACAATGAACTGATCATCAGTGTGTGATGGAGCCAAAGGACATCCACTTTCTTTTCTGTGACTCTTCCAGTTTCTCTGTATCTCTGTTATAACCTGCTGATGTCACGCTGTGACACTCTAATCTCAGTGGCCACTTCCATCTGAGAGCATCCTGCTTGAAGCCTGGCAATGGCGAGGTACTGCTGATCAGTTGTAAGGTGTTGTCTTGGTCTCATGATGTCAAAATGTGAACAGCATAAGAATGACTGTTTAAATCCCAATTCAAATTGATCCCCTCAATTTATTGGACAATTTAGGGATCAAACACCTGTTGTGAATTTTGCCGTTAAGCTCCTTGTTCAAGATCAGCAAGTTGTGCAAAAAGCACAGGAACATTCAACAACAACCAACTGTATATATACACCTAGGGTGCTGCACAGACGACAGCCACCTGTGTATATTTACTCTCGGCGCCCTGTACAGCCAGCAGTCACGTGCTTATATCTAGAATACTGTACAGCTGTCAGTCACCTGTGTATATATAGACTAAAACGACTGTACAGCTGTCAGTCACCTGTGTATATATAGACTAAATCTACTGTACAGCTGTCAGTCACCTGTGTATATATAGACTAAATCTACTGTACAGCTGTCAGTCACCTGTGTATATATAGACTAAATCTACTGTACAGCCAGCAGTCACCTGTGTGTGTATATATAGACAATCTACTGTACAGCCAGCAGTCACCTGTGTGTGTATATATAGACTAAATCTACTGTACAGCCGTTAGTCACCTGTGTGTGTATATATAGACTAAATCTACTGTACAGCCGGTAGTCACCTGTGTGTGTATATATAGACTAAATCTACTGTACAGCCAGCAGTCACCTGCGTGTGTATATATAGACTAAATGTACTGTACAGCCGGCAGTTACCTGTGTGTGTGTGTATATATAGACTAAATGTACTGTACAGCCGGTAGTCACCTGTGTGTGTGTGTATATATAGAATAAATGTACTGTACAGCCGGTAGTCACCTGTGTGTGTGTATATATAGATTAAATGTACTGTACAGCCGGTAGTCACCTGTGTGTGTGTGTATATATAGATTAAATGTACTGTACAGCCGGTAGTCACCTGTGTGTGTGTGAATATATAGACTAAATGTACTGTACAGCCGGTAGTCACCTGTGTGTGTGTGTGTGTGTGAATATATAGACTAAATGTACTGTACAGCCGGTAGTCACCTGTGTGTGTGTGTGTGTGAATATATAGACTAAATGTACTGTACAGCCGGTAGTCACCTGTGTGTGTGTGAATATATAGACTAAATGTACTGTACAGCCGGTAGTCACAGGTGTGAATATATAGACTAAATGTACTGTACAGCCGGTAGTCACATGTGTGTATACATAGACTAAGTGTACTGTACAGCCGGTAGTCACCTGTGTGTGTGTATATAGACTAAATGTACTGTACAGTCGGTAGTCACCTGTGTGTGTATATATAGACTAAATGTACTGTACAGCCGGTAGTCACCTGTGTGTGTATATATAGATTAAATGTACTGTACAGCCGGTAGTCACCTGTGTGTGTGTGTGTGTGTATATATAGACTAAATGTACTGTACAGCCGGTAGTCACCTGTGTGTATATATAGACTAAATGTAATTTACAGCCGGAAGTCACCTGTGTGTATATATAGAATAAATGAACTGTACAGCCGGTAGTCACCTGTGTGTATAAATAGACAAAATCTACAATACAGCCATCAGTCACCTCAGTGTGTATATATAGACTAAATGTACTGTACAGCTGGTAGTCACCTGTGTGTGTATATATAGACTAAATGTACTGTACAGCCGGTAGTCACCTGTGTGTATATATAGCCTAATTGTACTGGACAGCCGGAAGTCACCTGTTTTGTGTGTGTGTGTATGTGATATATATATATATATATATATATATATATATATATATATATATATATATATATATATTAAATGTACTGTACAGCCGGTAGTCACCTGTGTGTGTGTGTGTGTATATATAGTGTAACGCTTCACATGCGTTTGGACGCCATCTTGGACCGTCCTGGGGTTCTTTAGCTCCGGGATCGCCGCTTTGGTAAACGGAATTGCTGACACAGGGTTCTTTTCAAGTCTGGATTTCCACCAGCTTTATTTATCAACACAGGAAAAATATATACGGTATACAAAATTAAACCCTAGGCCGTCTAGCCACTAACTACATATACAGTAGAGACCCTCTCTAACCTGCGGTCAGGACCTACTGTCCAGCACCGACAGCACTGTACTCTCCTAGTACACTTCAGGCTTCCGTCCAGCCTGGGGGTAAGAGCCCTCTCCTCAGCTCCTCTGCTGCTCCACTCTCCGGTAGCAAGCCACACCCCCCGATTACCTGGAGAGACGGGCTTTTAATAGGTCTCCAGGGATGTTCCAAAATCCCGTCCTGGAACGTGGGGACGGCAACCCACCTAACACTATCGCCGTCCCGGGACAAGCAACCCATTACTAGGCGCATTGCAGCCATGCTAGCTACCTGTGTCAGCAACCTATGGTTACTGGTGCCAAATAGTTGCTTTCCCCCACCAAACCCAGGTTTTTGGTGGCACGTCTGCAGCCAGTATACTGCTGTATTCCACCTAGTGGCAGGAACATGCGACTGCCTGCTGTCGCTCTGCCACATATCCCCCCCCCCCCCTTTGAAAAAGGCCCTAGGTCTTTCTCACCCAGCATAAAACTCCCTCCATGGTCAATGCTCCTACTTTGGGGTACGTCTTGACCTTAGTCAGACTGTACTATGTTTTCCTGGGCGGTACCCATACTCTCAGGGGAACTATACTCCAGTTTCACAGCCTGTAGAAATTCTTTTCCCCCATCAACATGCAGATTTTTACCATTTGTTTCTCTTCTATCATCTGCCATGTGGTCTCCAAATTCCAAATGCACAGAACCATAATCATACATACCATCCAGGTTTACTACCTTCTCCCAGGTACCTGTCTCTGAGGGCAATAACTCCCTTACATCTGATACTACCAAACCCCAGCCAGTGCACTCACCATAACTATGGGACATATCCACAGACTTTTTTCCTCTCTCTGCAGGTCCATAGTATAGCCTATAGTTTTTGCCATCACCAGACTTCTGGCAAGCACTGACCGTTTGCGGACTCTGAGGCTCAACTGGTTCTTTTACTGTCACTGGCCCATGAAGCTCCGCTGAGGGTTCCCAACCTTCACTTATGTCAACATGGGCAAAGTATGGGCCATATGGTTCACTTTCCATCACATGGGTATCACAGTTGGTAGCAAGTATTTGACCTTTGTTTACCATCTCAGCTGGTTTACCTTTCTCAACAGTTGGCATACAGCACCCAGGCTCTGCAACTTCATAGACCTCCTCACATTGGACCTCATGGATATCAGGTTCAGTCTTTACCCCCAACCCAAGGTCATCTACACCGGGTGTTAAACCCTCATACCGTCCAGACATCTCTATACTGGTCCTCTCAACTCTAGCGTTTTGGCCCTCTTCTTGCCTTGGGACACCGGCCTGCAACTTCTCAGAGGGAACCTGGTCTATCTTACTGACCATCTCCATTTCTATGGACCATCCATCAGTCACCATTAAATTACCATGCCCATCACTAGGGTCTGAGGATTCCTTCATGAGAATTTAAACCTACACCCATCTCTGTGATGTCTAGCAACCCACTTTGTGCAGCCCAACTTGGAGACACATCCTCCACCCCAGAGTCCACTATTTCTGCATTGCTATGTGGGGACATGATTACTGACTGGGCCCCAGTCGTGTCACAAATAAGAGGGTAACCACATTCACTATTTACCCTTTCCTTATCACGCTCTACACTCCCAGTGTGCACTTCAGGCAACACTTTCCCCTGTGCACCCCACTCACTGGTCCTGTTCAGACTTACAGTAATGGATGGAGATATTTTCTCACCATCTCCAGTAACGGTCACCATATGAGCATGCTCAGCTTCTGAATCAGGCATCTCTTTGATACCACCCAGTTCACACAGTGCGGTAGGACAACCAGACTCACTCCTGCACATATGAATGCTACCGGGTTCAATCACCGTCCCATTCTCGCTCTTGTCATCAACCCCTTCAGACCTAGCATCAGAACCACCATTTGCAGGGCTTTCCGTTTCCCCTTTTGGAAAAACACCCGTTACATTAACTTCACAAGAAGCTGCACTGACAACGCACATCTCAGGGTGGCTATCCACTACCGAACACACATCACCTGCGTAACCTGCGCTGCTCTCCCCTACAACCTCTAGAGGCACCAGTGAGCTAGTCTCCTCTATTGCTATCAGGTTAGCCTCTGGTTCACACTTGGCAATCCCCTGAGTTATATAGAGAGCTGCACTAGGACCCATTTGCAGGTTGCTATTACCTAGTGGACTCATACCGACTGCTTTATCCTCAGCCAAGATCTCTAGGGGCACACCTGAGCTAATCCTACTATTGTGGCTGCAGATTCTATAGCACCTTGTTCAGACCTATCAGGTTTCTCAACCATGAATGCAGTAAAACGATTTTTAAATGACATGTCCACATGCAATATATTCAGTCCATCAGACTCTGTATCTCCAGATTTAACAGTCCCACTTCCCTTAGGATGCTTTTGGCTTGGCAACATATCTGGAAATCTGTTTAAATCGGCAAAGTCCCCACATAAATCCTGCACAATGTTTACCAGTATCAAAATGGGTGACATCAGAAACAGCAACATCTTACCCCATTCCAGTCGGGTTTTCAAACCTGAGCCGATGTCCATGCACCTCTGGAAACCTCTTGGTGCGAGTCCCCGACAAACAAGGGTGGGACACCACACCGCTGGGACTCCCGGACGTGGGGCTGCATCTTCTCTGGCCTCCTGGTCAGAGGACTCTCAGATGCACAGCTGCCTGCTTGGTTGTACTCCAACACCGCTCCTCTTTCTGGACTGTAAGCGGGTGCCCTCTGCTGACGAGGTTGTTGCCTCTGGTAACGGCATCATCCATGTTACTCCATTGCTCCCACGGTTGAGGATTTAACCCCTGCAGGTAAGGAACATATTGCTTTCTGGAAACTGGACCTTGCCTCCTGCAGTAGTCCGGTCGGTTGACCTCGGCAACAGATTTGCACATTTTAGGTTCTGTACCATCTTGCACATAACCAGTCCTGGTTAACCCCATCCATGCCAGAATCTCCCTCTTTAGTTTAGGGTAGTCTTCAGCGTCCTGTAGCGGCATATTACAATAGACTCTTTGGGCTTTGCCAACCAGCAAGGGTGCCAGAACAAAAGCCCACAGTTCGGCCGGCAGCTTTTCACGGACCGCAATCCGCTCAAAGTTAGCAAGGTATGCCACTACATCTTCCGCTGCCGTCATCTGCCTCATAGCCTCACGTACTGCTAATCGGCGTCTCAGGTCACTCTCGCCCTTTTGTTTCGCTAATGCCGCCTGCATTGCCAATCGGCTCCTCTGGTCGCACTAGGCCTTCTGTTTGGCTAATGTTTGCGCAAACTGGGCATTTGCCTGCTGCATGCATTTCAACAATTCCTCCATGGTCAAAAGAAGAAGTTTCCAGCAGCAACACAGTCTCTGTAGTGGGTGTGCCTGTCTTTCTCTGCAGAAACAGACCCTTATTCACACAGGCAGTCTGTATCCCAAAGTTTCCCAGTATAACTGGGGGAGTGTTCTTCTCTCGTTAAAGACACCACTTGCTTCACTGAGCTCACAGTCACTTGATAGCAACCTTCACAATCGGCCTCTGGCCCTTTAAATTCTGCTGTAGCAAGTCTCTTGATGCAAGTAACCCCTGCACTGGGGTCTCATTATGCACCAGTCACTCTCTTCAGTGAGGCACTCTTCCCACAGAGGAACAGTCTTTATAAAGGTGCACCTCCTCTCTTCAGAAACACCTTTGCTCAACACAGAGCTAACTTTCAGCAGTCCTATGCACTTTGCAGTATTCTTCTGCACCACTTCATGCACACACCCATTCGTGCCAATTATGCAACACTGCGCCAATCTTGCCCTTCGCATACCTCCACCATATGTAACGCTTCACATGCGTTTGGACGCCATCTTGGACCGTCCTGGGGTTCTTTAGCTCCGGGATCGCCGCTTTGGTAAACGGAATTGCTGACACAGGGTTCTCTTCAAGTCCGGATTTCCACCAGCTTTATTTATCAACACAGGAAAAATATATACGGTATACAAAAATTAAACCCTAGGCCGTCTAGCCACTAACTACATATACAGTAGAGACCCTCTCTAACCTGCGGTCAGGACCTACTGTCCAGCACCGACAGCACTGTACTCTCCTAGTACACTTCAGGCTTCCGTCCAGCCTGGGGGTAAGAGCCCTCTCTTCAGCTCCTCTGCTGCTCCACTCTTAGGTAGCAAGCCACACCCCCGATTACCTGGAGAGACAGGCTTTTAATAGGTCTCCAGGGATGTTCCAAAATCCCGTCCTGGAACGTGGGGACGGCAACCCACCCAACACGAGCGCCGTCCCGGGAAAAGCAACCCATTACTAGCCGCATTGCAGCCATGCTAGGTACCTGTGTCAGTAACCTGGGGTTACTGACGCCAAATAGTTGCTTTCCCCCACCAAACCCAGGTTTTTGGTGGCACGTCTGCAGCCGATATACTGCTGTATTCCACCTAGTGGCAGGAACATGTGACTGCCTGCTGTCGCTCTGCCACAATAGATTAAATGTACTGTACAGCCGGTAGTCACCTGTGTGTGTGTGTGTGTGTGTGTGTGTGTATATATATATATATATATATATATATATATATATATATATATATATAATTAAATGTACTGTACAGCCGGTAGTCACATGTGTGTGTGTATATATAGACTAAATGTACTGTACAGCCGGAAGTCACCTGTGTGTGTGTATATATGGATTAAATGTACTGTACAGCCGGTAGTCACCTGTGTGTGTATTTATGGACTAAATGTACTGTACAGCCGGAAGTCACCTGTGTGTGTGTGTATATATGGATTAAATGTACTGTACAGCCGGTAGTCACCTGTGTGTGTATATATGGATTAAATGTACTGTACAGCCGGTAGTCACCTGTGTGTGTGTGTGTATATATAGACTAAATGTACTGTACAGCCGGTAGTCACCTGTGTATATATTGATTAAATGTACTGTACAGCCGGTAGTCACCTGTGTTTGTGTGTGTGTATATATAGATTAAATGTACTGTACAGCCGGAAGTCACCTGTGTGTGTATATATAGACTAAATGTACTGTCACAAGCCGGGAAGGAAGTCACCTGATGGTGTGTATATATAGATAAATGTACTGTACAGCCGGAGTCACCTGTGTGTGTATATATAGACTAAATGTACTGTACAGCAGGTAGTCACTGTGTGTGTGTGTATATATTAGACTTAAATGTACTGTACAGCCGGTAGTCACATGTGTGTGTATATATAGACTAAATGTACTGTACAGCCGGTAGTCACGTGTGTGTGTGTGTCTGTGTGTGTATATATATATATTAAATGTACTGTACAGCCGGTAGTCACGTGTGTGTGTATGTGTATATATATATATATAATATATTATTTATTTATTATATTAAATGTACTGTACAGCCGGTAGTCACATGTGTGTGTATATATAGACTAAATGTACTGTACAGCCGGAAGTCACCTGTGTGTGTGTGTGTATATATGGATTAAATGTACTGTACAGCCGGTAGTCACCTGTGTGTGTATTTATGGACTAAATGTAATGTACAGCCGGAAGTCACCTGTGTGTGTGTGTATATATAGATTAAATGTAATGTACAGCCGGTAGTCACCTGTGTGTGTATATATGGATTAAATGTACTGTACAGCCGGTAGTCACCTGTGTGTGTGTGTGTATATATATAGACTAAATGTACTGTACAGCCGGTAGTCACCTGTGTATATATAGACTAAATGTACTGTACAGCCGGTAGTCACCTGTGTTTGTGTGTGTGTATATATAGATTAAATGTACTGTACAGCCGGAAGTCACCTGTGTGTGTATATATAGACTAAATGTACTGTACAGCCGGAAGTCACCTGTGTGTGGTATTATAGACTAAATGTACTGTACAGCCGGTAGTCACCTGTGTGTGTGTATATATAGATAAATGTACTGTTACAGCCGGTTTAGTCACCTGTGTGTGTATATATAGACTTAAATGTACTGTACAGCCGGTAGTCAACGTGTGTGTTTGGGGTGGTGTGTGTTTTATATATATATTAAATGTACTGTACAGCCGGTAGTCACATGTGTGTGTTTATCTAGACTAAATGTACTGTACAGCCGGTAGTCACCTGTGTGTGTATATATAGACTAAATGTACTGTACAGCCGGTAGTCACGTGTGTGTGTGTGTGTATATATAGACTAAATGTACTGTACAGCCGGTAGTCACCTGTGTGTGTGTGTGTGTGTGTGTGTGTGTGTGTGTCTATAGATAAAATGTAATGTACAGCCGGAAGTCACCTGTGTGTGTATATATAGACTAAATGTACTGTACAGCCGGAAGTCACCTGTGTGTGTATATATAGACTAAATGTACTGTACAGCCGGTAGTCACCTGTGTGTGTATATATAGACTAAATGTACTGTACAGCCGGTAGTCACGTGTGTGTGTGTGTGTATATATAGACTAAATGTACTATACAGCCGGTAGTCACGTGTGTGTGTGTGTGTGTATATATAGACTAAATGTACTGTACAGCCGGTAGTCACCTGTGTGTGTGTGTGTGTATATATAGACTAAATGTACTGTACAGCCGGTAGTCACCTGTGTGTGTGTATATATAGACTAAATGTACTGTACAGCCGGTAGTCACCTGTGTGTGTATATATGGATTAAATGTACTGTAAAGCCGGTAGTCACCTGTGTGTGTGTGTGTGTATTATAGATAAAATGTACTGTACAGCGGTAGTCACTGTGTATATATAGACTAAATGTTAATGTACAGCCGGTAGTCACCTGTGTGTGTATATATAGACTAAACGTACTGTACAGCAGTTAGTCACCTGTGTATATATAGACTAAATGTACTGTACAGCCGGTAGTCACCTGTGTGTGTATATATAGATTAAATGTACTGTACAGCCGGTAGTCACATGTGTGTGTATATATAGACTAAATGTACTGTACAGCCGGTAGTCACGTGTGTGTGTGTGTGTGTATATATATATATATTAAATGTACTGTACAGCCGGTAGTCACATGTGTGTGTATATATAGACTAAATGTACTGTACAGCCGGTAGTCACCTGTGTGTGTATATATATAGATTAAATGTACTGTACAGCCGGTAGTCAACTGTGTGTGTGTATATATAGATTAAATGTACTATACAGCCGGTAGTCACCTGTTGTGTGTGTGTGTGGTGTTGTGTGTGTGTGTGTATATTATATATATTATAATTTATATATATATATTTTAAATAGATTAAATGTACTGTACAGTCGGTAGTCACCTGTGGGGGTGTTATATATAGATCTAAAATGTACTGTACAGCCGGCAGTCACCTGTGTGTGTGTATATATAGATTAAATGTACTGTACAGCCGGCAGTCACCTGTGTGTGTGTATATATAGATTAAATGTACTGTACAGCCGGCAGTCACCTGTGTGTGTGTATATATAGATTAAATGTACTGTACAGCCGGTAGTCACCTGTGTGTGTGTATATATAGACTAAATGTACTGTACAGCGGCAGTCACCTGTTTTGTGTGTATTTATAGTTAATGTACTGTACGCCGGAAGTCACCTGTGTGTGTGTTTTATAGGGTTAAATGTACTTTTAAAATGGGTAGTACCTGGTGTGTTTATATAGATTAATATTATGTACAGCCGGTAGTCACCTGTGTGTGTGTGTATATATAGACTTAATGTTATGTACAGCCGGTAGTCACCTGTGTTGTGTGTTTTATTGAATTAAATGTACTGTACTGCCGGTTCACCTGTGTGTGTGTGTATATATAGATTAAATGTTTTCTGTACAGCGGTAGTCACCTGGTGTGTGTGGTTATATATAGATTAATGTCTGTACAGGCGGTTGTTTACTGTGTGTGTTTGGGGGTGTGTGTTGTGTGGGTGTGTATATATAGATTAAATGTATGTTCAGCCGGCAGTACCTGTGTGTGTGTATATACAGATTAAATGTACTGTAAGTCGGTAGTCACTGTGTGTGTATATATAGGGTTAAAAATGTACTGTTACAGTCGGTAGGTACCCGTGTGTGTATATATAGATTAAAGTACTGTACAGCGGTAGTCACCTGTGTGTGTATTATAGATTAAATGTATGTTTCAGACGGTAGTCCCTGTGTGTGTATATATAGATTAAATGTACTGTACAAACCGGTGTCACTGTGTGTGTATATATAGACTAAATGTACTGTTTAAAACCGTGTCACCTGTGGTGTGTGGTGTGTATTATAGAAAAATGTTGTAAGCCGGTAGTCAAATGTGTGGTTATTTAGATTAAATGTCTGTACAGCCGGTGTCCGTGTGTGTGTGGTTGTGTGTGTGTGTGTGGTGGTGTATATATAGATTAAAAGTACTGTACAAAGGCAGTTTTCCTGTGTTGTTTTTATATAGATTAAATGTACTGTATAGTGGCAGTCCCTGTGTGTGTGTTATATAGACTAAATTTTGTCAGGGTAGTCCTGTGTGTGTGTGTTATATAGATTAAAATTTCTGTACGCTGGCAGTAGTGTGTGTTGTGTGTGTGTGTGGTGTGTTTTATATAAATTTTTAAAATATTATATTATATATATATATATATATATATTATTTATATAATTTATACCCACACACACACACACATTCAGAACACTGTAATATACATCCAGAAGTCACTTGTATATACACAGTCGGCACATGTACAGCTGGCAGTCTCCTGTATATGTATCCTTGGCTTCCTGTACTGATCCCATTCATATCACTTAACTCTTTCATTTCTCCCGCAGAATATGCCACGCCGGGGAAGACAAGTGGACACTGAAGATGCTGCTCCCACACCCAGCAAGTTACCCCATCACAGCAAACCCCATGGCTTCACCCCCACCCCAGGTCTGTTTGAAACTTTTTGCCCAGTGACAAGTGAGGAATTCTTCAAGTCTTATTGGGAGAAGAAGCCTTTGCTGATCCAGCGAGGTGATCCTGAAATCCAGCGCTACTACCAGTCTCTGTTCCCCATGACAGACTTGAAGGCTGCAAGTGGAAAAGGCATTTACTATGGGCGAGATGTGAACATGTGCAAGTGCAAAAATGGGAAAAAAGTCCTGTTACCAAGACGTGGAAAAGCCAGTTACCTAGAGATATTAAAAGACTTCAGGAGTTCCAGAGCCACCATACAGTTTCATCAGCCGCAGAGGTTTAATGTAAGATGTCGTCTAACTGTAGAGAGCAGATCTCTTGTGACTGCAGCGGGGAAGTACTGGGACAGAAGCTGGCAAAAGTGTGATCTTAAAGGGCTTGTCTTTCCACAGACATCCCCTTTATGATCAGAACCTCAGGTTCCCACTGGGAAAAAGCTGATCTCTGGGGCAAGGTGTTTCATCTGTAGCAACGAATAGCTGTCCATGCAACACAATGATGGGTGAAGCCCACTAGAGCTTTATCTTATAGAGCGGCTCTCCACGCTGGCTTTAACCCCTTAACGAACGGCCACCGTCTTTTGACGTCGGCTGGTTCGAGTCGTTCATCTACAGCGACGTCCTTTGGCGTCGCTGCAGACATCGGGGTTTGCGGCTCCAGGCGCCGCGGCTGCGCTGGGATCGGGGCTGTACTACACAGCCCTGAGCCCAGAGCATCTCCTGCGAGCACCGGGCAGCGGAGGAAACCTCCGCACCTCGATGTTTTAACCCTTTGATTGCAGCGCAATCAAAGGCTTTCCCTGCTCTGTCGCAACACCCAGTGACCATGACAGAGCCCGGGGAACGGCTGCACAGTCAGCCCTGGGGACCTAGAGTGGCCCCAGGACTGTCTGTGTAACAAGCCAGTGACCAGGACAGACTGTGTGCTGTCCTGATCACTGCCTGTGTAAGATTGAAACAGATTATAATGTATTAGCATATATGAATATGCTAATACACTACCAAGTGTATTAAAAAAAAAAAAAAAAAGTTCTCCCTTCAGGGGATTTTTTAAAAAAAGTGAAAAACATAAAAAGTGTAGAAAAAAATGACTAAAAAAATGAATAAAAATAAATTTAATAAAATATAATTGTGCATATATTACACACAAAAAAAATTCCTACGCATATTCGGTATCCACACGACCGTAATAACCTGTAGAATTAATCTAACAAGTTATTAAGTGTGAAATGTGAATGGTGTAAAAAAAATTTTTTTAAAAAATCTGCAATTATTTATAAGTGAACTTAAACTATTCCCCCATAAAGTACAACTTGTCTCGAATAAAACGAGGCCTCATACAACTGCGTCATTGAAAAAATAAAAATCAACTGTTGAAATGCGAGAAGGCAAAAACTAAAAAAATGTTCTGGTCATTAACTACTTTTCAGGCCTGGGGCTTAATGGGTTAATGTAGGGGGCCTCACTGGATTATGTCCTTGGAGTGCATCCAAACAGAGTGATCGTTTTGAAGCAACCATTTAAGGTGGTTCCAGATCTTGTAGATTACCTTGCAGATACAGCTTTGCTTCAGTGCTCTTATGTGGCATCTGCTCCCCACCAGAGCTTGACCATGTTTCTGGTCAGTTTGCAGAATTATGTTGAAGTGAATGATTTTCTCTCGTGCTGACCGTTCTCTTCTTTCTCTATAGGACAGCTTATGGCAGATCATGGAGAAGCTGGAGTGTTTCTTTGGGTCACTGGTTGGCTGCAATGTTTATATCACACCGTCCAGCTCCCAGGGCTTGCCGCCGCACCACGACGATGTGGAGGTAAAGGATCACAGCTTTGTCCACTTGAATAGAAACTATATTACAAGATACAACCGCTAATAGAGTTGTTGTGAGAGGACTGCAGTGTTCCAGGGAGTAGAATGCCCTTTCGTTAGCCACCTTTTGGAGAGTATAGGCCTTCAATTTAAAGGGGTATTCTCAGCATATTAATTAACGTTAAACACGTAAGTAAAGACTATTATCAAATACATTGTTGTTCTTATTTAGCATTGCTTCAGAGTTAGCGAAGTTATCTCCTGCTTGTTTTCACAAGTTTTGGTAGCTTACCACTCCCTATTTGTAGTAGCAGCCCTGGTCGGAATGGTCAGGATGGTGATGTCACTCCCTGGTGTGTCTGATCAGCAGCACAGGAGCTTGTTTATCTTTGTTACTTACAAACAGTTAAGAGGTTTTCTCAGCACGCTGAATCACTGGCTGACAGGAAGTTTTGCATTCACACTGTCTCCTCATGTCATTACCCTGACTGAGCAGGAGATTATCTTTAGCACAATTACAATTAGCGCAACTCCATGCTCTTCAGTGCTCACAGCACCTGTACCTTTTGCTTCCTGCAGCTAATCTTGTTTAATCTAATTAGTTCACTCACAGCTCAGTCCCTGTCAGTCCATCCTTGGGATAAAGTGACTCCTTCTCTCAGCTAATCTGATAACAAGTCTCTCATTGCACGGGTCATTCCATGTCAAGTGAACCAATGATTTTTACCTCTATATTTTTAATTCTTTTGAGATTTTATTTGGTAGTAGTGTGTCAGAGAAAACAAAATGTGAAGGGAAAAAAAATTTAGAATTTTTCTGGGGGTTTTTTAATTGATTTTCAAAGTTCAGAAAAAGTGCGTATTTCGGTGTTGCCTGCCTTTACATTTCTCCTCATAACTCAGGCTAGAAAAAAGATAGAGAAACAAAATAAACAACATTTTACTCAGAACTATACAGGCTTTCACGAGATATGTCGCAAGAGTATCTTCGTTAATATTTTAGCCATGCGAACGCAAACGCAAAATTTTAAAACGCATTTCCGAAAAAAAACGTTTCATTTAAAAATTTCCAAAAATGCACATATCTGCTCTGCTCTTAGCCACATCTGTACCAAAATTCAAGTTGGGATCACGATGGGATCATATTTAAAAGTATTTTTATTTCAGTGTCAATTTGAAAATCTTGAATTCAGATCTGTTCAGCTTGTAGTCTAAAAGTGTGGGGTCTATATTTACCAAGTAATCCATGATTTTTAGATATTACTGTATTTTATTATGTTACAGCTTAGAATCAGAGAGGGACAGAGGAGAAAGCTTTGTTAGGGCTCAACCTGAGAATGAACAGAGGTAAGACAGTTAATGCAGAGCAGATGACAGGCCAGCAGCTCTGTCAATCATGTGAAGTATCTGCCCACCGCAGAGTCATGAAGTAAAGGTATGTTCACACTGCATCTTGTGTCTGTGTGAACATCCGCTTTTGTGATGCGTGTCTGGGTCCATCTGAACGGTCACAGACACGCATTTGACAATTAGCAGTGTGTTTAACACTGCCGGCAATGAGAGACACGCAGCAGTGTTCACATGAGCGGTCGGCGATGTGTATTTGCATCGTGTCTGTCCGATGCGTCATTCGGATGCGCTCCAAGAAATGACATGTCAATACTTGGAGCGCATCCGAAAGACGCATTGGACAGACACGATGCAAATGTGCATTGCCGATCGCTCATGTGAACGCCGCTGCGTGTCTCGCATTGCCGGAAGTGTTAAACACACTGCTAATTGTTAGATGTCGGGGTCCGTTCAGATGGACCAGACACGCATCACAAAAGGGGATGTTAACAAGGACACAAGGTCCCGAGTGAACATACCTTAAGACACAGCTTAGAGCTTTCATGTCCTGACATGTCACTCTTGAACAAATAGTCTCTACACAGACAAAAAGGGGAGTCGGTGTGCTACAATATTGGTGAGCGTGTTGGCGGTGCTAGTGGCTGGCTACTGTACTCTGCAAAGTTTGTGAAAATAAAGTAGAATTGACTTTTGCATCCTTCTGGTTCAGCGCCATCCTTTGGGGTACCCAAAGAAAACCAGACATTTTAAAAGTTAACAAAAATCAGTTATTAACTCAGGTAGAGCCAAACACCATTACATGCCGTACATACTCTTTGACACAAAAGGAAATGGTCATTGCTAGTAAGCGCTTATAGACAAAATTACATTTCACCCACTAGAAGGGACAAGTTTATGGTAAAAGGCCAGTTTAAAAACGTACTATTAATGGTTTGATTAGTTCATATTTTATAGAACGAGGATTTAACTACTGTACTATTCTACTCCTTTAAAACATACCTTTTTAATAACACTCAATTAAAATATATATATCCGGGACACCACAAAGAAGGGGTAATACCCTAAGCTGTCACCTACACCATGAACCCTATAATACCTGCCACAACGGAGACAACCGCCCCGATAAGGGCGCCCCCGTAATTAACTCCTACACTGTATCCATTTAACTTTCCGCCTATATATTACTAGTGAAGTAAAAAAGGAAAAAAAATACAGCTTGATTGGCAATATGTCTACCAAAACGGCGCCAAGGTTGGTGCTAATGGCATAGAATAATGAATCAGAAAACTCCCAAAAGGAAACTGAAAAAAATATACTCAATAGACCAACTTCAAAGTCAAAGGGTATACAAAAAGTGCCAATACTTATCTGCGGCATTCAACCCGAACTAGTAACTACGGTCAATAGGGCGATGAAACCCACGCGCCAGAGTAGTAATACGCAAAAATTAACCCCAAACCGTTTCATTCCCATTCCAGGTTTCCCTCAGGGGGTCAAAAGATCAAGCAAATAACATCCAATCTACAAAAAACAAAACAGTAAATTGTTGAATACCATTCAAAAGAATTAAATCCATTCAAAAATATTCACTGCCCAAACCAAGCCCAAAAAATATACCTAAATTTCTCAGTCTATTCTATCACAGGGATTCCAGTGGAGGTCTCAAAAAGGGAGTTGGGGTATTCCAAATGATGGGAACTCACATGGTAATGTGAGTATACAGCGTCCCACAACATTGTCCCACAGAGGAGGGTATATATATCCACCCCCCAGCGGTACTCCTCCAACCAGAGAGGAGAATAAACGCCCCCTATACACAATATCCAACAGTGTACTCGCTTAAATCCGGCGTCTCAAAAGTGAAGTGCGCATGTCGCGAAGTAAACCCGTCCGGCGCCGAATTCACTGCGTCCACGCGCATGCGCCAATCAGTGACGTCTACCAACATGAAGGGCGCACGCGCGGACACCTAAACATGGCGGCGCCAGTATCAACACTATGTGCTGCGACTGCGCCAAGAAAGATAGCCCACAGATAGCTATGCGCATGCGCATTATCACGGGGATAGGGAGTCTGACCCAAAATCTGGGCACGTATGTGGACAGTAACTTGAGAGATTTTGTTTTTTTTCTTGCCCTCTTATATCAGAGACACGTCTGACTTACTTCTCAATTAGAAGGCATAAGGTTTTGACCAGGATACCCTGTTGTGCGGTGTAGATGTTGAGGCTTTATATTCATCTATACCGCACGATAAGGGACTTTTGGCGGTCAAATATTTTCTTGACACTCGGGGAACCCAGTTCAATAAACACAGTGAATTTGTTCTGTCCCTCCTAAAATTCTCATTGGAAATAATATCTTTGAAATTTGACCGCAGGATCAAACCACCAGCTCAGGGGCACTGCGATGGGGAGCCCGATGGCTCCCACATACGCTAATTTGCTCCTGGGCTGGTGGGAGAACACCATGGTCTTTAATGAGGAAGAAGATAATGTCTGGACAGATCGTGTTGTGATGTGGGCAAGATACATCGACGACATTTTCATACTATGGAAAGGAGATATGTCGTCTTTTGCAAATTTTTGTGGAGTCCCTAAAAAAATAAAATTTGGTTTAAAATTTACATTTACTGCTAATCAATACACCTTATGTTCCTTGACCTTACTATTTCCAAAAATGTGATTATACTCTAAGTACAAAGGTTTTTAGAAAAGAGACTGCCACTAACAGCCTCCTAAGGGGGATAGTTGTCCCCCAAAGATCACTTGTGAGGGAACCCTTTCGGGGCAATATCTCCGCCTTAGGGAAATTGCTCTGACACTTATACTTTTAAGATTTCAGGAAAAGGACCTTAGGGAGTTTGTCACTAGAGGATATCCTCAATCTTCTCTCACAGAGGCATATCAAAAGGCGATACAGGAGGACCGGGTTGGTCTTTTGGTCCCTAAGATTAAGCAGGATAGTGATGGAGGGTTTAAGAGAAACGATCTTCGGATCATTGGAGAATACAATCCACAGGCAGATAAGATCTATGGTATTGTCAAGAAGTACTGGAGAATACTCCTGCAGGATGAAATTTTGAAGGAAATATTGCCTGCTACCCCCTCCATTACTTACCGTAAAGGGCGGAGCCCCCGGACCGATGGTGAGAAGCCATTTTGTGGCCCCACTAAGAGAAACTTGGCTAGGTGGACAACCAAATGGTTGTTTCAAATGTGGCATGTGTAAATTTTGTCCCAATATGTTACGAACTGCAAAAACATTTGGGGACACTGACAATCCCTTTAAATAAACATCAAGGGATTTCTCAACTGTGTCTCGGTTGGTGTTTTCATCTAGCCACTTGCCTTGTGGGTTAAACTATGTTGGGAAAAACACGTAGAGAGTTGAGGAGAGAACGGTGAAATATTTGGGGGACATCAAGAAACAACTTGTACACCTATTGCGAGAACATCTGGCAAAGCATGATGTAGGACTGACGCTATTTAATTCAGAGTATCGATTTAGTAAAACCCCCTTTGAGAGGGGTGATTGGGGGCAGACTCATTTTACAACGTGAAACACAATGGATATATAAACTTAATTGTGTATTTCAAAGGGTTTAAATGAGTCATTGTCGTTATTGTGCTTCTTGTGACATCCTTTGGATATTTTTTATATTTTAATAACCCTCATTAAAACACTGATTTCCTTTTTTGATTATTTATGCCTAATACCTATAGTTTATACTAACATATATATTTTCATGTGTACTACGTTCATGATTATACATGTCTTGGTATGGCCATTAGTTGCTAGTTTTTGGGAGTCCTTAAACATGGGCACGAGCACATTCTGGTTATTTGTCCTGGCCTAGGGTTTGTATTTGTGCGCCATCCGCCATCCGGCTGTTTGCATGTGGCTCACTCATCATCTTTGGTATGTTAAACACACTGCACGGCGCAGTCGTGATCATGCGCGTAGCTATCTGTGGGCTATCTTTCTTGGCGCAGTCGCAGCACATAGTGTTGATACTGGCGCCGCCATGTTTAGGTGTCCGTGCGTGCGGCCCTTCATGGTGGTAGACGTCACTGATTGGCGCATGGGGCGGGGGACGCAGTGAATTCGGGCCGGACGGGTTTACTTCGCGGACATGCGCACTTCACTTTTTGAGACGCCGGATTTAACGTGAGTACACTGTTTGGAATATTGTGTATAGGGGGCGTTTATTTTCCTCTCTGGGTTGGGGGAGTACCCTGGGGGGTTTGGGTATATATACCTCCTCTGTGGGACAATGTTGTGGGACGCTGTATACTCACATTACCATGTGAGTTCCCATCATTTGGAGATACACCAACTCCTTTTTGAGACCTCCACTGGAATCCCTGTGATATAATAGACTGGAGATTCAGATGGATGTTATTTGCTTGATCTTTTGACCCACTGAGGAATCCCTGGAATGGGATGAAACGCGTTTGGGGTTAATTTAGCGTATTATCTACTCTGGCGCTTGGGTTTCATCGCCCTATTGACCGTAGTTACCAGTTCGGGTTGAATGGCGCAGATAAGTATTGGCACTTTTTGTATACCCTTTGACTTTGAAGTTGGTCTATTGAGTATATTTTTTTCAGTTTCCTTTTGGGAGTAGTCTGATTTATTATTCTAGTGCCATTAGCACCCAAACCCTTTGGGGCCGTTTTGGTAGACATATTGCCAATCAAGCTGTATTTTTCCTTTTTGACTTCACCTAGTAATATATAGGCGGGACGTTAAATAGGATAGTGTAGGAGTTAATTACGGGGTCGCCCTTATTGGGGCGGTGTCTCCGTTGTGGCAGGTATTATAGGGTTCATGGTGTAGGTGACAGCTTAGGGTATTTACCCCCTTTTTTGGGGGTGTCCCGGATATATATTTTAATTGTGTTATTAAAAGGTATGTTTTAAAGGAGTAGTTTTTTCTATTGTTTGGATTTATTTTTCTATTCCTATCATTTACACACGTGGGAAGCATTTTGTTGTTTTACTGTACTATTCTTCTTAAACACTTCATAAATGACATGTTTAGTGATATAATAAAAAAAATTGTTACATATAAATAGGTGTTAAAAATATTGGTTCTTTTTATCTTGTTTTTAACATATAATTAGGATTATACTATTTAGAAAATCACACTTGAGGATATGATCATTTTTTTTCTTTTGGTTTGTTCAATGAATTCAGGTTGAATATGCCGAGCAAGTTGTGTAATGATGATTTAAGATGTATTTATTCTGCCACTTACGGTATTTGCATATAGATGTTGAATTCAATAAGTTGTAATTTGAAAAGAAAAAAGAAACTCACACAAACATAAAATCAGATGATTCAAAGCTTAACCCCTTAACGACCCTGGACGTATGAGTACGTCCCAGGGTCGCTAAGGGGCTTTGCAGGGGGATCCCGCCACACAGCTGCCGGGTGTTAGCAGCTAATCCCCGGTGGTTACAAGGTGAAGCGCCCAAGGGGACTCAATGTTTTTCTTTGAAAATAATTTTATTGACACCATAGAAACAGACAGTAGTAGATGAATACAAAATAAACAAACATCTATGTCAGTTTTACATAATGTTGGGACTCAATGTTAAAGTAAAAAAATAAATAAAATTTTAAAGTGTAAAAAAAAAAAAGTATTAAAAGTTCAAATCACCCCCCTTTCGCCATTTTACAAATAAAAACAATAAAATAATTAAAAAGTTACACATATTTGGTATTGGCGCATCCAAAAAAGTCAGATCTATAAAAATATAACATCATTTATCCCGTACGTTGAACACCATAGAAGGAAAAAAAAAATCCAAACGGTAAAATTGCGTTTTTAGGTCATTTCACGTCGCTTAAAAATTGGAATAAAAGTGATTAAAAAAAATGGCATCCATTCCAAACTGCTAGCAATAAAAAGTACACTTCAGCCCGCAAAAAATGCCGCCTCACTGACGTCCATAGGTGTACAAAAAAGTTATTGATCGCACAAAATGGCGCCACACATTTAAAAAAAAAAAAAGATTTTTTTCAGTACCAAAACATAACGGAAACCCTACATGTTTGGTATTGCCGGATGTGTATCAACCTGTAGAATACAGATAACACATTATATTTACCAAGGATTGAACACCGTAAAAGCAAAACGCCCGTAAATATGGCAAAAGTATGGGGTTTTTTTTGTTCTTCACAATTTGTCCCACTTGGAATTTTTTTTGCCATTCCCCAGTATATTCTATATTGAATAACACCATTAGAAAGTACATCTTGTCCCGCAAAATAAAAGCCCTCAAAGGTCTATCTAGGTGGAAAAATAAAAAAGTTATGGCTCTGGGAAGGCGAGGAGGGAAAACGAACGTGTCCAAAAAAAAAACCCGCAAGGTCCTTAAGGGGTTAAAAAAATAGAAAAGTTTCATGTCCCAAATTGAATCCCTGTACAAATACAACCAAGAACACAAGTAACGCACATGCATTTTTTCACAATTTTAAAACAAGTTTTTTCACAATTGCGCATCAAAATTTTGATTTCTCCAAAACAAAATATAAAGAAACATAGTCTTGTGACAAATCAAATGAAAGCCGGTACCGTTCTGAGAAAAATTATACCCCTCCCACCTCTTTATCTTAATTCTAGCCTGAGATATGATAAAAAAAAGTAATACCAAGCCAAAATTCGCGCTTTTTCAAAACTTTAGAAGTCTGTAAAAAAATTAACTGATGAAGTAAAAAATTCAAAACTTTTTATATGTAATTAACTAAAGTTGTACTTCATAAAAATAAAAAATTAAAATAAATCTAAAGACGTCAGGTAAAAAAAAATTCATATTTGGATCACTTGATATGGAATGACCGGCATGCAGAAACCTGTGCGCAGCGAGAGACCTGCTAAATTGTCTATAGCTCATGACTAAGGCAAAAACTACTGACAAATGTATTTAGAAAATGTCTTTTTTTTAGCACTCCCCTTATGTTGAAAGCTAATCTTTACAGTGAGAAAGCCTCTTAACCTGATTAAGGTTTTGTAGTCTTGTGTTCTGCTGGTAAAACCCTTTCATCACTAATGTCCCTCTAACAGGTTCAGTTAGGAATAACAGAGCGGAAATAGCAGTCACTGCTGTAGACCCGCCCACAGCCTGAACAGGAAGTGAGAGACTGAAAGCTGGCTGTGAAGAGCAGGCTCTGTGAAACAGCCGGATGGGAAAACCCCTTTAATCTATTTAAAATATAATTTTTGGGCTTTCTGCCCATGTGGTGGATATTTTTTCGTAGTGGAGAAAGCTTAAAAGGGTGTTTGGGACTGATCAATGTTCGTTCGTGTGTCGGGAGTAAAAATGGAAGAGTAGACTTCTACTTACCTTCCAGACACTACTGTTCACTCCCGGCTGCCGGTGTGTTCAACCAGGAAGTAAGCGGTGAACGTCCATTCACTTGGCTGGAGCTGTCACGTGAACACTGGGATGAACGCACCGGCAGCGGGGGTGCACCGGAGCATGTGGGAGGTAAGTATGAGTCTTCTATTCTCAAACTGAAAACTTACACATTCATCTATATAAACATACAGTGGTATATGTTACTTAATGACTCCCATTACAAGACATGTACCACCCTGTACACTTTTTTATTCTTTTTTGAGGCAGTCCTCTATGTATAAATCTACAGACTGCTGCACATTCATATAATGTAAAAAAAAAATGGTGTGCCAATCCTTACCTGCTCATCTGAGGCCAAAAGGACACTATTTTGTCCTTAATTGGGCGAATGGGGCCTATGGATATGTTCAACATATATGCCAGAAGATTTTCCCAGCTCTCTGATGAGATGTGCACAGAGCAGGGCCGGGAAGACTGGTAGGTGACCATCTAGTGCGCCATTTCAGCCCAGGCAACAAGGCAGAATGTGGTGGGCTGAATTTTACATTGGGAGGGGGGTGCTATGTGCCATATTTTTCTAGGGCACCAGAATACCCTGCCCCAGTGCTAGCAAAGAGCCTTACATCCAGATTATTCTTAAAGGGCACCTGTCACATAGTTTATGCCCCCCTTGCTGAAGACAGCACTAGCTAGTGACAGACCTGCTGTTTCCAGCACTGTGTCCCTTATTCTGTAAGATGCAGCAATTTCAGAGCATTTCATGCTCAAATCTGCAGTTTTCAGCCAGAAAAGAGTCCAGCTTATTCATAAACAAGTGTTAGCCCCATCCGCTCATGACTGACCACACCTATTACTGTGAATAGGTAGAAACAGGTCAATAAGTGGGCAGTGCTAGCTCTGGCTGGGTGGAGCTAACACCCACTCATGAATAAATTATACTAATTTCTGGCAGAACCGGCTGAAAACTGCTAGATTTGAGCATTAAATGCTCTAAAACTGCAGCATCTTACAGAATAAGGGACACAGCGCTGGAAACAGCAGGTCTGACACTAGGCTGTGCTGTTTTCAGCAAGGGTGGCATAATCTATGTGACAGGTTCTCTTTAAGAAAAATCTAAGATGTGCTTTGCACTTGAAAATCTGCAGCACACCCTCAAACCTGTAAGGATTTTTTTCAGCTGCATGTGACCTCTGCCTGAAGTCACTTGCTGGTCTTCAGTATCATTGTAATGAAGGAGGTTTTTGTAACGTGTTGTCATCTGCAGTACGGTGTTCCTTGTCTGTGGTGGTTGTACAGTAGATGGCAGTGTAACACAGCAGGTTATACGTCCAGTGAGCTACATGCTGTGCTCTGTTTCCTGTAGTGTTCTGCTAGAGCAGGGGTGTCAAACTGCAGCCCGCCCAGCTGTTGGGAAACTACAACTCCCATCATGCCCACTGTTATAGATTATACAAATGCATGATGGGATTTGTAGTTTCCCAACAGCTGGAGGCCTGCAGTTTGACACCCATGTGCTAGAGCTTCTCCACCAGGAAAAAAGCAGCAAACAAGGTTTCTTTTTTAAAATGTTTATGCCATTGTCTTGCGCAACCTTTTTTTTTTTTGTCTTGTAAAAAATGCGGTGAGTTGTTTGTAGTTTTATATTTGCTTGTTGACTTGTTGCTGTAATTCAAATTTGGTACCGTGGTTATCATAATATGGTTAACTTATTTATAGTGCAAGGGGAACCCTGTGAAAAGGAACTCAAAAGTAATGGCACAATGGCTTTTTTGTTCCTTCTTTCTATTCCAACCCACAAATGTTGTTTGTTTCCTACTATTGAATAAAAAAAAAATCCTTGCTTTTTTTTTGGGGTCTTTTTATTCTATGAACAAAACAATATATTTGAAAACATCTTCATTTAGGGCAGAGAACAAATACCGGTCAGATAATCCGACCGGTATTTGCTCTGTTTTGCGGCCACAGGGGGCGGCTTTTCTCTGCTGTTTGTGGAGATGATCTTTTCCCCTTCACATAGAAATGTTCATATTCCGCCCGAAATCCAGGCGGAAGAATGAACATGTTCTAAGTCTTTGGGACCGCCGGAGGACTAAAAAACCGTCTGGCGGAAAATATGTGCAGTGGAGACCCCTGTATGCATTTTCCATAAAGGTCCATACTAAAGTTTGACAGATGGTTTTCAAAACCGAAAACTGTCCAAAAACCCTTGCCGTGGGGACAAGGCCTTAGTGTTCCCTACATGTTGGAAGCTAATCTTTGTTGTGAGACAACCCCTTTAAGGCTGTGGTCTCCCCAACATCTGTCTGTCTCTAGAAGATGCTTTATTGTATTCTGGCTCAGTTCTTCCAGTCACAGAGGGGCATCTTAAATTTCTCTTTGGGGTGTCATTCAAAATGTTATCCCATTTGCGAATTCCAGCCCCTGATTAAGTGAAATGATTGCCTACACGTTAGGCATCTTAAGAGACATGGAGACATTTTCACCAGTTGGTGGTCATCGCCTCTACCCGCAGTCTATGAAGGACTCTTGGCATGGCTCTGTGTGTCAGCTTCTGCTTCCAGACATTGTTACCTAGTAAATATTTACTGTCTTGCAGGTTTTCATCTTACAAGTGGAGGGAGAGAAGCACTGGCGCCTGTATGAGCCGATCATCCCACTAGCTAGAGGATATGATGTGTCGCCGGCGGACAAGGTCACTACTCCCACTCATGACATCCTATTAAAGGTAACATTTCTCTCAGTTCTAACACAGTTGATAAGAAGTGCGAGAATAAAGCGTTCTGATTCCATGCAGCGGGTTTCTTTCTGCTACAGGAAGGTGACATGCTGTATTTTCCCAGAGGAACAATTCATCAAGCTGACACTCCTGCAAGCTCTCCCCATTCCACGCATGTGACCATCAGCACCTACCAGAACACGTAAGGACCCCCAACACTTGGGAAATATGGTTTATGGAGGAAAGTCTGCGTTTTCTTTATGTATAACAACGCGGGCTGACTCCCTAAGTTGCTAGCAGGTAAAAACCATGTATAATGTGTATAAATGGACCATCTCCATCACTAGAAGCTTGAAAGCCTCTGCAGCCGTCTCCATCTTGCTTATCTCCTCAGCTTCTGTCCTCTGGTTTATCCTTCTTGCCCTGATCAGTGTTGACCTTGCCACCCTCCATGCAAATCATTGTCCCAACTGCTGTAGAACCTCTCGCCTTCCCCATTTTTGATAAGAAATGTCTTCAACTACAATGTAACTACTGTTTTCTTAAACTGAATGTGAAGCCCTCATGTATGTCCAATACCAAAAAATGGTTCACCAGGTATTACTCCTATTTTGTTGTCGCTGACTGTTATTGCATGTATTTTCCTTCTTTATTGGTCCAGTGATGCTCGTTGGGACAGAGGCTGTTTGTTTCTTCTCATGCCATTTACAAAGTCTTAGTGCCACATGTATGAACCTGTTTAGGTCTTAAACTCACTTTTTTGCCCATAGGTTACTATGGGCAAAAAGAGTGAGTTTTAGACCTAAACAGTTTCATACATGTGGCCCTTAGTTCTTTGATATCTTGATAGTTAGGACGGCAAAAAATGAAAGAAGGTGGTCACTTCTCTGCGTATGTTACACCTCACCTGGTTGAAGATGCGATAAAACCAGGCTATCAAATATTCCGGATCATTGGATGGTCATAGAAAAGACAACTCTGTTTGTTTGTTTTTTATCAGTAAATTATCTTGTTGACCCTCTCTGCTCAGTGTTGAGCTTTTGGTTTTGTGAAATTCCTCTTTATGTTGCAGATCTGTAATGAAATGCTGAACTATCTGACTCTCTGGTCTATTCGATGAGGACATTTCACTGCATTTTTTGTTTTGCCTCTTTGGTCTCTCCCATCATTATTTTCCAGCTTCTTTACTTTTGCCTCTCTGTCTGCAGTGCCTGGGTAGACTACCTGCAGGACCTGATGCCTGCTCTACTGCAAGATGCTGCAAAGGAAGATGTGGATCTGCGCAAGGGCATTCCCCTGCAACAGTTACTGGTACACGTCCTTTGTTTTTCTTAAAATCCTGATTTCACCATTTCAGTTTTATTGTTTTTTACATGTTATTTTATTAAAGGGGTTTTCACATCTCGGACAATTTGCCGTTCTGATGAGATATGTCATGAATGTCTGATAGGTGCAGGTTATTATAATATACTATGCCACATTCACAAGCGATTCATTTTTCAATTTTTCACTTCTTCTTTAATAGAAACATTTAAAAGACTCGATATCCAATACAAGCAAGTATGTGAGCAAAATATTCATCAACTTTAAATAACTGAAACCTGGAATCCAATGTTCAGTCTCTGAGTTCGGAATGATGGCGTGAACGTCTAGAGTCTCATACACGGGCGCTTGAGAAAGGGGACATGTCTATCCCCCGAAATGTTGCATGTTGGAAGTTGCAGCCAGCTGTAAGGTCGTTCAGCCGTGATGAGATTTCCGTGTATGAGACTCTAGGCGTCCACGCCATCATTCCGAACTCGGAGACTGAGCATTGGATTCCAGGTTTCAGTTATTTAAAGTTGATGAATATTTTGCTCACATACTTGCGTATTGGATATGTAGTCTTTTAAACGTTTCTATTAAAGAAGTGAAAAATGAATCGCTTGTGAATGCGGCATAGTATATTATAATAAGTCGATTGTGCGGTAGATGGGGTCCTGCGAATGCCGCTGGCAACCAGGGACGTGGTAGTGCTAATACTTGCGTTAAGTCCGATAGGTGCAGGTCTCCCCTACCTTGAGAACAGGCCCCTAAGGCCTCGTTCACATGGCTTACTTGGGCACAGATTGGCGCCGTACTCCGCGCTGGATTTGCGCTTCAGTACGGCGCCAATCCGTCCCTGTCATTACGGTAATCCACTGCTCTCATAGAGAACAGTGGATTCCGTCGCTCCTCCCCGCTCGGCGAATCCGCCGCGGGGGGGAAGGTGACATGCACTTATTTACGGCGCGTCCGCGCCGTAAACAATGCATTGTCTATGGGGCCGGGAGCGGCGCCTCCGCCTGCTCCGCCCCGCCCCCGTCCCGCCCCTTATTCACGGCGGATTTGTGAGCTCAATACGGCTCACAAATCCGTCGGGAATAAGCCGTGTGAGCACGGCCTAAGAGTGCTGTGCAGCATGGAGAGGAGTTCACGTTTGTGCTGTAATTATTTTAGCATGGCAGTCACCGTGCAGGATAAGTAGTATAACATGATATTAGTTAGGATATGGAAATACCTGTTATGTTGATTTATTTTATTTCATAAATAGGAAAAGTGTGGGGCTGGATGTTTAGGATTATTAGAGTTTCTAAAAGAATGTTTATTTTTTTTTACCTATTTCGCACAGCAGTTTTTTAGAACATGTGATCACTTCCAATACTTATGTTGGGTGTAATAGGAGTACAATCATTGCAGACTCATTAGGCTTCTGGCTGAGATAGAAACCGAACGGCACCCCGCAATTTCGTAACAGGGTGGAATGGGGCGTTGTTCCATTTCCTAGCGGCTTAGATACTGCTGTTAATGTGACTGCAGCATCTAAGTTGTTAAATGGCTGGGACTGAAGTTCTCGTTGATCCCAGCTGCTTGTAGCAGGTGCTAGATGTTAGTAGTGAGCAGCGCCTACCAGGTTTTATTAATTATTTTAGAGCACCATTAATTCCAGGGCACTGTACAAGCCAAGGGGTTCAGGTGCATAATAGAAGATAAAGACAAATATAGGTCAAGTACAATAACACTAATCCAGAAGGAGAGAGGACTCTGCCCATGAGGATTTACAATCTACAATGGAGAAGGAGTCAGAAGGTGGAGAGGTTTGTGAGGTGGAGGAGGGGCAGCAGAGTTATTGTAAATTGCAGGCTGCCCTGAAAAGATGGGTTTTCAGGTTGCATTTGAAACTAGTACAGGTGGAGTAGCGTCTGAGGTGTTGGGGCAGTGAGTTCCGGATTATGGGGGATGTACGGGAGAAGTTGTGTGAGGAGCTGAGAAGAGCAGAGAAGAAGGTCCTGTGAGGAGCAGAGATTGTATGAGGAAAGGTATCTGGAGACTAAGGATAGAGATGTATGGAGCAGAGAGGTTATGGAGAGGCCTGTAGGTCATGGTTAGTAACTGGAACTGAATTCTCTGGGGAATGGGCAGCCAAGGGATTTGCAGAAGGGATAGGCAGAGTGAGGATCAGTCGGGCCTCAGAGTTTAGGATGTGTTGAAAGGGGAAAAAAACACAGAAACAAGGCCATACTCACAGCTCAAAGGCTGGACTGAAGACTGAACCCAGTAAGAGGCAACATTGGCCTCTATGCTACTTGGGAAAGATAAATAGGTGCAGGTAATTGCTGAGCAGTAGCTCACACACCCCACCACTAGGGGAACAATTAGATGATAAAAAACTGCACATTAACTTGAATACCTGTTTACACCAGTATGCAGAAAAGCCACATTTATAATACATGGGGAGATTGCACAAAGGCAAAAATCCCAAATAGAGACATCCACACATTAAGCCTTCAGTGTATGAGGAGGGTGGTTGCTGGTATTATAATTGCATATAGATAAGGCGATACAGAGGGGTGCCATTAACACAGATACGTGTAGTGCACCACGCTGGCTTACAGCCTATTACGCCACTACTATTCGATTGGGCGGGCTGCCGTGCACTTTTGGTGTCCAACAAAAAAATTTACCCCACCCCCACCCACCTTGCTCCCCAGTAAGTTTTGGGCAAAAAAATGACACACTGTAAAAATATCAAATATCAGGTATTCGTTGATACAATGGCCACAGTACCCAAGCTCGCAAGGCTTCTCATCTCTTGCGAGTCCCTACACTAACAATTTACAGAAAAAGAAAAAATGGGACATTAATTACTCAAAAAACACAAACAAGGCCATACTCACAGCTCAAAGGCTGGACTAAAGACTCAGTAAGAGGCCACACTGGCCCCTATGCTATTTGGGAAAAATAAACAGGTGTAGCTAGTTGCTGAGCAGTAGCTCACTCACCCCACCACTAGGGGAACAAATAGACTGCACATTAAATTGATACCGGTTAACACCAGTATACAGAAAAGCCACAGTATAATACATGGGGAGATTGCACAAATACAAAAATACCAATAAACAACCACTCACATGCCCTCCATGCATGGTGGTTGCTGGTATTATAATTGCATAAAGATAAGGCGATACAAAAGGGTGCCATTAATACAGATATGTGTGGTGCACCATGCTGGCTTAGAGCCTGTAACGCCATTACTATTCGATTGGGCGTGAGTATTAGATGGGAGGCCACTGAAAAGAGTGTGGAGATATGGAGCAGACGCAGCAGGTGAGCCCTCTCTATACCTTCTTAACATCTCCATGATGTAACATTATGTGACTGAATTCGAGTTCTATTTCTCTGTCTGCTCTAGTGTTTGGACCCGAGCAGGGCAGCTGGTACCCTCAGTGGTCTCCTGTGTGGAATTGCCAAGAGGATAGAGACAAGTGCCAACTACGGTCATGTGAAATGCTGCGGGACTTCATGGCAAACAGATTACCACCTTACCTAGATACGGATTCATCAAATAAAGAGGAGAATGGATCTAGTGGAAAGTCAGGTCTGATAAGTAGCATTTTTTTTGTTTTTCTATAGTTGTAGAATGTGCAGATAGTTCGGGTTATGCTTTCTACATTTTGATTATGTTTGTGTGTATATTGGCATCTCCATGATGGATTACCTATTCCTGATTATGTCAAATGGTACAAAAAGGAAATGGGGTTTGAAGCGTGCCATGTCCCTACATAAAACAATTCTGCAGTACATGTTTGCTTTGTGTCATACTGTTTTTGAAGACCGCTTGGTCCTGTTCCTTTGGGGTTTTTTGGGGGTTTTTTTTCATGGAAATTTGAGTAAATTAATAACTGGGTGTTACCATTCTTCTTGTCAGTAAGTTTTTCCCTATTCTGTCCAATCAGTGGCTGAAAAGGCCTAACCTATTGATAAGAATGATAACGCCCAATTGTCAGTTCATTCATGCCATTCCTGGAGGAGTAACAGAGGAACAGTGCAGTGCAGAGTACTGGGAAGAAATGTGTCCGTATCTTTATTTCACGAGGAACACAAGTACTTAGTCTTTTCAGGCTCTTTGGCTGCTGCACATTTCAGCAAGCACCAGTCAGCATAATATATGGAGAGAATCCTGTCTATGTGGCAGGAGTTTTTATGGTTGTAATCTGTAATGGCCTCTTTCAGTCTGTTCTTACTACCTGTCTTTTGTCTTATAAACTGCCGGGTTTATTTTGTCCGTATTATGTCTCTGCAGATGCTCCACCAAACCTTAACAGCACAATCAAACTTCAGTACAAAGATTATGCAGCCATCGCTATAGATCACGTTCCAGAATCGCTGGTAAGAGCTCTAATTACTTTCCAGGTCAATGGCTTTTTTTTACTGCATCAGATTCCAGACAACGGCTATTCACATTCAGTGTAAAGTATCAGGCCGTGTATTACTGAACATTTGCATGTGTAGGCATTTCTTGCCTTGGAGATGTTCTGCAGTTGAAATGAAAGGGGTATTACAAATTCTGCAAATAAAGGTTAATCTTTGTGTAATTAAAATGTATCCCATTTTCCAAATCCTTTCTGTACTCATTTCTTATAATTCATAAGATCTCTGAAAGTTAAAGGGGTTTTGCCACGATGTAATGTTGACGTGGGATCCTCCAAAATGGGTATTTAATCACTTTTCTAAATATATGTGATTACAAAAAGTGAAGCCTCTGAGAGCTTGGTTTCCTGACTGTTTATATTAGATACGACCAGGAGCCGACAGGACGCTTGCTTTGTCTGAACTTCTTATCTGATGACAGGGAACATGAAGGAGCTAGCAAGGGACTGGGGAGAAAAAGCCGTGAATGAGCTTGTGTCTTTTGTATAGAATCCACTGGTTGTAACGTAATTATTTGAGTAAATATTGCAGACGCTCCCTGGCTCTCAGCCCCCTCATTCTCCTCGTGACTCCGCATGCTTAGTTAATCTTCTCTCCTTAGCAGATAAGTGGTAAGGAACTCGCTTCTTGGAAAAACCCCTTTAACAATGAAGGTTCATATTTGGTGACAGCAAACAGTGGATACAAATCTGTCCTAGCCATATGATGAACGCACAGGCTTGTTATAAAAGACAGAGCCCCTATACCTGCGTAGTGGTTCCTCAGGTTCCAGTGGCCTCAGGATACAATATTTTTACCATGCAATGGTCTTTACTGGGAATTGTATCTTGAAACCACACACACCATACAATGTCACAGTCACTGCTGAAGCTCATGTAATTGACTGGAAGATGCAACCAATTATCCTGAACATTATACTTGTAAACCATCTGTATTAGTAAAGTGATTGCAGAGATTGGCGTCTCTCTGCGGTACAGTGCGGTACTACACATCCTGTACTGCTCTTTACATGTGCCATGATGATTGGCTCCTTTAGGCACCAGGTGAGGGCAGCCCAATTTACTTTTCTTGCCCTCTGTGTATACTGTACAGGACCCTAAAGAAGCTCCTGCCTTCATCACAAGTAATTCAGAGTGCTTTGAGACTGTCATATGGAAGGACTTGCTTTATCTGTGACGACTTTTTTTTTTTTTTTTTGTCAGACAGATAATTATTGGCCAAAAAACTTTTTTTTTTTTTTTAATATCCATTGTGTCTTATTTTAGGATGACATTTGCGGCTTTGGAACTAATTGTTAGTTTTTCATAGTGTTATGGTCTTAAAGGGACTGTGTCATCAAAAATGACTTATTGTTTAACTCACATTTTTATGTTCAACGCATTTTTTTTTTAGAATTTTTGGTTATATTTTTTTTTTATTTTCCATATCAGTTTCAAGATTTTTTAATGATTCTTAAGTCCTGCAGTTTTCACTTTGGCCACTAAGCCTAATATTAGTCTGACACTTCCTGTTCTGTAGAGAGATTCTCAGTTGTCTGCTCATTATCAGCGCAAAGAGGGTCAAACTGAAAGGAGACACCAGTGTGAATAGATAACACAGGATCCACAATTCACCCTTTCACCTCCCTGCACACTGATTTCTTCCCACAGGGCACGACTAGAAAGCTCTCCTATAGAAGTAATTGGGACTGAGTCAGTCTTAAGTTTCCTATGTGCATGAAGCTGCTGTAAAGCATCTCTCTGACTGCTGTTAAAGCAGTGCAGGCAAGACTTAAGAATTATTAAAAAATATTGAGTGATATGAAAAATTAAAAAAAAACAACCAAAAATTCCCAAAAAAGTTTAACAAAAATGGGACTTGAACAATAACTCATTTTTTGATGACGCATTCCCTTTAAGTTACAACAGGTTTTCTACAACGGTGGTTTTGATAGCAATTAATTTTGTAACTTGAGAAACACAACTGTACTGAACCGTGCATCTGTAGCATTGTGGTGTGGGAGTGCAGTAAAGAGGCTGTTATATCTAGACCAATTTGTCTCAATCTGTGGTACTTGTACCCCAAAGGGTAAGCAGCAGAGGTCCAAGGAGTATGTGGCAGGTACTAGTGTATGCTTACGTTGTCTCCATGCCTTATGGCCTTTTAGCGGTTTTGCTGCAGTTTCTTGAAAATCACATTTAAAAAAGCTGCCCATTTGCAGTTTTCCAAAATTCATGGCGGTGTGCCATGTGAGTTTTTTTTTTTTTTTTTGTTTTTTTCCAGTTTTGGCCAATTGCAGCAAAAATGAGATAAGGCCTTGGTGTATGGGGACAGTCTGAACACTCAGCAATACTGTACAAACGTCTCCCTTTTCTTATGCAATGTGAGCAGCCTGAAGAAAATGGGTTGCTGCTCCAACATCCTCACCTGCGTAGGAGGGAACTTTGTAGTTGGGGGTGAGTATGTGTTTGGATGTGTGCAAGTCTGTATATATAGATATTCCTCAAAAATTAGTGCTAACGTTTTTTATCACTATTTTTTGCAAAGTTGCTGAAAACAAATGTGACAAAATTGCAAAATGTAAATAAGAACTTTCTGTAAAGCAATAAGGCCTCGTTCACACGGCTTATTTCGGACGGATTTGCCGACGGAAAAATCCGTCGGCAAATCGTCCGAAATAAGCCACAGCCTATTTTCTATTGATTTCAATAGAAATACGGCGCGTCGTTCACACGACGCAAAACTCCGTTCCGGATTGCCGCCGCGGATTGACGACGGCAATCCGGACGGAAAAACAATTGACATGGCCATTATTTCCGGACGGATTCACACCACCTACAATGATTGTAGATGTGTGAATCCGTCGGGAAATCAGTTACAAATACGTGCCACAACTTAGTGACACTTATTTGCAACTGATTTTCAACTGATTTCAGAACGTATTTACATCGGAAATCCGTTGTAAATACGTTCTGAAATAAGCCGTGTGAACGAGGCCTAAGGGTAATTAAAACGCCAAGCACTAAAACATAAAAAAAAGAGGGGGAAGGGCTTGGGCTTGAACTTCTCCGGGAGATTGAGAATAGTGACTTAGTAACATTAAAGGGGTTTTTTCAATAGAAAGATCAGTTTTTAACATGAAGTCATTGAAGACTTTTTCTGAATACATTGATCTTTTGATTTTACTTAGGAGGTATGGGAGATTTTATCTGCTCTGAGTGCACACAAGTTTCTGTGATTACCTGACCATAACACTATCTGGTTAGCGCAGAAAGTGATGTTACCATGGTCTGGAGAGCTCACTCCAGGCAGGTTAATTATCTCTAAGAAGATTAGCTTTTGTTTACAGATGAGCCATGGTTTTTACTCCTCACAACGTGTAGCTTTTGTTTATTGAAGATGGCATCTTCTGCACTGTAATGTCTATGTAATGTCTCAACTAGTTATAGAGGAGATAAATATGCTAATCTCACTGCAATACAACCACCCATAGCCTGACAAGACCAGAGTGGATGAAAAGCTGGTTGTGACTGTGAAACTGCATGTTGTGTTGCTTTTTACTGGGTTTAGAAAAATTGCAAAACACTGGTGTAGAAAACTACTGGTGTCCTTGCTTAGATCTTCCTGTATGAACTAGAAATGAGCACAGCTAGAAAGAGCGGTTCCTGGTCTGGTGGACTCCATACAATAACATAGTACACTGATATATTCAATTGAACCAGATCCTCCTCAGAGTTAGAAGCCAAACCTGTGGTGATCTGCTGTTTGACTGATGTCTTCAGTATTAGTAGGGCCTGTTTAGTAAAGACAACCCGTTCAGAATTGTATTTGCAGGAATTCTGTAGCATTTTATGAAAATTACAATCTCTTGAGCTGGACTCATTGTGATATAATGGAACTTGTGTTTTAGTCCAGGAGCTGTGTGAAATAATGTTTTGTCGTTGTAGAACCCCTCAGAAGACCTAATGATTTATGTGTTACATGCATTGAAGAATGGAAGGAAGACACACATGGTATCAGACAGTGAAGAAAGCCCTCCTGTAAGTACGCTAACATTTCAGAAGTTCAAACATTGCTAATAAAATTCATTGCCGAGGGGACAGTGTGTCCTTACTAGTTTGCATGCAGGAGGCCTTTGTTGACTTCCAGTTGAGCAGGTGAAGGCATGTACACGCAGATGTACAGCAAGAACCGCAGGCAACTTTGATCCCCAGCCAGCACATAGTCACTGGATATGTGTGCATTTCCCAGAAAATTAGCCCTATTACTATATGTATTGCATGTGTATAGTCATGAATTATAAATCATATATAGGCAGCACAGTTGCTCAGTGGTTAGCACTGTTTCCTTGCAGCGCTGGGGTCCTGGGTTTAAATCCCACCAAGGACAACATCTGTAAGGAGTTTGTAAGTTCTCCTTGTGGTTGCGTGATTTTCCTCCAGGTACTCCGGTGCATCCAAAAACCTACTGATAGGTAAATCTGGAATTTAAACAATGAGCCCCAATAGGGACAGAAACCAAAGTAAATAATGTTGTACAGCACTGTGGAATATAACAGTTATAGAAATGACCTAGGAAAAAATGAAATTTCTGGTGCCAAACTAATTAATGTGTGTGCACAATCAAATCACATTATGACCACAAGCTAACATCGAGAATAACCACTGTGTGCAGCATGGAGAGCAGCTAGAGGAGCTGGGAGTGACTCGCTAAGGTCCTGGTAGGTTGCTGACTGTATCCCACATCTGCTGGAGGGTGCATGGTGGAGGATCCGTAGAGCGAACATGACGATCAAAGTGGTCTCATGGATGCTCAATTGAGTTCGAGTTTGGGGAATCGAGGGTCATGGTAGTACTTGGAAGTGTTTGGCATGCTCTTCTATCTAATGTTAAAAAATTTCTAGCTGTGACATGTTGTATTATCATGCTGGAAGATCCCATTTGTTCCTGGAAAGACCTTCTGCATGTATGGGTGTACTAGATCTACAAGGATGGATTCAAACCCATATTGGTTGAGTGCCACGAAAACATCCCCTAGACCAGTGTTTCTCAACTCCAGTCCTCAAGACCCACCAACAGGTCAAGTTTTCAGGATTTCCTCAGTATTGCACAGAGGATATCATTATTGTCAGTGCATTCTCCATAGGTGATATCATTATTGTCAGTGCATTCTCCATAGGTGATATAATTATTGTCAGTGCTTTCTGTGGGAAATCCTG
Organism: Phyllomedusa bahiana; assembly: GCA_025379985.1. Taxonomy (NCBI): domain Eukaryota; kingdom Metazoa; phylum Chordata; class Amphibia; order Anura; family Hylidae; genus Phyllomedusa; species Phyllomedusa bahiana. The sequence goes on from JAODAL010001397.1 coordinate 62,535, forward strand.
AAAACTTGACCTGTTGGTGGGTCTTGAGGACTGGAGTTGAGAAACACTGCCCTAGACCATAACACCAGCTTGTGCAGGATGTTTGTTTTCTGATGTTTCGAGCCTGACATGCCAACATTTATCTATTTGATGGAGCAGAAAATGTGGCTCATTGGAGAAGGCAACCCTTTGCCAATCACCAAAGGTCCAATGCAGAAAGTGCCATGAAAATTGAAGCCTTTTCTACCGATGCTTCTTGGTTAGCACAGGAGCAGTCACCGTTCATCTGCTTTCCAGCTCCATACCAATAGGGTTCACTGAACTGTTGTTTTAGAGTCCTGTTCCTGGTTACATCAGGTGCTCTTCAGTTTTCATATCACTCATTCACAGTGGTGTCATTTGTCCTTTTACAATACATTTTCACCACAGTAACACATGAACAGATCACAAACAGTGAAGCTTTGGCAATACAAGCACTCTTGGCCGGAAAGCTAATAATGCTCTTTTTGCAATTCTGATAAAGCGCCCTTTTTACCTGCGACACCAAGAAGTGATGGGCGCAAGCAGCCTGTCTCCCACCTGCCATACCCACCAAGCCAGCTCATCACACATGACTTCCATCAAGAGCTACACACTGCAGGTGTCGAAAGGAAGTGGACATTAAAAAAAAGTCTCTAATTGGCCTTAAATTGCCATCATGTAAATGGAGCTACACTTCTGATGTTTGTGCCCTACCCAGCAATGCTGTCCTCCGTATTGCAGTGAAGACCTTGTGGGACTGTCACGTTTGTACTTGTACAAAGTTGATTTTGACATGAGACTGCAACTTTAAAGGCCATCAGCAGAAATAAAACATGCTTCCTCCTGTTCATATTGTTTTATGGTAGTCAGCTAATATATGTTTGCAAAATTCCCTAAGTGCAAGTAAAAGTAAGAAAATATCTCTCCCAGGGGGAGAATATTGGTGTTTTATGGGCTAGGCTTCCTCTTCTGTCTTTTAAGAAAAACAGGTTTTGCGTGATCTGTGTAGCTGGAGGAAGTGATGTTATACGAGGCTTTTCCAGCTGATGGTGCTGTTGCTTCACCTGGAGTAATTGTATTGTTTTTTTGTGTTTTTTTTTTTTTTTTTTTTTAAAGCCCTCAAACCACATTAGATAATCTGTGAATACCTCTTGCATGTTATCTGACACTTTTTATTGTTCAGGGGCTTCTATAACAAGCCTGTCCAGGACTATAATTTAGCTTCTTTTCAAAATTTGTACCGGTGTTAAGAACCACACACAACCAGATGGGATATTTAACGTGGTGCACAATGGCATAGAAACAAGAGCCAAAGTTGTTCCTAGCTGCAATGACTGCCGAGCTGACTCCTTTCCTGAAGAGACAGTCGTCTGCTAAAATGAAGTTTTGTTAAATTTTACCTGCAAAGCAGAAACGTCCTTCATTCCAATGATACTGAAGACCAGCAAGTGACTTGAGGCCAAAAAATCCTTACAGATTTGAGGGTATGCTGCAGATTTTCAAGTCCATAGCACATCTTCTATTTTTCTTAAAGAGAACCTGTCACATAGATTATGCCCCCTGGCTGAGGACAGTACAAGCTAGTGTCAGACCTGCTGATTCCAGCGCTGTGTCCCTTATTCTGTAAGATGCTGGAGTTTCAGAGAATTTAATGCTAACATCTGGCAGTTTGCAGCCCGTTCTGCCAGAGTCCAGCTTATTCATGAGCAGGTGCTAGTCCTGCCCACCCATGGCTAGCTCTTTGCACCTGTCGTTTATTGAGTGGTTTCTACCTATTCCCAGTAATAAGTAGAGTCAGCCGTGGGTGGGCGAGGCAACGGCTGCTCATGAATAATCTGGACTCTTCTCTGGTAGCATAGGTGGCTCTGTGCCAGATTTTAACATTAAATGCATGAAAAATACGGTTTCTTACAAAATAAGGGACACACTGCTGGAAACGGACTTGGTCACTAGCTTCTACTGTCCTCACAACTGCATGTGCCATTGTGGTCAAGTTACATGTTGTGAGTATGGTCAACACTGAGCCAAAAAAATAATGTATGGCCTAAACTTTGTACGGATGTATGTCCACCTTGCAAAAAGCCCGACAGCTTCATGCCCAATTGGTGGGCATGACCTTTTTGTCTGACCCCAGAATTCATTCAGATCACAACACAACTTAGAGGAGGAGAGGACACGGACATTGGTGTGACCTCACTTAGAATATGCTGTTCAGTTCTGGGCCCCAGTTTATAGAAGAGATATAATGGAGCTAGAGCGAGTGCAAAGACGAGCAACCAAACATAAGGGGAATGGAGAATCTTAGTTATGAGGAGAGGTTAGTAGAATTTAACTTATTTAGTCTTGAGAAAAGACAGCTTCGGGGGGACATGATTAATTTATATAAATATATAAATGGTCCCTATAAAAAGTATGGGGAAAATTTTTTTCAAGTGAAGCCCCCTCAAAAGACAAGGGGACATTCCCTTCACCTAGAAAAAAAGGATTCGATCTTCAGAGGAGAAGAGCGTTCTTCACTGTAAGAACTGTGAATCTGTGGAATAGCCGCCTGAGGAGCTGGCCACAGCAGGAACTGTAGAGAGTTTCAAGAAAGGCTTAGATACCTACCTGAAACAAAAGAATATTAATGCGTATGTAGCCATGTAAAATTCTGGATCCTGGCTGGTGGCGGCTCTGGGATCAGAGAGATGGTCTCCACTGGAGCAGATTGGTTCTTGCCTTGTGGGTTCCAGGGCATTAACCAGTGGTGAGGCTGGGCTTCATGTCCTTGTCTCTCTCCCTTTACCCACATTTTCCCCACCCCTGGTTAAACTTGATGGACATGTGTCTTTTTTTTCAACCGTACTAACTATATAACTATGGCTACTGTTGATGTAGAAATGGAACAATACCACCATCCACCAGAAAAGCTGTCTTTACTCTAATGCACTATGTGTGGTGCTGATGGATGCATGTGCAATACACATTACCTAAAATCAGTCTAAAACCTCAAGGTGTTTGGGGAGCATCACCCTGATACATGTTTATTATTGGGATCTTAGCCATATTCATCTTCCATACAAGGTTGAGGCCGACCTAACGACTATGATGGTATTAATTACAGAGCTAGGGGCTTGGGCTGCATGTAGGTCCCCTTGGGGTATGCACAGGACTCCACATCTTGTAATTCTGTCTTCTCTGTTGCAGGTGAGTGGTTTACGTTTCCCACTTTCCTACATGGACGCACTGAGAGGACTTTGGGAAGATAAATTGGTGTGTGTTAAGGATCTACCTCTCGAGAACGACCGTGACAAAGAGAACCTGGCTATCTCTCTGTGGGCTGAGGGTTTATTGGAGAACGTCCCAGCTAAGGTTTAAGCACTGAGCCTCCTCTTCACTACAATTTGATCTAATCTTTTGCCAAAAATCTTATAAGAGGAGAAGAGTGTCCGCTCCAAGTAAAACCCGTCTACAGCTGCTACAACCTAATGGGTGATAAATAATTTAAATGAACTGCAACCAAAAATGGGAAGGAAATGTGTTTTGTAGTTTATTTGCTATTGGATCATTTGAATCGATGAAGCAAGAAACCTTTTGACCATATAGTGCCTTTCCACCCAGATGTCCTACACTCAAACTAATGACGACCAATGGAGGGGATTGAGTTACACCCTCAGTAACGAGATTACCAAGAACATGAAATTCCAAGAGTACATCTATAATGGTGCCATAAATGAGAAATGAATCTGCTTTTCTAGGGAAAGTATTTTTACAGCCTCCTTCCACTGGTTGCCAGTGTTTATCATTTTTATTACTGGGATTAAAGTAACGTCAAATTGGATACCGAAAGTAAATTTGATTATCATTGGCTTTGGATTGTTATTGATTGCCTGTGTTTAGATTACATACAGTCACATTGCAAGTTCATGAACTGATTATTAATGCCATCATACCTTTAACCAATGGCCCCTCTCCACGTCCTTAAAGGGATTTTCTCACCATGCTGTTTCACTGAGTCACAAGCAGTGTTATACTCTGTCTTTGTCAGACTGGATGGTTCAATAGCAGTGATTAGCAAATTTAGCATCTCTATAACTAGCTGAGACTTAGCAGGAGATTAAGTCTTCAGTAAACAAAGCTACGAGCTCTCAGGAGTGAAAACAATTGCTTATATATAGACAAAAGACACTCTTGTCAGAGATAACAAGTCTTCTCTGAGAGTGAGCTCCTGCCATGGCGCCGTCACTCCTTGCTCTGTCTAATCGGGAAACAGATATGGTCATTACCAGAGAAATCTGTGCATTCAGCAGATAAAATCTCTCATCTCATGACCAAGATAAAAATCAAAAGAGCATTGTATTTAGAAGAAGTCTTCAATTACCTGTTCCTATATGTTGAAAGCTAATCTTTGTAGTGAGAAAACCCCCTTTGAGCATACATAGGGGTTAGGCCTTATGGACGTAGTGGAGTTGCAGAAATTTTCCTCTATACAGTATGCAATAGAGCATACTATGAGATAGATATATGTATACTGTATCTTAACTGAACTACAATAGGGTTCTATAATAGCCTGTAGGTTAAATATTGCAGCTCAGGTTGTATGCAGCCGTCATGTAACTTAGGCTCAGTTAATATCATGTTTATGTATATGTTTTGTATATGTTCTACTGTTTGTTTAAACCCCCAAAAATACAGCAGTACACTGTTGAACATTGACGATATAAATTATTTTCAGTTGAATTACTGCTATATCGAGTATACATGAAAATCTGAGGTTCCTAGTGGGTACGTTGATCAGATTGCATGAGCTCATCCTCAGCCGATAGCACCATATTTCTGAAGAAAATGGTCTTGGTTCCCATTTAAACTTGGGTTACCATGCCGCTGGTGGATACCTTCATGTAATTTGATTAAAATGTGTCACAGTCCATGGCACGTTCCCCAGTTCTGGGCCGCAGACATGGCCATGTCCCTGCTCTGTTTCTTCCTGGTCCCGGCTGTGCCCTTTCTGTGTCACCTGTCCTTGCTCCTGCCCCTCATTTCTGTGTCTGCATGAGCTCCCTGGTCCGGATTTAAAGGGACAGTGTCCCAATCACCTGTCCAATGACCTCCAGTGATTTAAGGAACTTCCTGCCTCTACTCCTGGTCGGTTCATTAATGTCCATCTAAGCGCCTGACCTCTGTGTTCCTGCCATTATTCCTGTCTGTTACCTGCATAGGTTAGTTCTACTGTTACCTGCCATCCTGTCAGTCTAACAACTGTGTTCCTGATTCTGCTGCTACCTGCCTAGGACTTAGCTTCCAGCCTAACATTTAACCCCCAAGTGTCCTGGCTGCTGTTCCGGTTACCTCTGTGCCAGTATGTACATTTCTGCTGTATCCTGCAGTTGTACCAGTCCGTTACCTGCCTGTAACTCCGTCATCTGCCTGTACCCAGTGTCCTTTGACCTGCACTTCGGCTGTCACCACGAGTAACCACGGCAGGGGTAGCGACCTGTGGTTTTCCTGCAACTAAGCCCGTATGGCGTTGCGGCGGGCTCCGGTGAAGAGAGGGGGCCCCTTTGACTCCGCTCCCTGGCGTGATCTCCATCCCTAAGCCCAGAGGATCCACACTACCTGGCGTTTGATGTATCCATGTCTGCTGAACCCGTTGAAACGTGAAAGTGAGCACAAGAAGCTTCAATATTTTTTTTGTACTAGAATTTTTTTTTTTTTAATAATTAAATGAGACCATCTCCTAACTATAGAATGCACATGTCCAGCTGTTCATGTTCAGCACACTCTAAAAAGGGAAGCTTAATGCCAAAATTCCCCCAAAAACGGGTGTTTTATCCTGAATCGCCCAAAAAAGAGGGGATCAATTTAAATTGGATTTTTTTACAGTCCTCCTCATCATGCTTTTCCCATTTTGCGTCATGCGACAAAAATGCCTTACAATTTTCAAAGTACCTCCCATTATGGGGGCTTCAAGCGGATCCCTCAGACGGAATGCCCATCGAGTTCAAGTGTCATCAGCGGTTGCATCGGGAAAAAATTAGAGAGAGAGGGAAGTGTCACAGGCAAAAATGGACTCTTTTGGTTAATCCCCACTATGACCGCTTTATTGTTAGCAATCCCTTTGCAAACCGGTTGATGAATCCCACACAACCCAGCCGTTAAGGGGGGTGAGGGCACCAATGCAATCGGACCATTTGAAAAACCATTTTCCCCTGTATCGTGTGTAGCGACCTGACCAAAACCGGCAGGGCATCATTGCCTTACATGAGCCAAGAGCGTCATGTGAAGGGGCCCTTGGTCCCCATGCTGTTCAGTGATGCCATTGACTCTGAGCAGAAATGATGGCTGCCATCGATTCTGTAGATGTCAGAAAAGCGCTTTTACAGCCGGGCAGTAGCTTTCCCAGTGTCAGCAGCAGACCACGCTGAGTAAATGGTTTAAGATGGTTGACATGAACTTGGTTCCTTCATCCCCCTTTAAAAAATGTCTCGATTTGTTGGGGCATTAATCCCAGCTAAGGGACGATTCAGGGATCAAAAACGTTTTGTGAATTTTGCCATTAAGCTTCTTGATAGAGATCAGCAAGTTGTGCAAAAAGTACTGAAACGTTGAACAGTTGGACATGTGCATCTAAAGTTATAAGATGGTCTCACTTAATTAAAAAAAAAAAAAAGTGTCAAGAAATTTTATATGTTCATCCTGAAATTTCAACCATAATAAAAAAAAAAAATCCCTAACTTTGGGAGTGGGTGTAACTATTGTAAGTCTGCTGAATTTAAGGTTTTCAGCTTGTCCCTGTTTTGTATTCCCACTGGAACTTCCCCTAAGCCTGCATCAAAAATGGGGTAGACCCACATGAATCTAAAAAGTGAAACTCCTACTTGTCTGTGTGGGGATTTTGTACTTTTTGTGTGTTTGAATTCCCGGGGGGGGACATCTAAAAGTTTTTTTTTTGGGGCTTTTGGGAATGGTGCAGCTCTCCCTTTTGGGCAATTTTGTGTACCCCTTTTGCAGGGCCGGACGGGGAATAAAATCAGCCCGGGAAACAAAGCCCCACAGCCCACATACAATTCGCTTAAAAAAAGCCCCTTGTTTCGCACCCCCCCCCATTTTTAAAAAATACACTTTAAAGGTCTTTCCACAGAGATTTTTTTTTGGGGTTTTGTGCAAAAAGGCAGCGAAGTTAATGCTGTAATTTCTGCACAAAAAAACGCATAAAAAAATGCACCAAACTGCTCTTGTGAGACCCCCCAAAAACCAAGCAAGAAAAAGAAAGTGGGAGAGAAACCCCCCATACGAGTCAGGGGTGAATTTGCTTTTTCAACCTGGAAAGCCCACACTGCACTAAAAAAAGCACCAACCCACAACCCCAAATCACATCACCCGTAGTAGGGCCCATCACATGAACACACACGGGCTCAACCAGAAGTAAATGACCCCAAACCCCGGGACTCACAGGGACTCATTTTGATGGGGTTTTTCTTTTTCACTTTTTCTTCTTTCTCCCCCCGGTACAGCAGCAATGTTTCTTCTCCCGGGGCACCCCCTTCCCCGTATAAATTTTACCACAAAAACATCTTGACTCCTCTCTTTTCCCCACTTTTTTCCCATCAATTCCCCCCTCTGTAAAACTCCCCCTCCCTAGAGCCCAAAAAGAATGTGCCCCTTTTGGTGCCCCACACAATAATTGTCCCCAAAAAATGTATTTTAATACTAAAAAAATTTTAGAAATGAAAAAAACCCTATAAGTGGCATTAAAAAGGTTTGACCCCCCTTAGGGAGGTATTCAAGCCCCCCTATTAGGGGTAAGTATAAGACCTCCTAAAGCAGGGAGCTGGGGCTTCCCAGTAATTGCCCGGTAGGGCCAGTAATTACCCCGACGGGTAGTTCTTAGGAGGTTTTGGGCCCGTAATTTGGCAGGAGGGTAGTTCTTAGGCGGGAGGGCCAGTAATTAGTTTAAAAAAAAATAATAATACTTACCCGGTTCCCCCCCTTTTCCTGCTCCGGGGCGGCCCCTCACCAGTGCGGGCCGTTAGAAGGCCCCGGGGATGCCCTCATCACATAGCGCGCCTGCTTCGGCCCCCCTGGGGGCTGAACGCCGGGTTAGAAAAGTCCCCCCAAAATTCTGCCCCGGGCCCTTTGCTTGCACCCCGAGGTTTCAGGCAGCGCTGTGATGGCTGCATGCCTGGGTCTGTGACCCGGCTGTTTTCAGCCGTGTGGCAGAGGGGCCTGTCGGCCCCCTGGGACAGGGGGCCGGGGCGCTATGAACCCTTGCGGCCCTGTCGTGGCCATTCACCGGCACCGGGGCCCCCCGGGGGGAAACACCCCGGCCCCTCGGGGTTCTCGACTGGCGCTGGGCCCGGACCCCCCGGCCCCCCGGGCAAATCCCCCGTTTTCCCATGGGGAATCCGGGCCTGCACCTTTTACAACCATTTGTACTAAACAGCTCTGGATTGAGGTTCTATAGATATTCCATTAGTGGAATGCTATTGTGTCTTACATTTTTTTATGCATATGCCCAGCTTTCCTTAAAAAAAAAATCATATGACTGTTCTTCCTTTAGATATAATATTCACTTACAACCCAGACATCAACTTTGTGCTATGGATTATTAAAGGGCTAATGCTTGGTAAACAGTCCTACTCTGTTATACTTTGTCATTACAGTTTAGATTATGAAAGTCATGTATGTAACCACATCTGTTGAGGTTAGTATGATGAACTGTCTGCGGCCCCTTGGCCCAAAAAGAACAATTTTACTTTCTTCAGTCTAATTCTTTTTTGGGGAAATTGTTTGTGTTTTTTTGGAAAATTTTGGATGGGCTTCCGCATAGGGTCCTTTTGAAAACAGGGGGGAATTGCAGGGACTTTTTGTTAATAGAAGACATCTGTGTGAAGCTAATCAAAATTGGTCCCCGGAAACCTTTGGACTGTCTTTGATAAACCTGGAGCTGATCATTGGTTTGCCCCCTTTTTCCCCCTTTCTGGCTATTGTTCGTGCGTGAAATTTTTTAAGTCTTCCATTTCCTTCTACGTCTTCCTTGTTAAACATTAGTACAACATGTAACATCTACTTTTTCAGATGCTCAATGTTTTTGTTACAATTATACAGCTTTCATGAGTTAGAAATTTTTGTTGCAACTTGTGTTATATAACCCAGATGTGGAAAAATCTGTAATCCATGCTAAGTTTTCATGTCATGAAAAATCCTTGAAAGATCTTCAGTAAGTATATTTTCTTTAAATTTCCCCCTTTTTCTATAAAAGTTTTTTAAATTTTTAATGAATAGGGTTTGAGCCCCCTGTTTTACGGGAAAGAGGTTCCAGCAGGGGGACCTGCCCGGGTCCCGTATCAGAATTACCCAAAATTTTAAAGGCAAATGTTGTGGCTGTGCCATAAATGTTCACCATAGGAATACCCTTTTTGTCTGAGAATGAAAAAAGGGGGACCGGAAATAAAGTTAAAAATTTTTGCCCCTTTAAAAAGAAAAACCACCAGGGAAGGTATGAGGTTTTGTTGGATAAAATTGGAAACGTGTTTGCCATCATGCTGTTAAAAGATCCTTACGCCCTTTTGGGTGGGGTGAGTTTTGAAATGTTGGGGGGGGTTTCCACATGGCAGCGACCCAGGTCTGGAGAGATGATACAGGTTTCTTGTTTTATTACTTTAAAAACGTATGATTGATGATAGGACTTGGGGAGATGTTCTGTAAAGCTTTCCGTATTTTTGGGGTTTTTTAAAAATTGTGTAATTCTTCCCGGTTCACTGAAACAATATTTTGTATAAAATTAAGCAAAAGCAACAGCACAGGTGAAAAACAAATGGGCAAGGTCATATTTGCAAATAATTAGTTCACGAAAATAATAGTAGCAGAAAATAGAAAACTAAAAAAACACCAGAATATATTACAGGTAGCCCTGGCAGAAGTTTCTTGGGTCTAAAACCCCAAAGGGCCCAAAAAAAAAATCCCAGAACCTCCCTCTTTCCCCAAAACCTGTTTGTTTTACTCTAAAAACACTCCCACCTTTTTAGCAAAAAAAAAAATTTTAGAAATGAACGGGCCACTATTTTTAATGCCATTAGGGTGGCCCCTTCCCCCAGTTTTTTTCCTGCCCCTCATTATGTTTTAAGGTCTTTTAACAAAAAGTAGGAGCCCCGGGTTGGGAGAAAATTTTAGGGATTTTCTTGGGATTTACCCATTTATTTTAAAAATCTTCAGTAATTTTGAAAAGGTTTGGGAAAACGCACCTGGGCAGTTTTTTCAAGTGAAACTAGTCTTTTTTTTTTTTTTTTTTTTTTTAAAAAATTGGTCTTAGTTTTTTTCCCCATGGTTTCACTTGGGATAGAGAGCAGGGCTTTGGGGGAAAGGGGGGAAAGTTTAAAAGGGCCCCCATTTTGGGGGAAAAATTTGTCTAGCATTAAGACTGTCTTTTGCCCCCCTGGGAAACCCCAATCAGAGCCAGTTTTTAAAGTTTTTAAAAGCACTATATAAAATAAAAGCTGAGCCAAATTGGTTTCTAAAGGCAACAACGTAGTTTTAAATGCTAAAAAAGTTTCCTTCCCAAAAGGCCCAAAATTTTAAAAATTTGAACAAAATTCCTCCCCCACCCCCTCTGTGGTTTGTTGGCATGCGGGTCGCATGGCTCCGTTACCTGTCCCCCAGGAAAAAAGGCCCTTTTGCTGAGGTTACCCCAGTGCGTTTATTTGTGGCTGTTCTGCAGCTGGTGGTCACCACCATTTGCATTTTGAACATAATGCTCCATGTTCAGGAAGTGTTTTGCCAGAATATAAAAAAACAATGCATGTATGTTTCCCAATATGGCTTTTCCAAAAAAATTTTTCCCCTGCGGGGAAAGGCCCCCGTCCCAAAAAATATAAGGCAGAATTTAATCTAATCAATTTGGTGACCAGTAGAGTCCTGTAGCCATAATCCCGTGATTGAAGAAAGCCTAGATTTCAGCCACGCTGACACATGACATGTAGCATGCTCCACCATCCTACTGGAAGAAAACCTTTTGCGACCCTTTTCATTGGTCTACCCCTAAATTTTCCCTTTTCCTATAGGCCTCCCTAAAGGGCCCAATGAGTGTCCCGTGGCCAAGATCCGACAAGAAATAGATACAGGGGGAAACCAAAAAAACCCACATTTTACCACCCTTTAAATTTTGGGACGGGTTTTTGTTAAAGGCATGGGTTAAAGACAAAAGGGGGACTTTTTGGGGTTTCCCAAAAAGTGATTTGGGGCCCCCCAGAATTTCTTTAAAACTGCCCAACCAATCAACCTTTTTTTTAAATGAGGGGTCAGGCTAAAAGTGATGCATCCTCATTAACAAAATGGACTGGTGCAATGGACAATGCCCAAAAGTAGGCCACTCCAGTCAAAAAAAAAAAAAAAAAGGTGCCCCCAAAAAACCATTTTCTCATCCCCTTGCAAAAGGGTTAAAACCCACACCCCCCCAAAAGTCTGATTCTGGTTTTCTTCGGTTAAATTTTGGGTCTCTCACGTCCCTTTTAAAAAAAACAAAGATAAATTTTAACATTAAAAAAATTTGGGCCTTTCCCCCCGGGAAAACATAAAATTTTGGGCCTGAAACCTAGTATGTTCCAAGGACAAAGTAGGCACTTTAGCCAATTTTCCCAGTTGGAAATGTGCATTCACAGAGGAGGCTGCCAGCGAGCAGCTTCCTTCCTTTATTATGCCATGGAATTCAGTGCAGCTTTCATTTTCTGTTCTTAAGTTTTCACCCCCTTTCCCTTGGAATTTCCAAACTCGTTTCCCTCAATTTTTCAGGAACAGCTAAAGGCTTTTGGTTGGTAATTAAAACCAATAACATCAAGCTCTGCTAGAGAACGGACTGCATGCCTCACATTAATGCCTAAGCATTGCCATACCACGTGGAACGTGCAGCCACAAGGGATGTTCTACAAAAAAAATTATTAAAAACCCAAAATGAATTTGTATGGGAAAGGGGCTTTTTTAATTTTTATGTTTCTTTCCCTGATACTTCTTCTACATAGTGCTGGTCTATCATGTCCACTTCTTTCTACTATGTACAGGGAAATAAAGTCTAAGCGATTTGTCCCCAATGCCTAATTTGAAACAACCCCTTTAATGAGCTGTCTGTGTGTGCAACCTGCAAAGGATTTCAGAAATGTTTCAATACATGCATATATATCATGGCTGGGATAAGACAGAGGGAGACAGCCCCAAAAAGAAAAATAGATCCGCAACTAAAATATTTTCATGTTTTTGTACGGTTTTAAAGACGCAACCCGGGCCATCAAGTTTAAACCCCAAGGGTGGGGAAAAATGTGGGGGTTTAAGGGAGGGGAGACAAGGACTTTAAGGCCCAACCCCCCCCAATGGGTTTAAAAACCCTGAAAAAACCCCCAAGGCCCAAAAAAACCAATCTGGGTCCCGGGAGACCCCAACTCTGGCCCCCGAGCCTCCACCCGCCAGGACCCAGAAATTTTTCCAAAAGTTTCATACGGGATTAATAAATTTTTTATTCCGGTAGATTCTAAGCCCTTTATTTAAAACTCTCTAAATGTTCCCCCTGTGACCCCCGGGTCCTCAGGGGGAGGTATTCCCCCAGATTTACGTTTTTAAAAGTTTAAGAAAACCCCTTCTCCTCTTTCAGATTGATCCTTTGTTCTCTAGTCCCAAAGGAATGCCCCTTGTCTTTTTAAGGGGTTTCCCTTTAAAAAATTTTTTCCCCCCTACTTTTGTAGGGACCATTTATATGTTTATACAAAATTTGTCATGTCCCCCCGAAGCCCCCCCTTTTCCAGGGCTAAAAAAAGTTCAATTTAAATAACCTCTCCTCAAAACTTTAAAATGGGCCCCAAATTCCCCTTTTTAAAATTTTTGGGGGCTCGTTTTGTACTCCTCTAGCACTATTACATCTCTTCTATAAAAATGGGGCCCAGAAAAATTTAAAAAGCAAAGTCTAAAAGGGGGACCCACCAATGCTTTTTTCATCTTGTTTGAATGACATCCTTGTCCCGCGAGTCCATCCTCCTTTTTTAAACAACCAATATCTTTTCTTTTCCTTAAAGGCAGCTTTATTGACATTGTGTTGTTTTGGGAGTCTATGCCTTTCAAGGGAAAGCCCAATTTTTTCTCAAAAAAACGATTCTCCCAAGTTTTTTCCCCTAGGGGGAAAATGATGTTGCAGATTATTTTTTACCCAACAGAACCTTTTCCCTTTTTCCCAATTGAACCCCATTGTTCAAAAGGGGGTGCCCAAGGGGTCAGTGTGTCCAAAGGGCTCTTGCAATTTTTGAGGGATCTTCCATAGGGTTTGCACTACCCCGCATAGCTTGGTGTATCTGCAAACAAACTAAATCGTGCTATTTAACCCTTCCCAAATTCATTGTTTAAAAAATACTTTAAATAAAAATTTTGGGCCCAATTTCTTCCCTGCGACACCATCACAACCCGGGGACCACTCAGAGTTTGGAAATTCCCTTTAAACCCCCAAATCCATGATACGATCCGGGGAGCCTTTTTTTAAATTCCAAAATTTCACCCCTGTTTCTCTAAACCCCAAAGGAATCTAATTTAAACCCCAACAAAAACCCTTTTGCGGTACAGTTCAAATGCCTTTATCGTAAAAAAGAATATTAATTTAATATTGCATAAAATAACCCGGGGGAAGGGGGGGGGGCCAAAACAGGCAAAAGACTGCTGACGCATTTTTTAACCCCTTAAGTTTTTTGTTTATAGGGATACAAACCTTGAACCAGCAAAGGAGACGGGGCCCCAAAAGGCTGGGTTTCTGACTAGGCAAAGCCTTTTGGGTAAAACTCCAGCCCAAATTCAAAATTTCCAAACCCATACAACCGAAAAATGCCCAACCCTGTCAAGCCTTCTGACTGATACATACAATGAGGGATAGCATCCTGCTCCATTACCAGCTATTAACCTCATGTACTTGAAACCCTTAGTGCCATGTATAGTGCTCCATACATTGCTGTATTACAGGGTAATGTCTCATTCAGACAAGCAAAAATGTGACCACATTTTAGATTCCATATTACAGCAGAAAATGGGCTCAGCCATGTGTCTAATGACCCTATCTAACAGCATTATAGAGATCTGTGATGCCTTTAGTGCAGGTCATTAGACCCTGTGTATTGGGATGTGCAGCCATACAGTGCATGCTAAAATGCGTCCATTTAACACTCATGGGAAAGGGTCTTAATTCTTCACTTACAAGCAAAGCTTCTATGGGAGAAAATCTTTGCTATATAAGGAGGAGGTTTGGCACTTTTTGTGGGACAATGTGAAAAGCTGCCAGGAGTGGTGGACCTGACTTCTATGGGTCTGTCCATTCAAGGTAGCAGCTTGTCAATCTGCAAAGAGGCTCTTGAGCTAAAGTACTCTCTCTAGAAGATAAACCTGCTACTGTATATCTAATAGTAACCATAACATACTTGCTATCAGTATCCATTTTTAAATTATATGTGCCACCATATACAGTACATTTGCATCGGCTTATATAAGGCATATGCCCATAACTGTGAACTAGGACTCTTGTAAACTATGGAAATGTAGGTGTCAGTGTATTGATCGATACTAATCCATGTAGTATCAGTCATCTGTGCGCTGAGTATCAGGCCTGTAATGTTACAAATGCAGTATTTTCAGTTTTTTCTAATTACACAGTAGAACTTGCCCTGAAGGCTAAAAACACTTCCACAGTTTCACACAGCTTCTTTGTGGGAAACTTATGTACGAGGAAAATCTCATTACAGGTTTATCCAGTGTTGTGGTCTTATAGTTTTGTCTAATTGGTGTTACTATTTCCATAGTCATGTACTGCAATACAATGTTTATCGGCTTTTACCAAACTTTATACGCTCTAATTAAACCCCAGTGCACACAGCCGGAGGACACACAATGTAACAGCATAATTACATGGAACATACAGATTACAGTACTTACCACGCATGCATAAAAAGCACATATAGACCGTCATAGATGGAGCTTTCAAAAACACAGCACCATGTAAATAGTACAGGCCTAAATCATGTAATCCACCAAGTACTACAAACATGATTATAACGTGCAGAAAATACAGCACATATACGGCAAAGTTCACAGTTCATACCTAGAGTGTGGATTACAGGATTTTTCTTCTTCCATGTTGCTGCGTTTTAGAAACCACCGTCTATTCATGCTTTTTTTTTTATATGCTTGTGGGTAAGTAGTTTAATCCGTATGTTCCAATAAAATGTAATTATGGGGCTACATTAATTGTGTGTCTGCATTGGGGTTTAACTAAATGTGTAATACTGGGGTACTGTGGATACTAGGTTCTTCTGTTTTGTTCAGTATTGGGTTTAAGTAGTATTACCTTATAGACTTTGCAGCTTTCCACTTTTTACTTCTTGTCATTCCCCCAAGGCAACCTACAGACACAGTAGACCCGTCTGCCTGTAGGCAGTGATCCTGACATATCAAGTTTTAATACATTTTCTTAAAAACAAACTCCAACACATTCTGCATTGTAGAAAATTCCAGTAAGCCATAGCATGTGTGTTGGAAGGCAGTAGGGGGAGATAGGAGGTATGTATGATGAAAGTCAGTGAGGTGGATATGTGGGGTGTGTGTGATGATACAGTACCTCACAAAAGTGACTACACCCCTCACATTTTTGTAAATATTGTATTGTATCTTTTCATGGAACACCACTGAAGATATCACACTTTGACATAATGTAACATAGTCAGTGCACAGCTTGTATGTAACTTTGTTATGCTTGCAAAATAACTCAACACACAACCATCAATGTCTAAACCATTGGCAACAAAAATGAGTACACTCCTAAATGAAAATGGACAAATTGTGCCCAATTTGCCATTCTTAATCGACAGTGTCATGTGACTTGTTAGTGTTACAAGGTCTCAGGTGTGAATGGGGTGCAGGTGTGCATTCCTAATGCTGGTCTCTGGAAGTTCAACATGGCACCTCATGACAAAGAACAGTCGAGGATCTGAATAACAGAATTATTGCTCTACATAAAGATGGCCCAGGCTATAAGAAGATTGCCAACACCCTGAAACTGAGCTGCAGCACGGAGGCAAAGACCATACAGCAGCTTAACAAGACAGGTTCCACTCAGAACAGGCCTCGCCATGGTCGACTAAAGAAGCTGAGGACACGTGCTCATCATCATATACAGAGATGGTCGTTTCAAAATTTCTGCCGAGGTTAAAGGGTCAGCCCGTCAGTGATCAGACCATATGCTGCACACTGCATCAAATTGGTCTGCAAATCTGTCTTCCCAGAAGGATGCCTCTTCTAAAGATGATTACATTAACTTCTTGTCTTTCCACCATCTTCTAACCAACCCTACCCTGCTATCTCTGTCTCAGTGTGTGGCACCACCATAACACCTAGGCAACAGGCCCGCTGTCTTTGGGTAATGCTAGATTCTAATCTGTCTTTCACCCCCTATATCCAATCCCTTGCCCGCTCCTGTCATCTGCACCTCAAGAACATCTCCAAAATCCGTACTTTTCTCACTGTGGAAACAATTCAAACCCTCATTGTTGCTCTTATTCATTCTCGTCTTGACTACTGTAACTCCTTGCTTATCGGTCTCCCTCTCTGCAAACTTGCCCCTCTTCAATCTGTCCTGAATGCAGCAGCCAGGCTTGTCTTTCTTTCCAGCCACTATACTGACGCCTCTACCCTGTGTCAGTCACTGCACTGGCTACCTATTCAGTACAGAATACAACATAAACTCATCACTCTCACCCATAAAGCTCTCCACAGATTTGCTCCTCCCTACATCTCATCCCTCATCTCTGTCTACCACCCTACCCATGCTCTCCGCACTGCTGATGATATCAGACTACATTCCTCAATCATCCGAACCTCCCATGCCCGCCTACAAGATTTCACACGTGCGGCGCCAATTCTCTGGAATATGCTACCGCGGGCAATCAGGCACATTCACAACTCTCATAGTTTTAAGAGGGCCCTGAGAAAACATCTCAGTCTGGCCTACCAAGATCCGTAACTGCTGTCACACACATTTGTCACTCCCTGCACTTGGGCACTCACAGGCACTTATCTGTATATAGATGTACTGTCAGCGTGGCAGGGTCACCCAATTTTTATGTAAACTACCCCCTATTTATGTAACATGGCTGGACCTTTGTAAACTGAGCACTTCTTAACCCTTTGTCTCACCCATACACCATAATAGATTGTAAGCTCTCGCGAGCAGGGTCCTCATATCTCGTGTCTCATTTGTAAGTTCTTTTAATGTGTAATGTCTGTATGTACACCCTCTAAATTGTAAAGTGCTGTGGAACATGTTGGCGCTGTATAAATAAAAATTATTATTATTATTATTATTATATACCCGCACACAAGAAAGTTCTTGAACGTTTTTATAAAACTTTATTAGCATAATCCTTTAACGCCCAAAACGAAGTCTCATATGATATATCGACCAATTCATTCCACATGAAAGTTTTCGGTTCCCATAGGACCTTCATCAGACAAGTCACTTATTGCATAATTTAAGTCTATACCAAAGCGCAGGCAATCCTTGATAAACTTATTTTAGTGCCCATGGCTTGGGGAAACAATGAAGGTAGGCGCCAACCTTCATTGTTTCCCCAAGCCATGGATATTCAAATAAGTTTATCAAGGATTGCCTGCGCCTCCGTATAGACTTAAATGATGCAATAAGCGACTTGTGTGATAAAGGTCCTATAGGAACCGAAAACGTTTATGTGGAATTAATTGGTCGCTATATCACATGAGACTTCGCTTTGGACGTTAAAGGATTATGTCAATAAAGTTTTGTAAAAAAAGTTTAAGAATTTTTTTGTGTGCGGGTATATACTTAATGTAATTGTGCTTTCACTTATACCGAGCACCTATATATCATAGTATAACATATTATCTATGTGTGTCGAGCAATACTAAAGTATATATCTTCTAAAGATGATGCACAAGAAAGCCCACAAACAGTTTGGTGAAGACAAGCAGACTAAGGACATGGATTACTGGAACCATGTCCTGTGGTCTGATGAAACCAAGAAACTCATTTGGTTCAGATGGTGCCAAGCGTGTGTGGCGACAACCAGGTGAGGAGTACAAAGACAAGTGTGTCTTGCCCACAGTCAAGTATGTTGGTGGGAGGTTCATGGTTTGGGGACACATGAGTCCTAAAAGCTGTGGGGAGCTACAGTTCATTGAGGAACCATGAATGCCAACATGTACTGTGACATACTTAAGCAGAGAACGATCCCCTCTCTTCGGAAACTGGGCCGCAGGGCAGCGTTTCCATGATGACCTCAAACACACCTCCAAGACGACCACTGCCTTGCTAAAGATAATGAGGGTAAAGGTGCTGAAATGACCAAGCATGTCTCCAGACCTAAACCCTATTGAGCATCTGTAAGGCACCCTCAAATGGAAGGTGGAAGAGGGCAATGTCTATAACATCCAACAGCTCCATGATGTCGTCATGAAGGAGTGGAAGAGGATTCCAGTGGCTGCAACCTGTGAAGCTCTAGTGAACTCCATGTCCAAGAAAGTTAAGGTAGTGCTAGAAAACAGTGGTGGTCACAAAAAATATTGATACTTTGGACAAAATTTCTCCATTTTCCCTTAGAGATGTACTCACTTTTGTTGCCAGCGGTTTAGTTATTGATGGCCGTGTGTTGAGTTATTTTGAGGACACACCAAATTTACACGGTTATACAAACTGTACACCGACTACTTTATATTGTATCAAAGTGTCATATCTTCAGTGTTGTCCCATGAAATATTTACGACTTAAGTGTGTACCCACTTTTGTTAGATATATATGTTAGATATATATATATATATATATATGCCCTTATTGACCCATTTTCCTCCTAAGCAGCCAGAGAGGACATGTAGTCCAGCCACTAACAATATTCCATACAGAACATACCTTTGTATTTGCCGTTTAGATCACTGGATTTTTATTCCAAATATAAAGAAATCACCATCCGTACAGACATGATATTACAAATAAAGGCACTGATCCGGTTCATCTTCCCCATGCCCATCCAATTCTAGCCCCGATTTACATCCCATGTCCCTAAATAGCTGCATAATAATATATACATATATGTTCTATAGATTCATCTGATCTGGATTTACACATATACACAACATTACTTACAGCATTATATAAATATCTTGCTTACTCTAGTTCCTGACCAGTTTAAATATACAATTTGTGCATCAACATGCAGGGCATATACAGGAGTGTTTATACGTATATACATTATCTAGGAGGATACTAGTCATTTTACACCAAACATACAGTTCTTATAGCTGAACAATTTGAAGTGAACCTGTTAGAGTTCTTCATATGTGTGTATGAACATTTATAAAAGTTGTATTTTCAATAAGAAAACTCTATTGAACCAGTTGAATTAGAGATTATTAAGAAGTCTCTCCTACAGGGCAAATATATGACCATTCAGCATCTCTGACAAAAGAATACTTCAGGTATGGCACCGGGTATGACATTTTTTTTTTCACCAATATAATTGGTTGCCTGCTCATAGTACTCGGGGGGCAGTCCAATTCACATCAATGATGGCAGTATACAGCAGTACATAAAGCACTGCTAAGTATTGGTAACAGTCAGCTGAGATTACGTGTAAGAAAAAGGAAAGCATTATAAAAATTAAACTAAGCAGCATAGCCTATAGTCGAATATATTAGGAAAACAGCAAATTACACTGGGGAACCAAAAAAAATTTGGGGAGGGGGGGGGGGGGGCGCCTAGAAATTTTGACCTTATTCTGGGTATCTGATTACTGCCGAGTCCGAAAATCCCATCCACTTTGTTCTAGCAGCTCTAGTTTATGAGATGGTGATTACAGGATTCTACATTGTTCTTGTGATTAATTTGTGTATAAATATATAGTGCAGATGAATAGAATTGAAGTTGCTCATACACATTCAGGTTTTTATTTGAATTTCTTATGTAAATATTCTAAAATGTATGTCTTTCCTGTTTAACATGAATTTCCAACATTTATTTAGTATAATATTGATTGACCACTTGATATTAGAATATACTTCATAGGGTGGCAATGTCGGATCTCCAAAACTAGAGCTGATAGGGGAAGACGGGTGTCATTTTCAGAATCAGCGTCCCAAATATATTCAAAAACGGTTCCAACTTTTAAGGCACCAAAATGAGTGTTCCCCAGTGTTGTTATTGATACTCTACAAAAAAAATAATGAATCTTACAATTTTTGCCATCAGATTCCTGATATCCATGCAGTTGTGAAGGATCAGCTTCTAATCACTTTGTGTACCTCTTATCAAACTATTCTGTTAATATTGAGAACAAGCGATAAATGTTAGATTTAGTTCTGAGATTAGAGAACACTATGGGCGACATGTATGAACGTTGGTGATAACAGGCCAGTTCTTAATAGCCTTAAAGCAGTGTAGAATGTATGAACCTGCTCTTCTGCAGTTCATACATACAGGTGCATTGTAGTGCCAATAGGACAACTCTGGATCCAGCAGACCACCTTAAAGGGAACCTGTCACCAAGTTTATGCCCCCCCTTGCTGAAGACAGCACAAGCAAGGTCAGACCTGCTGTTCCCAGCGCTGTGTCCCTTATTCTGTAAGATGCAGCAGTTTTAGAGCATTTAATGCTCAAATCTTATTCATGAGCAGGTTTTAGCCCCGCCCACCAAAGGCTAGCCACTGAGTTTTTCACATGTTTATACTTAGCCTCAGTGGGCGGGGTATGAAAAAAACGGACTCTTTTCTGTCTGAAAACTGCAACTTTGAGCATTATAATACTCTAGAACTACAGCATCTTACAGAATAAGGGACACAGCGCTGGAAACAGCAGGTCAGACACCAGCTTGTGCTGTCCTCAGCCAGGGAGGCATAACCTATGTGACAGGTTCTCTTTAAACCCAGTCTGGCTGCTCTAACTGTTCTGTGCCGAGGTTTGGCATCAAAGGAGTCATAAATGTGTCTAACTCTATGAATGTGGTGCAACGCCCCCCAGAGTGCTCCAAATCTTTGGCGCATAAAATAGGGTCTCACAGGTGCTTATTGTGCCAATGTTTGGAATGTGATTGTTCATACATCTACAGAACAGATCTACTACAGCTGGTGCAGCCCCGTTCATGCATGACGCCCATCCTGCGCTCTATAGTATGTTTATGTATCCAGAGAAATATACAGTTTTAGCAGAGCAGTGCTGATATTGTCACTGCATTGTTTGTGAATCTGCAGTCCTATGTAAATCCACAGGTAGCACACTAAAGTGTCATACACATAGCAGACCTGAGTGCACGGAACATGTACTGCTCCGTGTGCCACCATAAAGTAGATAAACTCCATGTAGCTCGGCTTATTGCAATTAGAAATATAGATCTGTAGGTAACATATAATCAAATAGTGGTTATGAAGCATGACTGAATAGATGTATATACAATATTTATAATCAACTTTAAAGAAATAAATTCAAACATGCTTAAAAAGGGGTGGCACAGGATTAAAAAAAATCTATGCCACACCTGTCCACAGATTCTGTGTGCTATGTCGGCTGAACCCCATTCACTTTATTAGGCCTGCAACACCAGGCACACAACATGGATGGGCGCAGGGCTGTTTATGGTACAAATCAGCCATGGATTTTGAATCCTGTACAATCTCTTTTTATGAATTGTGATCAAGTGATTGATCTCCATAACTGGCATGCTTCATAGTACATCAGTGTATTACAAGGATGGAGTAGAAACCAGGCTCATTCTCCATAGACTCCAGTTCTGAATGTGCATAGACGTAGCTTATGAACAAGGTCCGGGCCCAGGGGATGGCGCTGTCATGTTGTCTCCCATCCGCCACACAAATAAACCAGGAGATAGTTCACTCCAGAGTAACAGAGGTAATGGAAACATTTCCCAGGCACAAACGTTCACATGTTCTGGATTCAGAGGCACAACACCAAGGCCTCCTCTGAATTCTTTCCTAATGCCACCGAGCTTAGTGCGGCCTGGAGCAGATGGAAAACCTATCGCATAAGCCATGCGTTCTTGGCCATCTGACAGGCATATTTACAGAGCAGCAATCCAGTGGCAGACTTCAGTAGTTTTCATATTCCACAGCATGACTGAAAAGTGGTGTCTGATACATCACAGACACCATTTTCCCTTTCATCTTAGAGAGGTCATAGTATCTCAACGTCCCACTTCTGCGTCAGACTATTTTCTTGGACCCTGTTGACCACTGTGTAGTTTTGATCGTAGTAATTTCCACCTATGTAAACAAAAAGACACAATTCGGTGGCCTGATAACATTGCTAACCACAAAGTATCTGTCTCAAGATTGATTTTGGCTGATTGATTGGCAACTATAATTTATCAGCCTTCAGCTTCAATATAGACTTGACCAGTTAAGTAGCTGTCAGACATTTCTAGCTTTACTTGTCACCAGAGGAAAAAAAAAATACACAGGTTTAAATCCAACTGGTGGAATCCTTACACACATATACTGTATAAATACATACATCCACACACTCAAATATATACATACATCCACATAGACTGTGACCCACACATATAGACGCAGACAGTCACAAACACACTGACACACACATACATACAATCATATCAACACACTATGACACACACATACAGACATATAGATACAGTCACAGAAACACTGTGACACACATACACGCATACGTACAGTCACATAAACACACTGTGACACACAGTCATATCAACACACTATGACACACACATATAAAGGTAAATAGTATTGAATACTATCACCAAGCTTTTCTAAGTATATTTCTGACATGTAATTCTCACCAGATGTCAGTAACAACCCATCCAATCCACACAGGCAAAGAAATCAAACCATAGATGTCCATAAAGTAAATGATGTGTAATAATGAGAAATGACAGAGAAAAAAAAAGTATTGAAAACGCTTACGGAAATGTATTTAATACTTGGTACAAAAGCCTTTGTTGATTATGACAAGACGCCTCTTGTTTGGAGAAACTAGTCGTATCCATTGCTCAGGTGGGATTTTGGCCCATTCTTCCACACAAACACTCTTCAAATCCTGAAGCTTCCTTGGGCTCCTTCTATGACCTCTGAGCTTTAGTTCCTGCCATAGATTTTCTATTGGATTCAGCTCAGGTGCTTGGCCCGGCCATTCTAGCAGCTTTATTTTCTTTGTCTGAAACCAATTGAGAGCTTCCTTGGCTGTGTGGTTGGGGGTCACTGAATTGTCCACCCTCGTTTCATCTTCATTATCCTGGTAGATGGCAGCACATTTTTATAAAAAAAAAGTCTTGGTACATTTGTCCATTCATCCTTCCTTCAATTACATTAATTTTGCCAGTGCTGTAAGCTGAAAAACAGACTCACACCATGATGTTTCCACTGTTAGTATGGTGTTTCTTGAGTGACAAGCAGGGCCTTTTGGTCTCAAAACAGGGTATGTATTATGGCATCCAAAGAGTTCAATTTTGGTCTCATGTGACCAGACTATATTCTCCCAATATTTCACAGGCTTGTCTAAATGTTGTTGCGCAAACTTTAAACGTGCTTGGACATGCTTTTTGTTCAGCAATGGAGTCTTGCATGGTGAGCATTGTTTTCTTTCTGCAGCTCTCCAGAGGTGGTTCTTGACTCTTGAACAACTCTTCTGGTAATTCTTTTCACTCCTCTGTCCGAAGTCTTGCGGGAAGCACCTAGTTGTGATTGGTTTATAGTGAAATTATGTTCTTTCCACTTCCAGAGTATGGTCCCAACAGGGCTCAAGTAGTTTAGAAATTCTTCTGTAACCAATGCTATCGGTATGTTTTCCAACAATAAGGTTGCGAAGGTCTTGAGACAGCTCACTGGTTTTACCCATCAGGAGATGTTTCTTGTCTGGAACCTTGGTAATGAGAAACCTTTTTATAGGTCATCATTTGAACAAGCTGATTATTTTTCACTAAGTGTAAGGATTGCTTTCTAATTAGTGATATATTTCAGCTTGTGTCATGACTTTCCATGGCTTTTTGCACCTCTCTTTTTTCATGTGTTCAATACTTTTTCCCTGTGTAATTCCTCCTCATTATTCACAGCTGAATTTTTGGACATCTGTGGTTTTATTTCTTTTCATATGTGGATTTGATGGGTTATTACCAACATATGGTGAGAATTTATGTCACTAGCATTTTTAGAAATATATTTACTTAGAAAATTGATGATGTGTTCAATACTTATTTCACCCGCTGCACATACAGTCAAAGAAACACACTATGACACACATACATATCCATATACACACTGTGAAACACGTATACTCACCAGCTTTACTGTATAGAGGGGGCAAACACAGCAGAACAGGATTGCTCCGGCGAACAGTGATGTGCAGTTGCTGAAGCTGTCCTATCCTTCTCCCTTCCTGTCTATCTAATGCTGTTAGCCATCTACTAGTAAAAGGTGCTATATCCAAGGTAGGACAGCACAAGCTAGTGACAGACCTGTTGTTCCCAGCACTGTGTCCCTTATTCTGTAAGATGCAGCAGTTTTAGAGCATTAACCCTTCAATTCTTATTCATGTTAGCTCCACCAACCAGAGGCTAGCCCCGCCCACGGACAGTTATTCACATGTTTCTACCTATTCAAAGTAAAAGGTTTGTCAGTTGAGGTGGGCGGGGCTAGCCTCAGGTGGGCAGGATTTGAAAAAAACTGACACTCTGAAGGACTCTTCGAATGACTCTTCTGGCTGAAAACTGCGGATTTGAGCATTAAATACACGAAAACTACAACATCTTACAGAATAAGGGACACATCACTGGAAACAGCAGGTCTGACACGAGCTTGTTCTGTCCTCAGCCAGGGGGGCAAAAATTATGTGACAGGTTCTCTTTAAATACAAACTGTTCAATTACAACAGCTGAAGGAGGAGAGCCTCAGAGATAAGCCAAGAGTTGGGCACAAGGATGAGCTTGTTAACCCTATAACCTCCTCCTGTATATGGCCCTGGCAGCAATACACATTAAATTGTGCCTATATAGGTAAAATTGATAAACTGAAAATCTAGGGGGGAGGGGTTCAGACAAGAACGACCTTACCTACTACCAATTTTACTGCATGTCTAAATGCTTGCAGCTTGCCTCCTATTTTTAAATCATTTTAACGGTTACGGTTTCCCTCAAGATTAACAAACTAATCTCCTGAAGCTCCTTGTGCTGCCGTGAACACTCCAACACCCTAGTTATAAGTTCTTCTACTCACACCTACTTCACAACAACAAAGAAGAACACACAAAGGCAGCAGACAGAAAATGCTTTGTCCCCAGTAAAGGACAACTATAGTGATTTTTATATCTCATACCTCTGAGATCAAGAACAAGGTCATCACTTATATGTGAAGAAATTGTCCCATCTTTATTGATCTTCCACTTCTGTCGTATTTTTCCGTGTTCTGCCCACAGTGACACCTTTGACCCTGGGATATTTTTGCCTCCGATGACATCCAAACATAAATCATTTGCCTGAAAATGTTATTGTCAAACATAAAAAGAGTTATCAAGGACAGGGCAATCCTAGGAATGTCGACATATTTCACTCTATTACTGTAACGGCTCTTGTTCCTGTTTACGGTTAAAGGGGCAGTCCAACACCACATACAAACATAAAAATGGCAGTCCGTAGTAACAAAATAAATGTAGTCATCTTTGTAATCCAGCGCCAATCCAAGCTTTGGTGGTACCTCTAACCTTTGTTAACACGCAGTCGGCACGTGACCGGTGCAACCAACCAGTGGTCTCAGAGGTCACTTTGCCATTCTATTGGCATCACTACATTGTAAGATTTCACTTTTGTGTCTACAGTACAGTTTAGTGGAGGAGGGTTAAAAGTATGGGGTTGTTTTTCAGTGTTTGACCAATCATGATAATGGCGCCAAATACAAAAATCTTTACACATTAACCTCCAAGTTAGTGTCAGCAGTTGGGGAAAGGCCCTTTCCTTTTCCAATAGAATTGTGACCCCGTGTATTAAATAAGGAACTCAAGGCAAAAGCACAGAGGCCTGACCTCTACCCAAATGAATATCTTTAGGATAAAGTAGAACTCCACTGTGAACCAGACCTTCAACATCAGGTCCAGACCTCACACATGCTCTTTCGGCTGATTAGGCACAAATCCCTTCAGACACTCAAAAATCTACAGAAAACCTACCCAGAAAAGTAGAAGCGGTTATAGCTCCAAAAAGGGCCCAACTCTATAACAATGTCCATAGTTTTTGAATGAGATGTCCAACAAGTCATTTAGAAGCCTGAAGACCCAAAGAGAAGTCAGAGCATCTTCAATAACACA
The DNA here is from genome assembly GCA_025379985.1 of Phyllomedusa bahiana. Lineage (NCBI taxonomy): Eukaryota > Metazoa > Chordata > Amphibia > Anura > Hylidae > Phyllomedusa > Phyllomedusa bahiana. Next base: position 88,888 of record JAODAL010001397.1, read on the forward strand.
ATTTATATGATATGATGGTACTGGTTTTCATAACGCACATTGGGTGACATTTCCCAACACGCCAACGCCAGTCTTTTGGTCTATATTGTGCTAAAACTGCTTTTGACGCCATATTTTGGATGTAAATGAACTGTCGTACACCAAAACTGGGACCGACACATTGTAATGTGCCTAAAAATTATGTGCTGTGCGCCTCCATAACGAAATGTGCGTATTGAGGCACATAGCACATCATTACAAGTGTATATGTGTTAGGCGCATTACAAGTATGAGTTAGGCGCATATGATATACTTGTAATGATAAGCTATGCGCCTCCGTGCACGATGTGCCTCAATAGGGGCATTACATACGCTTCTAATGATCTGCTATGTACCGCGATTTGCGCTAATCGCGGCACAAAACATTTCATAGGTAGAGTATGTAATGCCCCTATCGAGGCACATCGCGCACGGAGGCGCATAGCTTATCATTACAAGTATATGAAATGCACCTAACACATACTTGTAAAATGTGAAATGCGCCTAACACATATACACTTGTAATGATGTGCTATGCGCCTCAATAGGCGCATTTCGTTATGGAGGTGCACAGCGCATCATTTTTAGGCGCATTATGTTTACTATGCAAGGTATACCTGACGCCAGATTTTTGATAGGGTCGGACTTTCTGGCGCACTTTACACTTATTTAATGCGCCTAAAAACGGACCTCGCACCACCAATTTTCGGACATCTCGCCCATTATCTTTACCCCTTAACACACCATGATGTACCTGTTCATACTTAAAGGGGTTTTCTCATCATGCTTTGTCACTGAGTCACAAACAGCTTTTCATCCTCTGTCATCAGGTTGTAGGTGGTTCTATAGCAGTGATAAGCATATTTAGCTCCCCTATAACTAGCTGAGACCGAGACATTACAAAGACGTGAGCGCAGGAGATATAATCTCCAGTCACCTCTTGCTATCTGCCTAATTAAAAATGAAGATTATGGTCATAACCAAAGAAACCGGTGTGCACCCAGAGCACATAAAATCTCTCTTCTCTAATCACCAAGGTAAAATTAAAACACTAATATATTTGGAAAAATTATTCAATTAGCTATCTCTACATGTTGAAAGCTAATCGTTTTAGTAAGAAAACCTCTTATATTGTCTCACATAAAAACTTTATGACCTATCGCGAAGTCAGGATGATTGGTGGACATGGGAGCTGTACCCATGTGATTAACAACGGGAGCCCGGTAGATCAAAGAACCCTTTGAGTCTCAGGAACTTGACAAGGAGATTAGACTCCCTTTGTCCCTCATCCCATATATAAATACATTTAAAGTTTTGAAAAAGAGTAAACTGTACAAAAAAAATACATCGAGACAATTATGACAACACATGAAATAAAGTCAGCTTATTCTATATTTTTCAAGGTAGATGTAATTTTACATGTACAAACTGGCCAGGTGAAGGACGACTGATCTTTCTGGGGATGCTTTAGGAAAGTAAATACAAATATTGTACATGGACTAGCCACCGTTAGATAAAAAAACCCTCAAACACAGCTGATTTCAGACAATGCATGGTCTCGTAGGTCAGATAAAATGATCTTTCGTTGTTAAATTTTAACCAGCGAATCTATATTTTGGTTAAATAAAACAACTTTGTTTTATCAACACCTCAAGTGCCAACCATCCTTATTTTTGGTATACAAGAATAAGGTGTTATAGCCATATGGCGTCTAAGGCTATGTCCACATGACGAGTATTTCAAGCAGAAATCCACCCAGATTCCGAAGTCAAATACTCATCTAAAGCCGAAAGTAAACCATTCCTATTGACATCAATTAAAGATGTGTTGTATGCTAAAAACCTTGTATTCAACATGCCCCAAAAACTTGTAGGTGGTTTTCAACATGGGTTGGCATCCAAAAGCACATAGAAATGCATGGGACTCGTTTATGACCATAAACCACAAGAAAAAAAAAAAATTTGCAGCAATGTCATGTAAATACTCGTTGAAAACCGCGTTATCCGATATAGTTTTAGAAAGCAGAATCCGACGAGTACATTTTACTCATCGTGTGGACATGCCCTAAAGCATTTTGACATTGCTGGACCACAGCAGGACCGCGGTTTTGGCACAGATTTGCGCAAAAGCTGTGGTCGGTTTTCGGATTTGCCCTGTACGTTCAATGTATGGGGTCAACGGCAAACCCAAGCAGAATCCGGCGGAATATACAACATGTTGCATATTCCGCCAGATTTTAAACCAGATGGTTAAAAAAAAAAAAAAAAAGAGTGTTTTATAGACTACAGCATGGATTTGTCATTGCTGTCTATACAGCACAGAGTACCGTCAGATTTTTGACGGATTTAAAATACTGAATCCGACGAAAATCTGACGGAATTCCTGTGCTGTGTAGACATAGCCTAACAAGCTCACTGCTTGTTGGACTCCCCACTTACTGTCGCACCTCTCCCTCTCTCCCTCCAGAAATAGCTTGAAGACGGCCTGTGGCAGACCAAAATGTCTCATTATGATCTGCTGTATCCATATCTATGGCAATATTTAGAGAGTGCTGCTGTTCTAAGTAAAACTAAATTTTTACAATAAATTTGGCATCACATGTACATAACGAAGGAGTGCCATGGACCTACTATTCTATTTATTACTGGGATTGCAAACCATTCCACTGGGCACCAGATATTGGAAGGTATGTGGTTCTTACACGTTTTTCTAAGACAGTATAGGTCAGTTACTGTTTCCACTGTGATTATATGAATATAATAGTAATTTTATAATGTCCACAAGTGTAAAAAAAATACTTCAGCCTAATACTTGTACATAACTCCCAAGTGTCCCAATTTTAGAGGGACAGTCCCTATTTTTAACCCTTGTCCCTCTGTCCCTCTTAGCTCCATAAATGTCCCTCTTTTTCAAATGGGAAATAGATTTGTGTCAATAATAAACTCTTGCTTTAAAAGTATCTGATTACTTTCTCGCTGTATATTACATACCAACTTACTTAATATTTCATCCTTGGATACAATGCAATCCTGAAAATGTCTCCCTTTTTGGCTATCTAAAAAGTTGGCATGTATGTGTGTGGGCATGGTTAGAGGCGTGTCTTCATGTGATATCATGTGTTTGGGCGTGTTTAGAGGTGTGGCCTGATGTGTCCCTCTTTGCAATCTCTAAAAGCTGGGAGGTATGCATGTATTCTGTCATCTCTCCTTTGGATAATGTTAATGCGTACCTTGGATTTAAGGAATCCTCTGCAAAAATACCAAATCTGAGTGCTCTGTCCATTCCTTGGAGAGACACTGACGAATGTGGCTCTTGAATCTGCTACTTTCCCACTGGCTGTCAGGTACTTCTCCTTGTCCCTGTTCTTAACCATGAAATACACTGCAGGCTGCAGGGAAACAAGGTAGATAGAAGAATATGCTTTTAGATGGAAATCACAATCGTTGACAGGTGAACACATACGTATATGTAATCTGAAGCTCCCAGGCACTAAACTACAGCTGCTGTCTTTAAACAGGGCAGAGGAGCTTTTAGGCCATTCCAGACTTAAGGGAAGCAGAATTTGCAGTCACAACCGGGCTCTGAAGTTAGAACCCCAGGTTGGATAGGTGTTTTACATCACTGCGAAGGATCACACCTCTTCTACAACTTTAAGGGGTTGTCCAGAACTAGAAATGAAAAAACATGGCTGCTTTGCTCCAGTAAGAATATGATACTGCTCACAGGTTGTGTGTGGTATTTCAGCTCAGCCTCAGTTGCTTCCATGAGGTTAAGTTGCAAGTTACCCTGAGGACAAGTGTGGTGTGTTTTCTGGAAAAAAACAGCTATGCCTTTCTACTCTAGGGGTGCACAACAAGTGGCCCCCAGTGGCCCTATGTGCAGCCCGCAGTCATCAGGACACAAACCGGCCTCTTACGTTAGAAAGTAATATTCTTTTGCCAACTGCATTCAACTGATGGCACTATATGGCTAGCACTGTTATAACGGGGCTCTGTATGTCGGATACTATATGGCTGGCACTATTTGGCACTATTATGGCGGGCACTGTACGGCGTGATGTGCTATTTCAAGCAACGTAAGTGAGAAATCCAATAAAAACAGTTTTCGTATTATCTCTGGATTTCTTCCTCACAGAAGTATTTCTCATGCAATCATGGCAGATGCACAAGATACTCCATAAAAATGTCTGATAGATTCAAGACTCCAAAGAGGAGATGAGTTGGGAAGGAGGTGATACATGTGTGGTGTTCTCTCTAGTTACAGTTGGGCACCCCTGATCTAATCCAATATAAACCCTTTAAACCTCATCCTGTGACATCAATGCATTCAACGACCCTCAGTCTGTAATGACAATTCTGTGGATGAATAGGTCATTGCTCAATACAAGACTATTAGTCTAAACTTCTGGTAAAAATGTAGTGATGCAGTTGTGGAACTGTTGCGCAATGTGATCCCCTGACTGTGATTACTTGAAGTATCTTTGTATGGGTGTGTATACCTTTAACTAGATCTCTATTATGTACACATACATAGGTATGACAGTGTACCTTCATGCATGTGTATGCTGTGTATATATGTATGTCTGTATCTGTGTATCTTTAGGCATGTTGCTTAGATATTGCTTACATATATATTTGTATCTTAGTGTGAATAAAAGCATGTCTATGTGTATGTATGTAAATCTTATGTGCTTACGTGTGTTTGTACTGTATTTTAATTATGTATTTTACATCATTTTTGTGTCCATGCCATTAGACATACTGTTCAATCATGGACTCGTTTTTGGCAGGTGGTTTGTTATTTCTTGGTATTTCCAATGTTACTCAAGCCCTGCTTATTTTACAAGAAAAACAGATAATGTAATGTGATGGATAGGTGCTAATTATTGTGGCCTTCAGATAGCTCAAGGAACTAAACATTTGCTTTTTATCTTTATGACTTGCTTATTGATGGACTGTCAACAAAGAATGATCAATGGCTTCAGTTCACAGCTTGTGTACCTGTTTTAGAGGACGGAGGGACCCAATAGCTTTCCAGCCGCTGAACTGTGACCAGTTTGGAATTTGCTGAGGATCCAGTAGCATTTGTCTTCCAAGGAAATTGGCTCCTTCAAATGCAATCCATCTGAATATATACAAAACATGAAAAATGAGTTTAGATTAGTAACAAAAAAAAAATATATTGTGACAAACAATTCTTAAATTTGGTTAACTGAAGTGGAAGCAAAATGGAGAGCAGTATTTTATGACTTGCTTTAAAATACATACTTTGAGAATTACTGCTGTAACTCTTAAAGAGGACCTGTCACCTCTCATGATATGTCTGTTTGAGCAAATGCAGTACTTGTATTCCCCATAAGATAAGGGTATGTTCACACGGCTTATTTTGGCACGCATTTCACTGTGCGTTATACATGGCGAAATGTGCGCGATATGTCTGCTTGAGCAAATACAGTACTTGTATTCCCCATAAGTTAAGGGTATGTTCACACGGCTTACTTTGGCACGCATTTCGCTGCGTGTTGTTCTTGGCGAAATGCGCGCCGCAATTATGGCAATTCATAGCTCTCTACGAGAGCTCTGGGTTACGTGTCGTCCCCCCGCGCATACGCCGGGGGAGAAAGGGGACATGTCAATTGTTAGCGCTGAATACGCGAACTATATGGGCTTCAATATACCATGTGCACATACCCTAACAATTCGGCCGCACCTTTTGTTAGTGTCCTCTTGGAAATTATGTATGAAAGTGCTACAATGCCTCATCAGGTTGGCTGGAGAAGGGTGATGTAACATTACCTAATAATAAAGATTCATGTGCTTTTCAGGTTCTCTACAAAACTGGGTTTACTACATCTACAATAAATGTAATGGCTTCTGTTACCTGGGTAGAAAAGCAAGATGGTACACAACCCTATACAGCATAGGAAGCCAACAACTAGAGCTGAAGCTCCTGAGCTCTAAGGAAACATTTACCTACTCATCTACCATGTGCCATTTATAAAGTGACGTCTTATATGGCACAAAAACCTTTAAGCTCCCTAAAGCACCTAGGCGACTGCTACCTCTGCATCTTCAGCTGTGCTTCTACTTCCAACCCACCGCTAAGAAAGAATTACACAGCCCTATTCACTTGAATGGGTTTGTCAAGCAATACCAGACAAAACTCATAGGCCTGTTACCACATCACTTTTGGAATGTATATTTGGAATGTATGGTGGAAAAGCTTCTTAGGTGCATGCCTAACATATCCATAAGATTAAATGGGCCAAACTCAATAATTGCGTTTTTGGCCTCCATTGGGTTGGCATACACCTGCATACCTCAAAAAAAAGTATGGAATGGTGCAGGAGCCTATGCCTTTCCATACAACTGCATCCATTAAAAATGTATGCATTAAACTTATACTTTTTCTTTTCTTTTACTGGTTACAATGGGTGGTAGAAGCTAATATTTGGCATCTGTCAGAGACATTTATGTTATATATGTGTCCTGGGGTTTAAGCTTAATGGAGCCCATATACATGATGTGATCCCAGCCTTAGTTGGGAAAGGGGCTGAAACCTCCTTGAGGGTTTCCAGCAGTCAAACCCTCAGAATCAGACAGCATTTTTATCATTCCAATTATATGCTTCAATGTCTATTGATAGAAAACACCTTCAACCTGTTAAGGACCTCGCCCAATAGACGTGATTTGTGTGTGGTCCTTGAAATCTATAATAGTGGTTAGAATAGAAGATCTCGTTTTTATCTCCTATTTTGCACTCTACAGAGTGAGCGTTATGTAGTGATTAGAGACAGTGTAACTACCTCTATTAGACCCCTGGCAATCCCATGATCCACACTGGTTATGAGGATTTAGATAAGCTCTTTCATAAACATGGGCTAGTTCCCATGTATCTGGGGCGGTTACAGTGAAAAACAGCAGAAAAAAAATAAATTATAAAACGTGACTGCCCCTCATAGGCCCAGGGGACATATTATGTTAAACAATATATACAAAACACAGAAGAAAAATAAAATCAGATACAAAACTGGGAACTCACTCTAACATTTTATTTTTAATGTGGAAACTCGATATGAAATAAAGAACTAGAAAATAAATATATATTTTTTATTTTAATGCAACAGAAAAAGAAAGAAAGAATTCTACAAAAAAGGATATTAAAAACAGCCCTTTGTGTCGATTTAACCATTATAAACTATAAAACTATTATATGTCTTGTCTTTAAGGACCAAAACACTCTGGTTGACACAAAACTATTTCATACAGTTCCTACTCCTGTGATGCTGAGCGCAAGAATCACGTTAAAAGACAATCTGACCTTAAGAGAAGTGCCCACAAATTACAGTATCTCACAAAAGTGAGTACACCCTTCACATTTTTGTAAATATTGCATTACATCTTTTCATGGAACAACACTGAAGATATGACACTGATATAATGCAAAGTAGTCAGTGTACTGTGTGTATAGCAGTGTAACTTTGGTGTGCCCTCAAAATAACTCAACACAGCCATCAATGTCTAAACCGCTGGCAAAAAAAAGAGAGTACACCCCTAAGTTACAATGGACAAATTGTGCCCAAAGTGTCAATATTTTGTGTGGCCACCATTATTTTCTAGCACTGCCCTAACTCTCCTGGACATGGAGTTCACTAGAGCTTCACAGGTTGCAGCCTCTGGAATCCTCTTCCACTCCTCCATGACAACATCACAGAGCTGGTGGATGTTAGAGACCTTGCACTCCTTCACCATCTGCCCCACAGACGCTCAATAGAGTTTAGGTCTGGAGACATGCTTGGGCAGTCCAGCACTTTTACCCTCAGCGGTCATCTTGGAGGTGTGTTTGGGGTTGTTATGTCGGAATACTGCCAGGTGGCCCAGTTTCCGGAGGAAGGGGATCATGCTCTGCTTCAGTATTTCACAGTACATGTTGGCAATTATGGTACCCTCAATGAACTGTAGCTCCTCACATCTGGCAGCACTCATGCAGCCCCAAACCATGACACTCCCACCACCATGCATGACTGTAGGCAAGACACACTTGTTTTGTGCTCCTCACCTGGTTGCTGCCACACACGCTTGACACCATCTGAACCAAATAAGTTTATCTTAGACTCATCAGACCACAAGTCATGGTTCCAGTAATCCATGTCATTATTCTGCTGGTCTTCAGCAAACTGTCTACAGGCTTTCTTGGGCATCATCTTTACAAGAGACTTCCCTCTGGGACGACAGCCATGCAGACCAATGTGATGCAGTGTGAGGCATATGATCTGAATACTGACAGGCTGACCCACCACCCCTTTAACCTCTGCAGAAATGCTGGAAGCACTAGTATGTCTATTTTGAAAAGGAAATCTCTGGATATGATGCTGAGCATGTGCATTCAACTTCTTTGGTTGACCATGGCGAGGCCTGTTCTGAGTGGTGCCTGTCTTGTTAAACCGCTATATGGTCTTGGCCATCATAACGCAGCTAAGCTCAGTATCGGCAATCTCCTTGTAACCTAGGCCATCTTTTTCTAGAGCAACAATTCTTTTTTTCAGATCCTCAGACCGCTCTTTGCCATGAGGTGACATGTTGAATTTCCAGTGACCAGTATGAGAGCGATAACACCAAATTTAACACACCTGCTCTTCATTCACACCTGAGACCTTATAACAATAATGAGTCACATGGCATCGTGGAGGTAAAATGGCAGATTGGGCACAATTTTTCCATTTTCACTTAGGGATGTACTTACTTTAGACATTGATGGCTGTGTGTTGAGTTATTTTAAGGGGGGACACCACATTTCTACTGTTAAACAAGTTGTACACTGACTACTTTACATTGTATCAGTGTCATCTTCAGTGTTGTCCCATTAAAAGATATAATGCAATATTTACATAAATGTGAGGGGTGTACTCGCTTTTGAGAGACACTGTACATAACAGGCCCTCATTTAAAGAGGCTCTCCAATTCGAGCAGCAATACCAATCACTGAGCCAACATAATGCTACGTAGGTGTTACCTTCTCAGTGTTATTCTAGTTCCTCCAAATCTAACATCAAGACCAGCTTTGGACAAGGTGCCCTATCTAAAATCAGTATAAGGAGAGGATTACATTACAAGCATCTGGGGAAACTTTAGGAAAGGTGCCTTTGAGAAGAGCAGAAACCTCCATGATTTTATTATGCCTTCTTCCCAAGCCTTTATATTTTAATTTACAGCATATGTTTGTCATTGGTCTCGCCCTGATTTATTCTCCTGGGGTATGAAATCTCCAGAGAACCAGGCAGAAATAGATATGTAACAGTCAGCGCTTTCTCCTCACGACTTGACAGGTACATATGTTCCTACCCACACGGTAACAATTCTTACAAGAATCTGAAAGGCTTTATATCAAGGCTGCATATAAAATCATTACAGACACAAGTCGCATTATACAGATGTAGCAGAGCTATTCCAATGTGTTTCCAGTTGCATCTACTTAGGACTCCTTTATCTTAAAGCTTCTTCAAAGAGTATGGCACAGATCTAGTCATAACGAAAACAGTGTCTCTAGTATAGGATGGGCAAGGTCACACGTCGGAGTGTCTATTCCCATTGTAATACCGTACTAACGTGTCAGCTTCTATTGCCCATAACGTCCTGGAAAGCAATTACCAGTTTTGATGCAAAATGTGTACAAAAGTTCATGCCTGTTAGCTTTAAGGTGAAATCTCTAGGAAGACTTCAAAAATAATCAGCTTTTCCCATGATGATACATGCCTAGATGTCAACCAGAGATCACGCTGCTTTACTGAGAGCAGGGCTGGCACCTGCATTCCCAGAAAGACAGTCACCAGTATATAGAAGAATCTGCAATAGTGTGTTCCCCTTCTGTCAGGTTGTTGAAAATTCTCTTCAGCTGTTGGATCTGCTTTTGGAAAAGCTGGGTAATGCCAAAAAATAACCACCCGGCTCTTCTAGTGGCTCCCAGCTAAATTAGCAATGGGTTGGCATTGTACGTTGATGGAATCTGTTATAGGGGCACAGTGGTCAAAAGGAATTTTTTTTTATGAACGTTAGTATCAAAATCATGCTGGAAATGGAACATTAGATATTGATGCATATCTGCAAAATTTTATTTTATGTCCTGCGCTTTAAAGCCCCCCTGCTTTAATACTAAAACCCCGAATCCTTTGCTTTGTGTTTGACCCCTGAAAAAATTTTTTAAGAGCAATTTCCATGTAAAGTGCCCCTCGATTTGTCCTTTTTTCCCGTTTTTTATAAAGACAGCGGTATAAAGCTACATTTTTATAAGTATAAGATTTCCCGTGGGCCCGGGCCCGGGGCCCGTGATAAACGTGCCCAAAAAGTAAAACATTCAATCTGCCCATTGGTCTGTAAAATAAATGATGCCATTTTAAAGGGGTTGGGGAAAAAAACCCAAAAAAAATAAAATATATAGTGAGTAATAGAGTGAAAGCATAACTATTTTTTAAGCCCAGTGTTAATAGTTACAAACACTATATATTACATACTTTCCCTTTTGGATCCCCCCCACGGGACTAGGGGCAGAGCTAATTTCTAGGGCTGTATGAAAACTGCATTCCCCACAACAACCAAATTCCCCCCCAGCTGATTTTGTATATATAATTTTTCCCATGGAATATAGAAAAGAGTTATTCAAACTTTAAAATATTGTGGGTACAGCCCTCAAGTTTTTCTAATGCAGAGCCGCCCCCTCATCCCAAATTCGTCAGCGATGAGACAGCACATGCCCGTGATCCCAGTCGCAAAACCCGGGAAAGTAACTCAGAGTGTTTATTCCCCTGTGGGAAAGGGTTTTTCTGCTGGGAAGAACCCCGGGCCTTTTTGTTTTTATAAGGTTATTCCCTAGACAAAACGACCCAACTTTCCTAATTAAAAGATATTTAAAAATTTTTTTATTCTGACATGTTTTTTATGATTTAGTTTTTTTTTTTTCCCCGGAGAACCCTTTAAGGGGGGAAAGATGAAAACTTTACAATTGCAAATTTTTGAATATGTATGTCCCATTTCCCGGAAAAAATGCTCCTTAAAAAGTCTTACAAGATTAAGAACCCCCCTTCCCCCATTTTGGGAAAATGAAAATTTAAACCAACTTACCCACCCCTCGCCACCCTTCCAGAGCTCCAATTTGATCATGTCATGTTCAAAGGGTCACGATCTGCAAACCAATCTCTGGGCCCCAGCTCAGTTGCATGTACAAATGTGACCCCGGGGGTCCGTGATGGCGAAGCATCATGTGATCCAGAAAGTGATGTCACCCCGGGGGGGAAAAAAAGGGGAAAACTGGGGCTCTGGCAGTGCTGGGGAAAGGGGGTGATGGGGGAAAAAAGTGTGGGTTATTTATGTATTTTTTTTTCACAGTGGGAGGAGGTATATACGTTTTTAAAAGTCTCGGAAAACTCCTTTAACTCTTTCTATGGCACCCTAAGGCTATGTCTACACAGTACTGGACAAAGAACTCATTGAAAACCAACTTAAAAATGTTCATAAAGCTGAGGTTTTTGTCCACCGTCTGAAAAAACGTCGTTTTGGCGCTTTTTTGCAGAAGTGGGGAAAATTAAAATTTTCTATGGATTTCTGCAAAAAAAAAAAAAGCGCAAAAAAACGTCCACACTTTTCTAGACCCCAGTAGTAAATTTGTTCTGCCTTTCATTTTTTTTAACAAAATTTCAAAACAACCAGCAAAAAAAAAAAAAACAAAAAAAAAAAACAGAGATAAAAGCCGTTCTGTGGAGACTACAAAAAGTTTTACTATGAAGGCCTATGGGATCTCTTTTCAGTCATTTTTTCGGTGTTTTTAGAAAACGAAAAACGTTGGAAAAAAAACTATCATTTTTTTTGCCGGGAGACATAGCCCCAAAAACCCCCGGTCAAGGGGGATCGCCCCCAAAATGTAAAACAAGTTCACCCAACGGGTAAGCAAGTATCCATAACAAAATCAATTCCCTGGGCTAGAGATCTATTTTTGTTTATAAGGTTAAATGGATTCCTTAGGATTAAAAAAAAGTTGTTCCAAATTAAAAAAATTATTTTAAAGAAAGGGAAAGACCCCTAAAGCGAAAATGTTGAACGGGTCAAGAATATGTGCTCAATTGGGGACCCCACCCCCCATGACATACATATGTTGTAATGGGGAATATGGAAAGGCTTGCTGTTATGAGAGGATTCTTAGGGCTTGTCCCCACGGCAGGTTTTTTTGGGCTGTTTTTGGGTTTTTAAACCGCTGTAAAACCGGCTGTCAAACTTTATCATGGACCTCTATGGGAAACCCATGCAGCAGTCCCCACTGCACGGGTTTTCCGGCGGGCGTTTTTTTGGACCGCCAGCAGTCCAAAAAACATTGAACATGTTCATTCTTCCCACCGGTTTTCGGGCGGAATATGAACACATCAATGTGAAGGGGGAGGGCTTTTCTCTGCAAACCGCCGTGTACACAGCCCCAAAACAGAGCAAATACCAGTCCGTAAATGATCCATGAGAAGGCTACAACTGATACAGTCTGCCAATTCGGTTTCTGAGCTGAGATTTCACAGAGCTCTATGTACATAAAGCTCAGTGTATGTTACATGGCCCTACTAATCCATACAGACAAGTGTTTGTAGACCAACAAACCATGTCAAGGTGCAACAAAAACCTCAAAGTTTCAACACCTTTTAGCCCACAATCAAAATAACATGTGTTGGCTATGCATGACACAAGGAATCTGTATCTTGTCCCAGGAAGTCACTGAATCCTTGGGTTTCTTTATTGAATTTGGTTCTTAAATGTCTGCAAATATAGCTTAATTTAAGAAAAAAATGTTTTATGAATCCAAAGTGTCACAAAATAATCATTTTATTTGGAACATGTAATTATGGGTCGAAAAGCAAAACTTGGCATGGAAGGCCCCACTGGATGCACATAAGGAAACTTGTTATTTGACATCTACCTTGTCAAGGTCTATGGATTTTTTCCCACTGTCCATCTAGTCTCTGAATTTTTTTCCCTCCTTTCCCCTGAAGCTGTACCAGTAAATAAAACCAAAGCTTCCTTAACCAGGACAAGTTTTATAGGAAACGAGACCTCTGCTTGCAATCTTTACACCGTTCTTCTTGTTATTTAAGACGAAAAGTAAATAAGGAATATCCTGCCATAGAATGCCTAAACAATACCACCATACATATTCAAATAACACTGCTACATAGAGCCCTCACAAAAGTGCCAGATACCTCACAATGCTGCTATGCAAAGTCTAAATAATACCACCACAATTATCCAAATACTGATACATAAAACCTTGCAGAAAACTGCCACATAATGCCCTTACAATGACGATATTCAATGCCTAAATAATACCACTGTATATCGTCAAATAATACTGCTACATAGAGTCCTCAGAAAACTGCCATATCCTGCACTGACAGTATGGTGTCTAAATAATACCACTGTATATATTCAAAAATACTCAGTGTAAATGAGCACTCAATCAACTACAGCAACTGATAGTGTTGCGAACTGTTTTTCTACTCTGGTCTTTGATTGCTCCAGAATATGGAAGACCTGGGCAAGGAGATGGGCCACTTAGGGTGCTTTCATATAGTGCGTTTTTGATGTGTTTTTTGTGTTTTGTTTTTTTGCAGAAATGCACAGCATTAAAAATGCACCAAAAACCGCACCGAAAAAAACCCCACCCTCAGGCCTTGTCCTCACGGCAGGGGTTTGCAGCCGGTTTTACAGATTGTTTTTGGTAAACCCGTCTGCAAACTGGCTGACAAACTTTAAAATGGACCTCTATGGAAAACCCGTGCAGAGGTCCCCACTGCCGGCGGTCTGAAAAACATTGATCATGTTCATTCTTCTGCCCGGTTTTTGGACGGAAGATTAACATGTCAATGTGAAGGGAGAGGGCTTTTCTCCGTTAAAAACAGTGCAAAAACCAGTCAGATAAACAGACCGGTATTAGTCCTGTGCTGTGGGGATGTGCCCTTAGGCCCCACAGTAGTTGTTTTGTAATTATCTACTATGTGGATTTCACAATGTCACTTTACATTTGGTGCCTGTGGTGCTAATGAGGTCACTGAAGTTGGTATTAATTCGTTTTTTGGAGGAGTTTTCAGGAACTTGTATAGTATTATTATTTATTTTTGAGCGCCCTTGGTTCCAGGGCGCTGTACATTCGGGTTTCATACATAACATAGGTCAAACAAGTACAAAGGTGACAAATTAATAACTAACTAACTGGTACAGAAGGAGAGAGGTCCCTGCCCGTGAGGGCTTCCAGTCTACAAGGAAGGTGGGAAGAGACAGAAGGTGAGGGGAGTACCGTGCATTGCTTCAGAAACATGCTTTCCAACAAAGTAGCACATTGGCCGATACAACAGCCACAATCTTCATCTCTCACAGCAATGATGAGTGTATTAATTAGTATGCTCATCATAACTACACAGGAGAATGCCTGAAATAATTAGTATAATTTCCAGACATTATTTGATTGACATCCAATCTCATGTGCACGTCTTCAGTTCAGTTTGTTTTCCATTAGCCATAAATTCTTGTAATGCATTTAATCTGCTGTCACTACAGATAAATGTGCCCTGACACGCTGTTATGTGACGTGCTGATTTCACTTATTTTTCACTGTAAAAATAAATTAAGGCCACGGGATATGATGGCTTCAATTTTACTGTCAGATAATCATTTACCAACAAGTTACAAATGTTATCAACAGCCAAAGCCTCAATATCATAAAGTGCTTATTATAATAATCCAATACAATAACAGGTTTTTGACTAATATATGGATTTCACTGCTCAGGAATATTTAAAGGGGCTCTCCAGGTTGTGAGCATAATTTGTAATACACATGCTGCAATTTGGTTCCAATGTGCAGACCTCAGGGACCAATATCTCATGAAGGTTATCACTTTCCGAGTGCCATATTCGGGCATATGGGCATCATAGAGGGAGATCTTCAGCTCCATAACCTGCTGATGTAAACCATAGCACAGAGCTGCTAAAACAATGGTTCTCTATATCTGGTCAATCTGCCCAACTATGTGTTAGGAGATTAGTTATTCATTTAAATTGCTGGCATATAATATTACTACATCTACCCTTGATTGGCCACTGCCTCTTCAGTTGTTCTGGACCCGCACAACTAGCTTATCATGAGACAACACCTTTCATAGTCAACAGTAAATCTCAGCTAGTTTCCTATAACAGGGTTGAATACAACATAATGATGAATTTGATTTCTGCCTTTAAACCCAGCAGCAAGCAAGAGACCTCTACTATGTTTCTTCTGCGGTACCTACACTACCAACTATGCTATACTACTGTATAGTCTAAAACAAAATATTAGACATTAAAGGAGTTTTATCATTTGAACTGTTTGTGCTGTTCAGCTAATTCTCGGATTGAGTTTGAAATCCAGGGGCGAGTCTCTCCTCCCACTAGGCGTGTCTCTCCTCCCAGGAGGCGTCTCTCCTTACTGAAGAACTGTGACATCATCATTTTGTATGAAGCAGGGGATGCAGAAGGTTGTCTGGATATAACAGCTCTGTAGCTTCCTGCATGCTTTTTTGTCTGCAGCCTTCAGGCTCCAAAAAGCTCCTTGCTGTGCTATATGCAGTTATACAGTCAGCCTGAACTGATGAGACATGTGAGAAGTGTACACTGCCCTCCCCCCTTCCCCTCTGTTACCAGGCTACAGTCTGTGTTACTGTTTTATATGGAGCAATGCACACTGCCCTCTCCCTCCTCGGATCCCCCTGTTAACAGGCAGGAGACTCTATAATACTGTGTGATATGAGGGGATCTGTGACTTAAAGGGGTTTTGCCACCATGTAATGTCGACGTGGGATGCTTAGAAATCATAAATTAGGCACTTTCCTAAATGCATGTCATTAAAAAAAGTGTAGAAAAAGCAGCTATCACCCAGTAAAATTTTCAACTCTATCAATCAACGTTCACTGACAGCAAAACCTGTTTATATCTCTTAGTTTACAACACAAATTACACTGAAAACCAGCAGCTTTTACTTCTGTTTAGTGTGTTCACCGAAATTGTACTGACAATAGGCAGAGATCTTTACTCAACTACAAGGACAAATGTCAGCTTCAAGTAAAGATCACTGCTTGCTGTAAGTGACATGTGAGTGAAAACAATGGAGGGAGAAGCAATCAGCTTTGAGAGAAGACCCTGCTCAACGTATAACTAACTTGGGCTGGTAGTGTACTGGTAGAGCTTTGCTCTTACAATGAAGGGGTTTGGAGTTCTAGTCCCTCAGAGGTTTTTTTTTCCCCTAAATTCTACACATATGTAGCGAGACCTAAAATATATATATGTCAATCTCTATAATTATATATATATATATACACATACATAGCTCCCCTATATCAGGTCTCATTCCCCAGAGTATATGCATTGTATCACATATGTTGGAAGTGCTTGGTGTGACTGTTGGCTTCATCAGTGGTTAGAGGTCCAGACCTCTAACCCCTGATCCAGTTTAGCTGGTGAAACATGTTGGGGAGGTCAGGCATGACGTTTTAAATTGTGATTTCTCACCTCTCTACAAGTGTTACCCGCTGCAGAGTTTATCAGAAGGAAACCTTATATGTTTTATGTCCATTAGAATAGGGATGGCTGCCCAAGTAGGATGCTTGGGATCCCTTACTGGAGTTAGTAAATTACTGCATATATAAGGTTTTCCTGTTAATAGGTGGGGTTCCACCAGACTTGATAATAGAAAAAGAGTTATTCCTTCAGAAGTAGAAAGGGATATATTGAGAGGTTAGAAATCAGGTTTTTAAATAGTGTGTATAGAGGTTAAGTGTTATACATAATAAAAGTTACATTTTAGTGTTTTATAGATAGAGAACTGATAGAGCTTAAGTTTGCCTATGGAAAAATAGTAAATCTAGTGATCAAAAGTCACTCTTTGTTCTCTTCCGAGATTCCCATTTTTTTGGAGACTTCTTACCACATGCTTACCCCAGATTCCTCCTATTCATCACCCCTACTCTGGAAGTCACTAGTCTAACATATGAGAATCTCTATCCCCAAGAAAACTTACAAGCACAACCTGAAGTCCATCTTTTCAGGAAAGCCTACAGCCTACAATAACTCTGCTGCCAGAACACTACCACTTCTTCCTTCCAATCTAGCAGGGTCTGTTGCTCAATTAGACGAAGTATGTATATTGATTGATGTGTATAAGCCCCTTTATCATATGTATAATGCCCTGATATTTATGGCACTTGGAGTTGTCTCGCTACAAAGAATAGCTTTCATAATGTAGGGAACACTAAATGAATACGTTTTCCAAATTTTTTGCATTGTTCATCTTTTTTTGTTTAGGAGCTAAAATTGATTTTATCTCCTTCTGAGGGCTCTCAGGTTTCCCAAGTGACCGACCTGTGTACTCCTTCTTCCCTGCTGTTTGTTCTATCTGATAGCAGAGAGTGACATCATCACAGGTTGTGGCCAGCACTGTGAAAGTTTGTGTGTTATCTGATCTTTCAGACAAAAGACTAATTACTCTACTGTTTACTTTAGCTCAGCAGCTTCTCTGGACCTCAGAGAAGGTAATTTATTTAATCTAGACTGATAAACAAAGAAGTCTGAATACATGGAGCTCGTATGCTAATTACAGACAGCTTGACCAGGAGTGACAGAGCCAAGCAGCATTATTTAATTCATGCATCCTATGAAACTTTGAGATGAGACAACCCCTTTAAACAATAAATAATGTAGATAAAGATTTGTCTAGCACCACTGCTATTGGAAACAACTCACCATGCATTCGTCTTATTGACACCAGAGCTTTAACAACCCCCTTGCCCAGACTGGAGGCCGGTATGTAAGCTGCGACATAGCTAGCAACCTCAATGTTCCCCTAAGCTAGTTTGACAAATACCACAGTGATTAGAATACAGACTCTATACAAATATTCACCTCATCTATGACACTGAAAAATTGATAAAAACACAACAACAGGCTTGTGTTTGGCTCAGACAACATCAAAATAGCTTTCAGCAATTTAGCTTCCAAAAAACTAGTGTAACCACATTCTATGGTTGGAGGCTCCAGCGTGACAAGTGGTGCCAGTGAGACAGGTGCAGCCAACCAAACAAGAGCAGCAGAGCGATCCCTTGTATTATTAGGTTATAGGTAAAAGAAAATATATTACATGACAAATATACACAGAGGCCCCAGCATGCAGATTCATTTATGCCAAAGAAATTCTAAAATAAAGACAAAGGATATTTCTTAAAGATGTTTGCCAAATCACAATTGTTTCTAAGCTGTATTGACAATTTCTAGACATGACCCTACAGTTCTTCATAATTAGGTTGAGTGAAGTACTAGAAAACAGAAGTCTATGATAAACCAGCTCATCATATTCATGGCGCGATTTAACTTATTGCACCAGTTTACTCTGTAAAGCTCTTGAAATGACCCACTTTAGAAAGAGGAATAATATGGGGACTGTTGGGGTGGATCAAGTAACCATGAGGTGGAACACCAAAACTTGGAATGAGGTCTCACTCCACTAGTGACCAGCTTAGCTAAAATTTGCACAGAGAAAAATGAAAGGTACGTACAGAGATAATCACCAGGATGTGACTACAAAAAGGAAATTTTAAATGTTTGGGCAAAAACTTTTTTTAGAGACAAAAAAAAAATAAAAGGGGGCTCTGATTGTTTCTATGGTAACAAAAAAGACAGACAGGTTTCATACTGTGCCCAAGGCCCCTGTCTTTTAAAGAATATTAATCCGGGGAAAAAAAATGCACACAGTGATATAACAGCATAAAGGTATCCCAAAAAATTATGACACTTTAATATAATCCTTGGGGATAATGACACAGTGTAAAACGCATATAGGTAATAACAATGACTGACACTATAAATATATACAAAGGGAAATCAACGTTTCCAAAAATTGGTAATCACAAGGATGACCTTAAATTTAAAAAAAGAATTTTTTTTTTTTTTTTTTTACTTTTTTTGTGCAACCCCGTGCAAAAACCTGTGGAATGCCACCCAAACCCAGGCATGTTTAAGGGGTCAAGAGGAAACCAAGTGTCACATTAACCATTTTAAGGTTCTCAGTGTGATTAATGCAGATGACTAGGGGTATATAGCATTATGTTCGTACAATTTATGTGCATGAGCCTTTACTTTTTTTATACAAGAAAAAGGTATATTTGGGTACAAAAACTGACCCCAAAACTTTTTAAATTTGGGTTTTCCCGGGATGACCATTGCATTTTAAAAACATAACCCTATGGAAAATTGCTGATTGGTTCTGAAGAAGCCACAAAATGTCCCCAACATAATGCAAAATGAAGATTGAAGAAAATGAAGCAGATAATAATCCTGATAAAACAAGTCCTTTCACATAACATCAGAAAGAGCTGCTGGAAGCTGGAAATCACTTTCTATTTGAGGACAGGAGCTTCTTTGGGTCATGGAATTTTTACACAGTGTTCGGAAAAAAAGAAAATGGAGCCTTCAACTGGTGCCCAAAGGAGCCGCTCATCCTGGTACATGTAAGAGCAGTACAGGACTTGTAGTAGCATGTACTGTAGAGGCATTACTAGACGGATTAAAGCTGCACCCACTAATGCAAATGTTTTAAAAGTAAAAGTTATGATAATCAGTTAATCCAAAACAATCACATAAGATCTGGTGAGTGTGTTTCGGGTAAAACACCCGGGGAAAGACCATTGCATGGTGAAAATATTGTATCCTGAGATAACTTGAGGGAGCACTGTATATTTATTATACTTTTGTATATGGGGTAGGTAGGAAGTAAAAATGTTTTTTTTTTGTCGGGCCCCAAACTTACAACCCGTATTTTTTTTTTTAAAAATTTGAAGTTTTATTTTAAAGGCAGTAAATCCTCTAGAATTGTGAATGAAGGGGTTAGTGGCTGTCATATAACAAGTCAGCAAAGTTCACAAGAAGACACAAGAATAATCCCAGCAAGTGACACATACAAGAATGTGCAAACAGGCGTGTTCCAATACCTGTACTAGAAACTCTTAACATTTCCTTTCACAAATTGTTTGATTTGAAGGTGGAAAGTAACGTGATTGAACGCGGGGGAACTGTGGTGGAGAACCAGTCTCGAAAAAAATAACATAAGTTTTGCAAGGGTGCCCCTTTGTAAGGGAATTCAGGTACGAGTGTGCTTTAGGGAAAAGAGAAAATTACCCTTAGAAGAACCCAAACCAGTGGCAATCATCTTTTTTATTGAGAAATTTTGATTTTAAGCCCTTGGTATTCCCAATTGGGGGTTCAGAGATCCTCCAAATCAATCTAGGCCTTAGACGCCATATCTGCTCTCCACGAAAAGACCATTATTATAATTATTAGGGCCCCGGGGGGAACAATATTATAGATTTTGCATCCAGATACAGGAATTTCAAGTTGTGCCGATCAGAAGCCAAGTATACGATGAGGCAAAAATTCTGCTCTTGGGGCCCGGTGCAAAAGTGAAAGGGGGCCCCCCGTTACCATGCACCATTTACAATGGGGGATCTTCTTATTGGAAAGGAGGGCGGGCCCCTCAGGCTGCTGGGCCCGGGTGGCAACTGCTACCGCTGCACCCCTGAGCGCCCCTAACGGATATTAAATGCATAGGTACTGCAAAAGGTTAAATAACCACTATATTTACTGTACATGTGAGGAAATCGCAGATTCAGCTAATTCCATAGTACACGCAAGTTATCAGAATCACAATGAGTGATAAGATCAGGAAAAATTTTATGTTCCTGTTTTCCCACCAGCAGGAAAAGAGGATTGTCTAATGCTTTTAGATGGATTTGGAGATGACTGCGGGTTTACCCCAAATGCCTTGCCCCAATTCGGGAAAGGCCCATCCTAAGGGAATGTTTCTGCTAATAGAACAATAGTACAGACTTGCTGTATATACAATGATAGATGTACTGTTTTCTTCTTCGGTGTGAACATGCACTTTTACCCCATTTTTGTAGTGTCTGGAATTTTAAATTCCTTTTAGAGCATGAATGAAGGTAGCGTAGATAAGAGAGCAGACCTGTCTCCAGCAGCAGAAATGTCATACTGCTGTAAAAATAGTGAAGAACTACTGATTTGAGGACAACTCTGGTCCTGGCCTTAGGGAGAATTGTACCTGATTTACCCTGACAGAACTCTCTCCTGTCACACACACAATATTTGAAGTTTCCTATTATCCAAGCATAAGCATAAATGAGGCTTAGAAAAGGGGAAAAATTTTCTTTACATGGCAATCTATAATAAATTTGGGTTTTTAACTCTTTTTAAAAATGACAGGCTATTGAACACATCTGTAACTGTACCCAGCAAATTGGTGCGTTCATTTGTAGTTCATTATTTAGTTCTATTGAAGCACGGGACTTTCAGTCCAATATTCATCCCCTACAAAAAGATAAAGTTCAATAGTGCATATGGAAGTGCATGTGTGTCTGCCTATCCCCTAACTCTGTTCTGGCTGAGTATATGTGGCCATTTGATGAAGTCAAGGGCCATATTTTGAAGCCTAATTATCAGTTTACCATCCCCGTGTATATCATCACCCGTCAAAGGTCTCTATCAATTTTGTAGTCCAAACAATTTTTAGTCCTAGGGGGGGCTCCCTGCCAAAAGTACAGAAAAAAAGAAGAAAAACAGTAGTTAAAGAGAAGCTGTGGTCATTCCTAATATGCTGTTTTTAGTAGATAATTGTGATCCCTGTGAGATAAATCAGGAGCCTTTTCCTCAAATCTTTATTTTGTGTGGTCTCCCTATTATACTTCCTAGAAATGTATTACTGAATCTGTCAGTTGGGTGTTACCAATTGGGGATTGTCACGTATAAACTTCGCAGCACGTGATGTGGGAGCCACTGTAATGGAGCTACTCAGGTGGCAAACTGAGCATAAATCACAACCCAACACAGCCCAGGCACCCAAATTTTTGCTACCCCCGGTTCCCTTTAGTGACAAAAAAAAGGGAAAATTGAAAGGAATCCCCGATATATGGAAACACCACTTACCAGCACTTGCAGGGCTAAAACGCTATAACCAAATTCTTTTTCAAGGTTATGGGTTCTTAGAGCAAACAAGGACTAACTTCTGAAATTTTATGTTGTAATAGAAAAAGGTACAGTGCTTACATGCAGTACAAAATTACAAGAAAAGGAACTACATACAACAGTTCCCAAATAAAGGGAAAAAACATAGAAATAGATTTCTTCAGGTCCTGGGGCATGGTGAAAACTGGGCAAGCTCAATAATAATGAACCCCAAATGTATAAAATATTCCCAGTACTGGGATTTTATAGGCAATCACCCAAATTAGGTTTCCAAAACCCTTTCCCGCAGTTAATTTGGTAAATTAAACTGTCTCTGATTTGTCAGAGATAATTACAAGGGGGGGATGATGCATAATAAGATGGGTACCCATTTATTATGAAATGGGGGTTGTCAGGATAAGACAGCCAGATGGGTCAGGTGCCCCTTTGAAGCTATACAAGGCTGTATACCCCCCTGTTATACTCTGTTCTAGAGTGTATGTTAGGTGTTGGGGCATTTTAGTCCCCCACCAAAAAATAAATTATCCCGATACAAACATGATGTACCATTTTGTGACAGCATTTTGGGGTACAACCCCGACCAACTTAAAATACTGGCCCAAGAAAACTTTTAAAAGGGTCCCCCCCAGCTCCCGGCCCCAAAACGAATCTCCCCCCACCACCCATAGCTTGCCCCGGATACAACCAATTGTGGGGAAAGTCTTTTTAATTTTTGGGGAAATTTTTTGCAAAATAACATCCTGGTGGTCCAATATTAAGGTCTACTGACCCCTACTCTGAAGTCTACTCCTAGATCAGAACCTAGTGATCGGCTGCCAATGCTGTAGTATACAAGTTGGAAAAGCGAATGAAAACCCCCAAGGGGTGGAAGGAGGGTCCTTTATTGAAGTAAACGTGAGAGGGTATATAAATTTTTTGGCAATGCTAGCCAACGCGTTTTGGGTGCTCTCTTGCTCCCTTGTTCACGGCTCCAAGTCCGTATCCAAATGACCAGATTAAATAGGGCGGTATCGCTGCACAGTGCGCTACGTCACTTCCCATTTGTCTTCGCTATGGGTATATACATAATGACATATAAAAAACACTTAAAATAACAATCTATCCTAAACATTGCACTTACTATGTATCTACATGCCTATTACTACTGCTGAGGAATAACATTTAGTGGATATAAGCCAAGTCGTTGCGTAAGTTTAAACCCGCTGGCATTCTGGTTTGTAGCTCCAGAATCCAGTAGGCTTCACGCAGGCGGACCTTTCGTTGCCAGTCTCCGCCCCTTACTGGGCGTTCGACTTTTTCTATTCCAAAGTAAGATAAACTGCTTATATTACCTGCGTGTTCTTCTATGAAATGCTTGGCAACCCCTGAATATGTACTGTGTCCTTTGTCAATGCTGTTTAAGTGTTCAGCTATCCTTGTTTTTAATTTTCTAATACTGCATGCCACATATAATTTATCACATATATTGCATTTTATGCCATAAACAATGTGGTCTGAGTCACAGTTCATGAATCTCTGTATGATGTATTCTTTTTGATGTATTTGACTACTATAAAAGGTTTTAGTCTTTTGAGTGTATTTACACAGTATACAAGTTGACTAGAACTATAAGAAATGCAAAACCTACACTTTTGAGTCCACTCAAAAACCTTTCATAGTCTTCTCAGTCCCAGGTAGTTTTATAAATGCAAATTTACCAGAGGTAAGCTACATTCTGAAAATGCATCAATAAAGGGGTTTTCTCATTCCAAAGGTTAGCATTCGACTTGAAGGGACAGTTAAATCAAGACCTTTTCTAAATATATTGGTCAATAAATTTTACATTAGACAGGAGATGAGAGACATTTATGTGCTCTTGAGTGCACACTGGTTTCTATGGTTACCTCCATACCAGGACATGACTGTTATCTGATTAGCAAAGAGTACTGACAGACTAAGAAAAACTAACAAGATTATCTCCAGTTTACAGATAAAGCCATTGTATCCAATCCTCACTGAAAATCTCCTGCTCTTGTCAGTATAATGGCTCAGCTAGAAGCTGAATAGACTAATCACTGTTGTAGAACCACCCATAGCCTGAGTGAGTGGAAAGCTGCTTGTAACAGCGAAGTGAGAAAACCCCTTTAATGCTTAAAAATTAAGGCAGAATCAGATGTTCCTCGAGCGACAAAAGGTCTTATTCATGGTTGTCCAGTGACCACTTGATATTCATTTAGAGCAGAAGGGTCAAACGCATTTTCACTAAAGGCCGCATAAACATTATGGTTGCCCTCAAAGGGCCGCAGTGAACTACCTGGTTAGTAAAAGGCCAAGATATCCTTGTATAATAGCCGTCCTCTTCCACTTATGTACCACCAAGCTTTCTTCCTTAGAGGGTGGCTGGGGTGTCTGGATAGGCCTGTCAAAGCTGCGCCATTGGCTGAGAGTTGCTGAACACAGCAATGTGAAGGTGCGCACCTCCAGGGAAAGCAGAGTGCCAGTTCTGCTACGTCCACACCATGTCCACCCCTGCTTGCTGTGTCTAAGCTCTTGAGGGCCACTTAAAATTAGATTTGCGGCACTGAGTTTGACACATATAATATAGAATGATGCTTATTTTAGCAGGGATATTAGTTACACTCTCTGAGCAACATCAGTGATTGTTGGAGAAAGCAATCTAGC
This sequence comes from Phyllomedusa bahiana, assembly GCA_025379985.1. Taxonomy (NCBI): domain Eukaryota; kingdom Metazoa; phylum Chordata; class Amphibia; order Anura; family Hylidae; genus Phyllomedusa; species Phyllomedusa bahiana. Next base: position 113,648 of record JAODAL010001397.1, read on the forward strand.
ATTAAGCCAAGTGATTACAGATACTTACAGTCCTCTTTTCACCCATACAGACTGGGCATAAAAGTGAAGGTCCGCGCTAAGGACTGAGGTTACAGCATCCTCAAAGTGCAGCTCTCTGCCTTCACACGAGTCCAGGGCAAAGAGGCTTATAGACGGTTCAGCAAAGACCTAAAAACAACAATAAAAATATACATTTAATATGAATTTAGAAGGGCATCAGCTATATATCACCAAATGGTGCAAAACAAGACAATCTGGAAATGAAGACAGGGTGCAAGCGAGCATAGCTAGTCAGACATATCATTGCATAAACTTGGAAAGCTAGGTAATAGTGTGACAAAAGAGGACAACTCAGGCATGTGTGCTGCCCCTTCGTTTTAAAATCAGAACTTTGGGCAGAGAACTCAATTGTACAAGGATGCCTGCTTTCTACAATTGCTACCACTGAGCAGATGCTTTCACTGCAAACATTTATAAAGCAGGCTCATCCATGGGAAGTATTAGGTCGGTACCAATAGTCAGCCTCTTGATATAAACAAGATTGCTCTCCTTCGCGGTCAGCAAATAGGTCTCAAAATGGTGAGGAATTGAAACACGAAATCTATTCTGCATGCACAAAAATTATATATGTGTATCTACCTATCTAGATATCTATCTATACTGTATAGCTATATGAGAGAGATACAGATATGCATGCATACACAGTGTATGTGTGTGTGTGTATATATATATATATATATATATATATATATATATATATTATATATACACAACATATAAAAATTTTATATACATATATATATAATACATATATACCACATATATATACATTATATATATACACATCTACCAGGACCACACTTTTAAAGAGGTTACAGCATGGTAGAAGCGGTTCGCCCCCTTTTGCCTTAAGAACTGCTAATTCTTTGTCCATTAATTTAAAAGTCACAGAGGTTGAATCACTGCGATCTGACATTGGTTACATTTTAAGTGGCCAAACAGATGCCAAAAAAATATTCAACACACACGTGACACCACACACGCCAGCCTGAAAAACCTTCTTTAACAAAAAGTTGCCAGGGATGTGATCATGGCTAACATGAATGTTGACGCCAAATTTCAGCACAGATGCAAAAACATAAGAATTTGCAAAGTAGTAAGACGAGAGTCATAGACCAGAGCCCAACGTTTTTCCCAAACTTTTCCTGTCCATTTATGAGCTTGCAAACAATATTGGACATATTTTAGGTTCTAAGCAACACGGACTGGCATCCCGTGTGGTCTTTGGCTGTACCCATCTGCTAAATCCTAGTAACGTTGCAGGATGCTTTCTGCTTCTTTGGGTTTTAAACGGTGGATTGGAGTCATCTTTTCACAGCTCGAACAAGTCTGCGTTTATCCAGCCTTTGAATCTGCATATTAACAAATTTGACTCCGGCCCCTGCCACTGCGCTATTAAAGGGAGTGTTTTTCATCTTTTTGGACTCATTACTCTGTCAAACCCTCACTGAATGGTGGTGGTGATGAAAATCCCAGTGAATGAGTTGTACCAACCAACCACCCTTCTCACCAACAAAACCAAACCAACATCAAAAGACAGATGACAATCACCATTTTTCGACCTAATGAATTTAACGTTTGGAACTGCAGGAGATTGTGCTTGACATGCTACATGCCTAATGCACTGAGTTGCAGCATGTGATTTGGCTGATTAGAATTAAGTGTTAACGAGCAGTTGGACAAGGTGTACCTAATAAAGTGGCCGGTGAGTGTATATATATATGTGTTTTAAATATATATACACATACATACTCACACATATGTATATACATACATACATATACATACACACACTTATTGTAAAGGAAGCATTTACAGCAATTCTGGTGGAGAATGCAAATGGAAAATCGCTTCTGCTCTTAATGCACATAAGCATATTGTCATTTGTACCAATGAATAATTTAAGACAAGTCATCCGAGGAGTATCGGAATACCACTGACTGACTACTGACATTAGAAAAATTACATTTTATATTGAACTTTGCAAAATGCAAACTAGATGCCAAAAATATATCTTACATAATCTATTGGCTTGATGTATTTGATCTCAGCTGTAGGACATCCACACGACGCCAAGTCTGGAAAATGCCCTTCTTCTAACACACACAGATTGTCACAAGTGTCTGCATTGTAGCACATCAGCCAGCTGGAAGAGAGAATGAATGTAAAAAAATGTACCATAATTGGTCAGCACAGATGCAGAAAGACAAAGAATATTGTCAAATGTAGTAAGACAGGTATAAAAAAAAAAAGTCATAGAATCCGCAGATGGAGCCCAAAAGCTGTGACCTTTTCAATCTGGGCAACAGAGGGTTTCCTGTGCCATTCTATGAGAACTCCAAACAATGAATGTCCTGGAATATATTTAGGATATGGCATAACAACACGACCTGGTATCCCATCGGGTTCTAAAAATTAGGCTTCACCTGCATAGCAGTAATCCTAGTAACTGTGCAGGGAGCTGCTTTGTGGTTCTGTGCAAAACAGGTGGTTGAGAGCATCATTATGCACAGAAAATCTGTAAAGGAACCAAAAGGCCTACAGCGTTTATCCAGCCTTACAAAACTGAATCTGTCTATATTAGATCGGAAGGGGTTTGACTCCTGGGCCCCTGCCAATCAGCTGATTAAAGGTGTCACAGTGCTTGTGTGTACAAGTGCTCATATTTGTAACTTCCACATGAAGTACTGCAAACCTGTCCTGTTCACTTGAATGGTGAGAATGGTGAATGAACACTATGGCACCACAGCCCCTTGAATGAGTTGTACCCCAACCAACCAACCAAAAGACAGATGGAGCAATCTGAGGATTGGCCATCAATTTTGTGAGACTGAATGACCATTTAACTAGTGGGGTAAACTCTTTGTTCTGGGGATTGTGCCTTAACTAACCTTTTACACGCACTATTCTAGTATTATCAAGGTATTTTGCAGATACCTGTACTGAGTGAGGATATTGCTGGTGACAGATGCTGTCTGTCGAGGTCGACGATGTAACAAGCTAGTATGCTACACTTCTGTTAGTGTAATAATGTAATATAAACTGCAACCCCAATTTCCAAAAAGTTGGGATGGTATGTAAAATATAAAGAAAACATATTATAAACATATTTAATTCACAACAGAACATAGAACACATATCAGAATTTAAAGGTTAGACATTTTTCCTATTTCATTAAAAAATGAACTCCCTTTACAAATTGATGGCAGCAAAATGTTGGGACAGGATTAACCAATGGCTAGAAAAGTTAGTGGCATTAATAAAAAAAAAACTGCTGGAAAGTCAGTTTTTAACTAAGTCACATGACTGCTGTAAGGGCGCGTTCCCACTGCACAGGACAAATACCGGCCGGTATTTGTCCTGTTTTGCGACCGTCCCCACGGCCGCGGGGGGGGGGGCGGTGGCTTTTCTCCGCGGTGAGCGGAGAACAGCCCTCCCCCCTCCCATTGAGGTGTTCATATTTCGTCTGGAAACCGGACGGAAGAATGAACATGCTCAATGCTTTTTGAGCGGCCCGCGGCGGGAAAAACCGCCCGACGGAAAACCTGTGCAGTGGGGACTGCTGCATGGGTTTTCCATAGAGCACAATTGTGCTCATTTTCGGCCGGTTTTTCAGGCGGTCTGAAAAACCGCGAACCGGCTGAAAAAACCGCCGAAAACCCGTGCCGTGGGAACATGGCCTAAGAGAGGTAGAGTCTCTCAGAAGCAAAGATGGTCAGAAGTTCACTAATCAGGGAAAAACTGCATATATAAATTATATTGCTAACACCTTAAGTATCCATATCATGTATAATACATAACATCATCAAAAGACTTAAGGTGACATGCATGAACGGGGATGCGCCAGAATTCTGACCTCAAAAAGCTGTAGTAGACCAGTTCTATAGGTGTATAAACAGGGGTACTCCAAACTTTGGCGATAAGTGCCTCGGTACTATGCCAAAGACACTTTTTAGCGTGCCAAAGTTTTGGGGCGTTCTGGGGGCATGTCGTACCACATTAGTACAAGTAGACACATTTATGATAGTTTGACACCAAAACTTTGGCGCAGAACAGTTAGAACAGCCAGACCAGGTTAAACATGGTGCCTGAGCCAGACTTGTCCTATTGGCACTAGACAGCGCCTGTATGTATGACCTGCAGAAGAACAGGGTCATACATTCTGACACATTCTATACTACCTTAAAGTGATTTAGAACTGGTCTATCAGCTCCAGAATTTATACATGTCGCCTTTAGAGAATCTGGAGAAATGTATGGGCACAAGGAATAAGACTGATGATCAATATTGGATGTTCATGATCTCAAGAGGCAATGTGTTAAAAACAAACATGAATTGTCATAACTGCAAATAACTGCGTGGGCTCAGAAATACTCCCAGATATCAATGTCTGTGAGCACAGTTCACTGTGCAATCCACAAATGCATGTTACAGTTCTATCATGCAAAGAAGAAGCCTTAAAACAACACAATCCAGAAACACTGTTGTCTACTCTGGGCCAAAGCTCACTTAAGATGGACTGAGGCAAAATGAAAAACTGTTTTGTGGTCAGCTAAATCGAAAATTTTAAATTCTGTATGTAAACCATGGATGCGGTGATCTGAGGATTGTAGAGGGACCATCCAGCTTTTTATTAGCTCACAGTTCAAATGTCTGCATCTCTAATGGTATGAGGTTACATTAGCGCCTATGGCATAGGCAGTTACCACATCTTGAAAGGCACAATCAATGGTGACCACAGAACAGCATATGCTCCCATCCAGACAACATCTCTTTCAGGGAAGTCCTTGCATATTTCACCAAGACAATGCTAAACCGCATACTTCATCCACCACATTGCTTCACAAAAGAAGAGTTTGGGTTCTGACCAGACGGTCTGCATTCCCCACTACCAATAGAAAATATTTAGCATATTATGAAATAAAAAATTTGGCAAAGCACACCCAGGACTGTTGAGCAGCTATAATCCTAGATCAGGCAAGATCGGGACAACATTCCTCTCCCAAAATCCAGTAATTGTTCTCCTCACTTCCCAAATGTTTACAGACTGTTGTAAAAAGAAGGAGGGATGCTGCACAATGGTAGACATGGCACTGCCCCTACTATTTGAGATGTGTTGTTGTCATCAATTAATTTTTCCAGCATTTTTTTCAGATGAAATGGAAAAATATCTAACTTTCAACTTCTGATATGTGTTCTATGTTCTGTTGTGAATAAAATAGGAATATAAGAGATTTCCAAGTCATTGTATTCTTGGTTTCTTTACATTTTACACAGTGTTTGAGCATTTTTGGAAATTGGTCTGTAAACTGAGACTTCAGTATGCAGAATCATTCAGGAACCCCTATCAGTGTCGCCATTCCAGTGGCATGGCTGCAGACAGACCTAGCAATGGGTGCAGCCTGTTTTATGACATTTGGCTTTGAATATACCCTTTACATAGTATTTAGTAATAAATGTGCTTTTTACCATCCTCTTAAGACCTTGAAAGACATGGGCAAGAAGGATGTAAAGTCGGATATGCCCTTTGTGAAGTCCATGGTTTCTCCCTGGAAGTTGACACTTGTATATGCTGTTATCTGAAAGAACCCAAACAAGTAATTAGTGAGAATGGGATTGCAAAGCCCCAACGTTATTTCAGGCCATGCTGCTTAACTTATGGTTTCTCATTGTTTCTTTTCATTTGGGTGTCATTTAATTCACTCTATTTCCTAAACAGCATATTTGATTGATTTGATTTTCTACACTAGTGGGTGAACATACTCCTGTCTAACTAGTGCTGGTGGCATATACTGATGACCTGCTACTCCTTAAAGGGGTTTTGCCACAAAGTAAAATTGACGTGGGAAGCTTGCAAATTAAATAAACATTTTCACCATTCATTATTATTACAAATTCTGCACCGTTTTTGTTTCAGCTGCTCCTTTAGTGATCCATTGTTTATAGCTCGTCTCCACGGGATATGACCAAGGCTGAGAGCTCCTCAGTCCTGGTCGCACATACTCAGACATCACCTCTCCCCTCAGGCAGCTACTGAGTGTTCAACCCCAGGTGCTGTCATTCTACTCCTGTCCTCTGTACTCCTTAGTAATTAGTCAAACAGTGCAAATAAATAAAAAAGAAACCTCAATGAGATCTGTGCATTGATGAAGAGAGAAAAAAACCCACAGGTTTGGTTCCTGCAGGGATTTGAACCTAGGACCCTTGTGCTGTGAAGCAAAAACTTTACCTCTCAGCTACTCACAATGCTTTCAATAAACAGACCTTTCTTTGACTACAGAGAGGAAAGGCCTGGTGATGTCATCCTGCTGAGTCACATGATATGCAATTCAAACAAATCACACACGCCCCCTTCTGAGCACACAGAGCTGAAGAGCTGGATGCAGGAGGTATGAAATGAGATTGTGGCAAAACCTCTTTAAAGGGTCAATAGATCTACTTTTTATTTGGTACCATATAGAAGCGGGCATAGGGAATGTTGGTAAGAAATAGAGTTGTACACGGCACCTTATCATATTCAAGCTTGCAATTTTGAGAATCATTTTTATGATGGGTTGCTATCAGCTGCTGCTCCCCTTTTTTATTGCACTAGTTCTGATAAGTCACCTCCATCTTGTCCTGCTGACTGGGCATCTCTTTAATATTTTCCAGCGATCTGAGTTTTATTCATGGTGGTTGAGCAAACAAAATGGCTGCCCTTCTCTACAAAGCACGACCAGACTTTCTGAAAACAATAGCGGTACAGAATGTAATATTTCAGGAGCGCAGGGTTCACTAATTTCAAGATAGAATTCAAATGCCATGATCTAAATGATGGAAAAGCAAATAAACTTTATAAGCCATACCAAGAACCTTTCATTCCAATAATACATGGCAGGTTGCCTGGGGAAAGTAATTTGAGAAGGATATAATTTGATGTTATTTTGTAACAGAGGTACAGATCATGCAGGTTTCAGCACTTCTTATCTGTATTCCATCTATGTATTTCCTGTCTGTCTAGTTGGATAGTTATTATGAGCTTTAAAAACTCTGAACAAGACATCAGCTTCTCAACCAACACACATCATGAATATGCCGTTACTGCAGAAAGCTAAAATATCTGCGCAGCCCTCCATTCTTCCTTATATTAGCTATCCTCATCTTGTGCATTAGTCAGCTGTCATACATAGAGGTTACTTAGAGAAGTTGTAGATCCCGTAATATGTCTCCTCTATTATTTGGTTACAGGCAGCAGGATGATGAATTGTTTTTAAATATTTTTAAATGTAGGCAAATAAAGTGTTTCTTTTTTTAAAATTTTAATAAAGACCCCAATATTTTGTCCATAATAATAGGGGCAATACCAGGCCCTGCATATCCTGCTATATTATCTCCAGTTATTGGGAACATAAAACACAAAAAGTGGAAAAGCTACTTTGTAAAAAACTTCTACACCAGACCTGCACAACTTGGCAGGAGGGGAGGACTAAAGCCGCCTGTGAATACCTTCAGATCGATGAGGAATCCCCCACAACCAGTTAGAATTACATAGTTTGGACAAGCCCCATCCCTTTATGGTCGATGTGTGGGCCGCGAAAAAACTTGGACAGGCTTATGTATATTGCGCGGGCCTGTTCTACACCATATATTTTTAGGTTTCTCTCTTGAACGCTACCAACAGTTCTATATCAATGGTTATACAGTATTTCACCAAAGTGAGTACACCCCTCACATGTTGTTTATTACATCTTTTCATGGGACAACACTGAAGATATGACACTTTGATATAATGTAATGCTTTCAGTGTACAGTGTGTATAACAGTGTAAATTTGGTGTGCCCTCAAAATAACACAACACATCCATCAATTTCTAAACCACTGGCAACAAAAGTGCACACACCCCTAAGAAAAAATGGACACATTGTGCATAATTTGCCATTTTCCCTTTATGATGTCTGAGGGGTAAATGGGAGCAAGTGTGTTAAATTTGGTGTTATTTCTCTCACACTCTCTCTTACTGGTAACTGGAAGTTCAACATGGCACCTCGCAAAGAACTCTTTTAGGATCTGAAAAAAGAATTGTTGCTGTACATAAAGATGGCCTAGGCTATAAGAGAATTTCCAACACCCTAAAACTGAGCTGCAGCATGGTGGTCAAAACCATACAGTGGTTTAACAAGACAGGCTCCCCTCAGAACAGGCTTCGCCATTGTCGACCAAAGACATTGAGTGCATGTGCTCAGCGCCATATGCTGGGACTGCCTTTTCACATTTGGCTTATCAGCCTGTCCGTGTTTAGACCATCTGCCGGGCAGTGTTTAGACCATACGCCGCACACTGCTTCAATTTGGTCTGCATGGCTGTCATCCCAGGAGGAAGCCTTGTCTAAACATGATGCACAAGAAAGCCAGCAAACAGTTTGCTGAAGACAAGAAGGCTAAGGACATGGATTACTGGAGTCATGTCCTATGGTCTAATGAGACCAAGATACATTTATTTGGTTCAAATGGTGCCAAGCGTGTGTGGCAGCAACCAAGTGAGGAGTACAAAGACAAGTGGTGGTGGGAGTGTCTTGGTTTGAGGATGCATGAGTGCTGCCGGCTGTGGGGAGCTACAGTTCATTAAGCAAACCATAAATGCCAATATGTACTGTGACATACAGAAGCAGAGCATGATCCCCTCCTTCCGGAATCTGGGCTGCAGGGCAGAATTCTAACATGATAACAAACCCAAACACACCTCCAAGATGACCACTGCCTTGCTAAAGAAGATGAGGGTTAAGGTGCTGGACTGGTCAATGTCTCTAACATACACCTGCTCTGTGAGGAGTGAAAGAAGATTCCAGTGGCTGTAACCGGTGAATCTCTAGTGAACTCCATGCCCAAGAGAGTTAAGGCAGTGCTGGAAATAATGGTGTCCAAACACAATATTGACACTTTGGGCACAATTTGTCCATTTTCACTTAGGGGTGTACTCACTTTTGTTGCCAGCGGTTTAGACATTAATGGATGTGTGGAATTTTGAGGACACACCAATTTTGCACTGTGTATATATTTAGTTTTGACTAAAAATACAAAACTTACCAAGTGTTTCACGTCGTTCCGTCCAAGTGGCTCCTAAAAATCAAAGGAACTTTATTTAAGTAGGTTTCTACATATGCTTTGACAAGACTACGTCAAGCCTTTCTATATAAAGTGTAATAGCTGTTCAGCAGGACATTGCATTAGGAAGCCTCGGAATATTACATAGCTCACTTCTTCCCAAGAAAATACATGGGTGGCATTGATGAAAACTAGTACATGGACAGAGAAACCTTTGGCTGTCCCAATCTGTCTTCCACTTACTTTGGATTTCTTAGCATGTGTTCTCCTAAGGTGTGTCCACTGGGCGTTTTGAATGTCCTTTTCCCTTAAAATTTTACAGAGTTGTTCTTTAGACCCTAGATACTAAACCTTCAGTAAGTGCACCTCAGGGTGTATGCACCACATCTCTTGGAAGTGCTTACTTTGTCTTTATGCTGGTGCTTATATTAGATGGAATACAGCATATGGTCATGATCTTGTATTTTGCTTAATGTATGGTAACCAAATAAGGTTGCACAACTTAGAGAAGAAATGACTAGAATTAAATTGAATCTGCTCCAATTGTTAGATGCTTAGAAAATGGTGTCCTCTCATTGGAAGTCTAATACCTAACCCCACTTACTGTGTCATTATGGTGGACTACAGTTGATAAACATAGGGCCACATGTATGAAAACGGTCTAGGTCTAAGACTTTCTTTGTTGCCCATAGCAACCAAGCAGAGTGCCCCTTTCATTTTTCCAGAGCACTATATGAAATTAAAGGGACGCTTTGGTTGGTTGCTATGGGCAACAAAGTGACCTAGACAGTTTTCAAACATGTGGCCCATAGTTGCTATATCTCGGTAGAGGCTAAATGAATTCATTAGATAACTTCTGGTGGTCTGTGTCTGGTGACTATGAATACGGTATATAGTTTCCATGTTTTAGATGAGAGGAGAGTAGTGGTATAGTGGGATTCCTTGATGCCTGCCCCAAAAAGAAGTAGATGAGCTGGAGCAGTGGCTGTCTAGACAATGACTTTCTCCATATTCTGTGCTAAAGCTACATGGTCTTCTTTTGGAAGTGCAGAATAGGGGACAAGGAGACCTCCATTTTCCTGACTAGTGGGAATCTATTGGCATCCGCGGCTATCAGACTTTTATGGTATATGCTTTTGAAATGCCCCAGATGATAATACCACTTTAAGTTTTTTTGCAGCTGTTGGTAGTGGTTTGGTCCGACAAAGTAACCCTTGGACCAAAAGTGGTTATACATCCCTGAACTAATGTAACTCCATTGTCACCCGCTTGAACTGTGTATATAGCTGAGCACTTTCAGCCATCAATTGAATAGGTGTGTAGGCGATTTAACTGATATTACTCTTATAAGTATCAAAACCAATGTTTTTTTACCTCTTTTTTTGCAACATAAACTGCTAATAATCCAAGGCAACTCACCAGAACAACTGGTCTAATAGACATTATTGTGTTGTTGCTGCCTCCCCAGTCCATATATGTTTTATATCTGCCTTTTTCTAGTACATACTGTTCTCCACAGAAATGCTTCTGCTGGTACGCAACCCACCTATGAAGAGAGCATAATGAAAAACCTATAATAACAGCAACATAATTAAAAAGAAGCATTTTCATCTAAAACTAGAGATTGAGCAGTAAATCTAAAAACATACTGACAGGTAGTTGGCTTTAAAGGGGTATTCTCACTACAATGATTAGCTTTAAATATGTAGGTAAAGGTAAATAAAGAATAGTACCAAATACATTGCTATTCTGATCTTGCTTTGTTTCAGAACTAAAGCAGTTCTTATCTCCTTTTGTATACAAGCTTCCGTAGTTACCAACCACCTCCCTCTGCTCTAGAGCCCTGACCAATGGTGATATTACTCCCTGCTGTATCTGATCAGCAGCTCAGGAGCTTGTTTATCTTTCTTACTGACAAACTTTAACCTTTTAGAGCTCTGTAGCCTTCTGCACCTGCTGTTAAAACGACTACATCAACAACATCCCTCTAACAAGCTCATCTAGGAATGGCAGAGCTGTGATGTCAATACCGCCCACAGTCTGAACAAGAAGTGGGAGCCTGAAGCTGGCTGTGAAGGCAAGGTTCTGTGAAACAGCATGGTGAGAAACCCCTTTGAATGTGTGAGTTGGTGTGTTAGATTGATAAATGATACAACAACATTCAAAACATATTAACACTTTATTGAATTTCAATGATTATATATTTTAGGATAAAGGGGCATGAAATCTCTGCTTTTCCACAGATTTTGTGTAGCAGGATTTGACGTATGTTATTGGGTGCAATTATATTGCTATATTTCCCTTTAGAAACATAAACTAGCCTCTGTGGCACAGTGAAGCACCACACAGTGGCACACAATGTCCAGGACTCTATACCGGCTATGTGCTTAAAGGGGTTTTGCCACAAGTAAAATTGACTTGGGAAGCTTGCAAATGAAATAACAAACACTTTCACCATTCATTGTTATTAAAAATTCTGGACTGTTTTTGTTTTAGCTGCTCCTTTAGTGATCCATTGTTTACAGCTCGTCTCCAGGGGATACGACCAGTGACCAGAGCTCCTCAGTCCTGGTTAGACATGCTCAGACATCACCTCTCCTCTCAGGCAGCTACTGTGTGTTCAAACCCCAGGTGCTGTCACTCTACTCCAGTCATCTGTGCTCCTTAGTAATTATTCAAACCGTGCAAATAAATAAAAAAGAAACCGCAATACGATATGTGCATTGATAAAGAGAAAAAAAAAAAACACAGGTTTGGTTCCTGCAGTGATTTGAACCTAGGACCCTTGTGCATGGAGGCAAAAACTTTACCTCTCAGCTACTCACAATGCTTAACATAAACAGACCTTTCTTTGACTACAGAGAGGAAAGGCTTGGTGATGTCATCATGCTGGGTCACATGATATGCAATTCAGACAAATCACACACGCCCCCTTCTGAGCACACAGAGCTGAAGAGCTGGATGCAGGAGGTATGAAATGAGATCTTGGCAAAACCCCTATAAGGCTTCACAGTGCTTAAGAGGATTTTTATTTTTGCTTCATAGTTTATAGTAAAATGGTCTTTAATAATTTTGCGAATGTGGTGGAAAAAGCTTACTATCAATAAACACAGGTCTCTTAGCAGCGGCTATAGCTTATCTGAACCCAAAGTGCGTCCAAGCATGGCTTCATCCAAGACCACGGGCCACAGATAATAGGGACTTATATTGGTTTACTAAGAAGTTGTGTTTAATTGTTGCAGCTTCATAGTTTAATCTCCCAGTGCGTGCATCTCCTTTTCCAATTAAGTCCCATTAATTTTATTAGCACTGATTAGCCAAGCATCATTAATAGGTAATACTCTATAAAGCTCAACGACACCGCTATCAACTGGGAATAACAATGTACAACACTGTCGACTTTCTAAAGCCCAGAAATGTGAGATGACTGATATATTGGGGTATCTTTATACAAGATGGCAGAAGTTATGAATAACAGTATTATTATAGGGTTTAGAAACCAGCTACTAACATCATCACTGAAATGCTACCGCACCAATGAACTGTACAGCTGATGCATTTCCATTACTTTAAATTGAGCTACAAATAGATTATTCAGCAGCTTGAATTATGTCCAAACTGAACACAAGTTCACAAAACTTGCTACAGTCAAAGTCCTTCTGTAGCCAATAAGGAAAATTAAACTATATTCTTCATGAGAGATGTATGACAACACTTAACACTGGTTTGTAAGTTGGGACACCCACCAATTCTAATGGTGGTTGTGATCAGTGGACAACCTGAACCCCCTCACATTTTCCTTACAGTTCAATTTACAACAGTGTTAGTCATGCATAAAATTCTCATACACTGACCAGTGGGCTTAAGGATGAATGTATACCAACCCCTAAGTGATGGGTGACGGTCTGCAGTGATGGGTGACTGTTCGTATGGAGGAGTGGCTGCCTCCTCGTTGGTTTTTCGCTCTCCACCCACCTTCACAGGTTTCTAAATCAATGCAGAGTACCTTGTGGCTGGAACTTTCACTACCTGAAGTGTGGAGGTCTGAACAAGTACCAAGAGAGGTATCAATAGAGTAGGTTCCCATCTATATTGAGGTCGCCTTGCTGATTGGGAGGTGGGCTTAAGCAGTTTTGATCAAAAATGTGAACTAAGAACCTCAAAGTGTTTCATGTATCCTAAGTAGCAGAAATGCTTTTCCAAAAAATTCTATGTGCCTTTTGATAGTTTTTTAGTTAACCCCTTAACGACCGCCCACCAAATTTAGACGTTGACCGGTGCGGGTCGTTCGTCTGCAGCAACGTCTTTAGACGTCGCTGCAGACATCGGGGTTTGCGGCGCCCAGCGCTGCAATTGCGCTGGCATCGGGGCTGTACTACACAGCCCCGATCCCAGAGCATATCCTGCGAGCACCAGGTAGCGGCGGAAACCTCCGCAACCCGATGCTTTAACCCTTTGATTGCGGCGGTGCGTTAACGCAGCGCAATCAAAGGTTTTCCCTGCTCTGTCGGGTGATTGTAACACCGGGTGACCGGACAGAGCCCAGGGAACGGCTGCACAGTCAGCCCTGGGGACCTAGAGTGGCCCCAGAGCTGTCTGTGTACGAAGCAAGTGACTAGGACGCACTTTGTGCTGTCCTAATCACTGCCTGTGTCAAACTGACACAGATTAGAATGTATTAGCATATATGAATATGCTAATACATTATTTAGTGTAAAAAAAAAAAAAAAAAAAAATATGTTACAGTTCTCCCTTCATGGGAGTAAAAAGAAAACATAAAAAGTGTAAAAAAAAAAGTGTAAAAAAATAAAAAAATTTAATAAAAAAATTGTGCACAAAAAAACCTACACATATTTGGTATCCACATGACCGTAGTAACCTGGAGAATTAATGTAACAGTTAAAGGGGTTTTTATCGTTACAAAGATCATGTCTCAGATTATGGGGACAGTAAAAATAAGCACTTTTGTAATTGGGTTGCATTACCTCTGTCACTTGGTTTAGCAGATATGAGCATCTCTTTAAATCTGTCTTCTATTTCTGCTGTTGCTGGTCAGAACGCCCCCTGGTCGATTCTGGCACCCTAGACACACCCCCTGCACTGTGATTGGCTGACATTTCATTCAGCCTGTTGGGAAACGCCCCGGCCACGCCCCCTGCACTGTGATTGGCTGCCTGCGCACTCTGTGTTTACTCCCCTCTGAGCTGTTAAAATTGATAGTGAAACCAAGGTCTGCTGCCTCTATGTACATCTCCCAGCTTTAGGGTCAATGTTCTGGGCAATTACTGGCTGTTTAAGGGGCTTTTGCCAAGAGGTTGATTCACCTCCTCACAGATCCAGTCCTTAAGCTGCTACTTGGAAAAGAAGGCGTTCTGTTCCTCAGATAGAATGCATGCCCCGCCTCCTAATGATGTCATCACCTGTAGTGTATAACATAGGGATTCAACACTGTGTCTGTATAAGTTGCTTGTGTGGTGTAGAGCTTAGGTGATTAGCCCTCCAAGACAGAGGTTGGGAGTTCAAGCCCCATCAGTAGTTTTTTTTTTTTTCTTTAAAATTTGTACACATATGTAAAGATATGAAAATATATGTGTAGACATCTATAATTTTATTCATATACACACACAAAGCTCCCCTATATAGTGTCCTATCCTTGCAGTCACACCAAGCACTTCCAACATACGTGATACAATGCATATATTCTGGGGGGATGAGACATGACATAGGGGATCCCTGTATGTGTATATATATCATTATAGAGATTAACATATATATTTTAGGTCTCTCTACATATGTGTAGAATTTAGAGGGGAAAAAAATATATACCCTGTGAAGGACTAGAACTCCAAACCCCTTCGTTGTAAAAGCAATAGTCTATCACTGCTCACTGCTCTACCTCTGCACCATGAGCCCATGTCAGTTACATGCTGAGCAGGGACTTCTCTCAAAGCTGATTTGCTTCTCCCCCCATTGTTTTCACTCACGTCATTGACAGCAGGCAGAGATCTTTACTTGAAGCTGACATTTGTAGTTGAGTAAAGATCTCTGCCTGTTGTCAGTACAATTTGGATGTACACCACTAGAAGTAACAGCTGCTGGCTTTCAGTTGTGTGTAAACTAAGACATATGACAGGTGCTTGCTGGAGTTTGGAGCCTCAAGGCTGCAGACATAAGCAGGCAGGAGGCTACAGAGCTGTTATATCCAGACAACCTTCTGCATCCCCTGCTTTAAACAAAATGATGATGTCACAGGTCATCAGCGCGGGGAGACACGCCTCCTGGGAGGAGAGACACGCCTGCTGACAGGAGAGACACGCCCCTGGATTTCAAACTTAATCTGAGAAAATTAGCTGAACAGCACGAGCAGCTCAAATGATAACACTCCTTTAAGTTTTAAATGTGAATGGTGTAAAAAAAAAAAAAAAAATACTGCAATTCTTTATAAGTGAACTTAAACTATTCCCCCATAAAGTACAACTTGTCTCGAATAAAACGAGGCCTCATAGAACTGCGTCATTGAAAAAATAAAAAGGTTACAAATGTTGAAACGCAAGGAGGCAAAAACTAAAAAAATGTTCTGGTCATTAACTACTTTTCAGACGTCCGGCTTAAGGGGTTAATAGTGTACTGTTGATATTGGAATGTGTCTGCACTCCTGACACTGCAAATCTCAGATGTTGAAAAATTACAAACTACAATCCATACAACCTAATTCATTTGAACTCCAGTGAAGATGCCAAACTGAGACTAGCAACCCTACCATATATGAAAAGCCTTCTGATGATACCACATAAGATGGACATATATATTGCAGAAAGCAGAATGTAAACTTCATTGGGTGTTTAGCAGCTACCACTGCACAGCCATGACTTCCTTTCTTATCACCGAGGGATACAGAGGCTCGAAGATCTCCAGCAGCTTGACGAGTGCAGCCCCAGCCATGATAGAAGTCTTTCACTAGCAATCCATCAATAATGTAAGCAACTTTAATCGTTCACACAGTTCCCTGAGTAGAAGTGTTCTTAAGTTTTGAAGGTGGTCCTGTGCCTACAGAGCCGCTGCTTTGGTGGGGAAAATGGTATACCCAGGCCTGTATATACTTTTCATTGACCAGTTCTGTAGGTAAGTAGGACAACATTTGCTTCATGGGATCAATATCTCCAAGAGAATAGAACAGATCGGAAAGTAATTCCCTAAGTAAGGAGATCTTCTATTTTAGGAGCTAAATTCTGGTTTGATTTGTTACATTTTAAATATAACACAGTAATTCATGCACAGGTATTAACTGTATATTGACTGATGTGATTGATTGAAACCTCTTTATAGACCGGCGGCATGCTGTTGCATATACTAGTATAATATACCAAAAGCTGGCTATACTACGATAAATATTGGCCAGTCCTACTTATCCACTGAAGAGTTAAAGAGAACCTGTCACATAGTTTATGCCCCCCTTGCTGATTACAGCACAAGCTAGTGACAGACATGCTGTTCCCAGCGCTGTGTCCCTTATCCAGTAAGATGCTGCCGTTTTAGAGCATTTAGTGCTCAAATCTGCAGTTTTCAGCCAGAAAAGAGTCAGTCAGTTTTTTTTATACCCCGCCCACCTGAGGCGGGGCTAGCATTTGGTGGGCAGGGCTAACACCTGCTCATGAATAAGATTTGAGGGGTGAATACTCAAACTACAGCATCTTACAGAATAAGGGACACAGTGCTGGAAACAGCAGGTATGACACTAGCTTGTGCTGTCCTCAGCAAGGGGGGCACAACCTATGACAGGTAAATGGTGTAAATTCTACAAGGCTTTAGAATATTAGATTACAAGATACAGGCTCTCTGGAGATGTGTTGTCCGATGTGTCTGGCATTAGCTTTTTACCTTTTTCCATTAAAATAAGCATGCATGTTTGGCTGATTGAGACATGCATGCGTTTATTAGGGCTATCTTAGGTGTGTAGTCAGCCAGACTCCCCTGATACCGCATGTTATAGCAGTATAACAATATACTGTGTATATAGAATGATATTTTCATTGCTGATAACAGACAATTTACTCACATTCCCTTTTTCACATGTATACATTGCGTTCTTGTGTTATATCCCGCCAGCTCCAGATCAGGAACTGCTTGATTGAAAAGATTTATTTTGTTCCCATCTTCTTCATCTGCTTCGTACAAGGTGATGGATGACTCCAAAAAATCCTATTATACAGAACAAATTTGACAGTATTTAGAATGGAGAACGTATATGTACCTTGATGAAAACAAAGGCAGAGGTCTATCTGTCAGAACATTTCATGGAAAAAGAGACAATAGTTGTTGACCAGGGTATGCTTTAGGGTGTAACACAAAAGGAGCCCATTGGGCTTGTAGGGGACCTATAGACATGGGGTAGCCCAGTGTATCCTGGCTTCTCTTCTGTGCACCCTCTGCAACATTAGCAAATGTTAAAGGAGTTGGACTTCAGTAAAAAGTTATTTCGGGCCCCAAGTAAAGAAAAAAAGTTTCACTTTCCTTCCTTTGGTGCCCAGTTGCAGTGGCGTGTCTCTCAGGTCTTTGGTTTGCACAGCTGATAGTGTCCCTTCAGAATGGGGATGCCACCAATGCGGCCACTGATTGGCTGTAGCGGTCACTTGATGGACCGGGGGAAAGGGAGTATTACTTTTTCTTATTTTATTTGGGGTTTGGGATATTTTTAAATAACTTTTTACTGAGATGGACAATCTGTTTAAAGAGGGGAACCTGTACAGAGGCCTCATGCACTTTTCTCCTACAAGAGATGGTAATGGGTATAAACAAGCATGAAAACAGTACCAGGTGATAGCCCCACAGTGATGCGGTGTTCATACAATGTCCACCAGCTAAATTAAAACATTACTTTGTAAAAGCTTTAGGTGGGTGTGTAAAAAAATGTAGGTAAAGTAAGAATGCTTTCAAGAATAGTGGGGTTAATAGTTTATTTTTATCAATTGACAAAATGCCAAGTGGAAAAACAAAGGAGAAATCAAAATCAAACTGATATTTGGCATGTCCACCCTTGCCTTCAAAACAGGAAATTTTGATAATGATCTCAACATTATCCAGTCTGTCTGGGATTACATGAAGAGACAGAAAGATCTGAGCAGCTACATCCACAAAAAAATCTGTGGTTACTTCTCCAAGATGTTTGGAACAACCTCCCTACTGAGGTTCTTCAAAAACGGTATACAATTGCAAGCAGAAGAATGGGGTTATAATGGCGGTCACACCAAATATGGTGATAATCTAAAGCTTCTTTCCTGCATATGATTCTGTGGGCAATTCTAGAACAGACAATGTTCTGGAAGAAATGTTCTCAGTATTTAGCCATCAGTATTTATTAAAAAATTTAAAACCAAAAATTAAAGTTTTCGCAGGCAATAGTCAGATGAAAAAGCAATAATGTATGTAAAAAAAGCCTTGTGACACTGTAGGTCAAAAAAGTATACACAAGGTTTAATATATTTTCTTTTTAATACAACATTCTGGCCACCCCTTTCCCGCCTTCCCTGCCTTATGTGGCCTGGGCTTGTGTGCATCATCATTTCCTGCACCGTACTTGCTGCGTTTCCCTTTTTTGAGCCAGGTGGAGTGGGAATATAAACCAAGGTACCAGTCATGTGTACTTTCTAATTGGCATCACTAAGCTCTGATTAATCCAAGTGGAATGCACTTGCATACATTAATCATGCCACCAGGTGCCTATTATCTCAAGTTTACTTTTAAAGTTAAAATTAACAAACACCAATACCAAGAGAAAAGACATTTTAGTTTCTAGTTGAGAAATTTTTAAATTTTAAAAGAAAACGTTTTGGGTTGACCTAACTCCATCTTTGGCTTTACAGTCATTTGAGTCTTAGGCTATGTCTACATCACAGAAAACGTCGATTTTTTTAAAAAACCAAAGATAAATTGTTCCTGCGGCCCCATAGGGGGCAAAGGAAAGACGACTGCATTTAAAACAAGTCTTTTCTCGCCCATCTTTGGGCACGGGTATTATAAAACATTTTTGTAAAATACCCGGCTTTTCGTTTCTTGCCGTTCCCCATACAATACTACTGTAGCCGACATCAGGAAAAGGGAAAAGTAAAGCTTTTTTTTTTTTACAAAGCACGACAGGCCGTTTTTTGTCCCATCGGGGGGGACTCCTTAGCTGGGGGCCTTAATAAACAAAATTGGGGCCTGTAAGCAGCGGGTACACTAACCATGGTGCTACAACAGCTCTTCAAATTGTTATTCTCCCCCAAAGCAAGACTTCTAGCATGACACACGTCTGTACATACTGCATGCAAATGATGGATCCATATGGAACCAGACAGAATAAAACTCAAAAAAAAACGGGGAAATGGGGGTTTCAGAGAAGGGCCATGCAAGTAGAGTGACCTTATTTTGGATACTTTTCAAAAAAAAATTTAAAATTTGGTTGGAGTGGGAACAAAGGGTTCATTTTTGTATAGCGCAGGGACCTAGTTACTTCAAACATTCTAGTAATTTACTTTTTATGAAATAAACGTGTAAGGATTAACCGGCTGTCCCATCTTGCTAAGTAGAGTCTGCAACTGGCTCGTCCTGAGCTACGAGCTGTCCCCATAGAATGGCCAGACGACTGGCTTGTACATTCTACTTTTAATTTTTATGGGATTTCCGAATATGGCGGAACTTGGCTATATTTAGAAATTCTATAGAAATTATTGGGGAAAACTGTACAAGTGCAGACAGCTTGCAGCTCACTACATTACTCCAAACGATACTTAGTAAGATAGGACAATGCCTTTAAATCTTCAGCTTGCGCTTAAAGGGGTTGTCTCACTACATTGATTCATCTTACCTCAGTCCTGTTTTCTTGGTTTCACTTTGAATTCAGGGGCGTGTTTACTGGCTTCCACTAGGCTTCAGTAGAAGCCAGGTCTGTAGCTATAGCAACCAGTGCTGGTGCCTATCAGGATATATCAAACAGGTCTGTAACTATAGCGACCTGAGGAGCTGATGCAGCCCATACAAAAGGGAATATCTCAGAATAGGTAGAATACTACTAATGGACACATATTGCAAAGTGACTTGTTTTTGCAAGATCTTTGCAATCCTTGTAGTGAGACATCCCCTTTAATTGAGGATTATATTTAGTGAATGACAAACAATCTGTTAAAGGGGTGTTCCCGCCATAGGATACACCATCAAAGTCTGATAGGTCCGGGTCCCTGGGGTGGGAATGGGCTCCTGACAGTTTAAGCTCAGAATAAAGAGCAGCCCGTGCTTGTGCGCTAATCTCCCTTCTGTTCTAGACGAGTTCTGAGTACAGTCAAATGCTTTGTTTGACAGAGTTGAAACTTTCAGGGGCCTATTTCAAACATAGGTGCAGGTCCCAAAGGTGGGTCCTACACATAGATTTTGATGACATAATTTAGTGATATTCCATCAAAGTCTATGGTGGAAACACCGCTTTAATGTCAATATCCCTCATTACAAGCAGAAGCAATCCATCTATGTACAATGCTACAAGTACAATTCAAAACAGTAGCTATATAAAAGAGGCAGGGATCACGTGAAGTCCCAAAAGTGACTATTTACCTTGATCAATTTCATGGGATCTATACTTTACAAGCTGCAGTGGAAACTTTATAAGCACTAATTTGCATATGCTGTCTTTAAAATTGTAATTGGTAATGAGTGGGTGGAAACCCTCATAGAATATTAATCAAATGAAGTACCAGTGCCTCCCACAAAAACTCTATATAACGTCCACTGCTGGATCCTAGTGGGTGCCTGCAAATTCCCATACAAATAAAGAGACATATACTAAGGAAGTATCCACGCTAGACAATAAGTATATTGTGCCAAAAGAACACAATGATTAAATTGACACACAGCGTATGAATATCACTACCAACCCTCGCAGCATTACATCACACAAATGGCAGCATTCAGTGTAAGTTACATACACAGTATATAGTAGGAACATTAAATATTCCCCATATGCTAAAATAAAAAGTGCTAACAGCAATATGCTTGAAAACCAGAAATGCTAGCCCACACTAATAAAAACAGTTACAGTAATCCGGGCTGTAATGATTATTAACAAGACAAAAAAACTCAACATATTGGATCAATGAAAGTATTGTGCTGAAGGAATAGCAACTGCTCTGCATAATAAGCTCAGTCAATTCCACACATAGAAGATGGTAAGAAGACAGGATAACAATTTTAGCCCTTCTTGTAGTGCTTATTATGCACAGTCAAAAAATGTAGCACAGTGAAGAGCACAGCCAGCAGCGTTAAAGGGGTTTTCTCGCTACAAAGATCATATCTGTAATGATGGGGACAATAAAAATAAGCACTTTTGCAATTGGTTTTATTACCTAACATTTAGTATACAGATATAAGCTAATCTGTGTTTTCTACCCCTAAAACAAAGCCTGATTTTGGTCACGCCCCCTTTGCTGGTTTGGCTGACTGATTTTACTCACCCCCCATTGTGAACCCCGTGCTGTGATTGGGGCTTCCTACTCTTCTCCCCCTCTGAACTGTGTAAAATGAAAGTGAAAAATTTCCCGTGCGGACATGATCACCCCCAGCTCTATGTGAAGATCTGGGAAATTTTACTGACTTTTAGCTCTATTCCCCCTCTTCCCTCTCCCTCAAACACGCCTTATACAGTGTACTCCCCCTCAGCCTCCTGTCTGATAACAGAAGGGGGAGCACATTTGTTTCATTATTTCAGGCTCCATGTATAACTGTTTACACCAATACATTTTCGGGTTTAAAAGGGAGCTTGTCAAAAGGAGGTAAGTCTCCGGGAAATGAGATGGACCACAACGAGTCTGCAGAGTTTGGGGGACATCCTCTCCCTTCCCCCTCTCACACATATGAGATGGCACCATCTTCAGTGAGGAAAACCACTGGGGGGAGAGACACGGCCCCGGGTTTGAAGCTGAAAGAGAAGAAAAGCTTATGCTTCAAAACCCCTTTACTGAAAAACCCTTTAAGGGCATGTCCCCACGGCACAAAGCAAATACCGGTCAGATTATCCAACCGGTATTTGCTCTGTTTTTAAAAGGGCCCCATGGGGGGCGGCTTTTCTCTGCTGTTTGCGGAGAAAAGCCCTTCCACTTCGCATTAACAAGTTCATTATTTGCCCAAAAACCGGGTGGAAGAATGAACGTGTTCAATGTTTTTCGGACAAAAACTGCCCGGTGGAAAACCTGTGCAGTGGGGACTGCTGCACGGGTTTTCCATAAAGGTCTGTGTTAAAGTTTGACAGCCGGTTTACAGATTGCTTTCAAAGCCGAAAACCATCTGTAAAACCGGCCGTGGGGACATGCCCCAAGTCTTTCACGTGGAACTTTACAAGCTGCTGTGAACGTTTTTTAAGCATTAATTTGCATATGCTGTAATATTAATTTTACAGCACTTTAATGGCATCAAAGTCTGATAGGTGCGGGTCCCTCAGACTCAGAAATTGCATAGAACACAATGGAGAGTTGTGTGCAAGCGGCTCTACAATCTGAGACAACATTTTTGGGGACCCGTTCATAAGATAGGTGGAGGTCCTGGAGCAGCCATAGATGTTAAGATGGTCTGCCTTTTATTTGATAGCTGCTACCAAAATAATTAGGCAATCAGAACTCTCATTGATTATACTTTGGGCTGCAAGTTCAATAAAGCAGTAATAGGCATCTATAGAAGCCTATAAAACAGTCTTATACCTTTTATGTCTCCAATTTCATATTGAAGCATAGTTTTGTCTTATGTCATATTTTGTCATTTTCAAAAGCATTCTACTTCTAAGGGAAAACTGCCCTGTAACATGGTGCAGTACTGAGTGCCTGATATGTGTAAGGACTCTATATGCCGTCATACTCTTAACCAAAGACCGGAAAACGATGTGGATGAAAGGGAGAGTTAAAGGTAATTTTAAACATGTGTTTCTATAGGTCTACACTGGTGTTAATAGGTTTTTGATATAAGTAATTGTCTAACTCTTTTTTGAAGCCCTCACCTGTTCTTGCTGTGACCAGCTCCTGGGGCAACTATTCCAGAAATTCACAGTTTTTAGAGTAAAGCAGGCTTCTCTCCTTTGGATATTCAATCTTTTTTTTCTCCACATGGAGGGAGCGCCCTCTTAGATTTTGAGGGGATTTTACATGAAATAGCTTTTCAACATATTTTTTTAACTCAGCTATTCATGTCTCCCCCATAAAAGGTCTCTTCTCAAGACTAAATAAGTTTCATTATTTTAACCTCTCCTCATAACCAAGATGCTCGATCCCCCTTCTTAGTTTAGTTGTTGGTCTTTGTACTTTCTCTAACTCCATTACATCCTTTCTATAAACTGGAACCCAGAACTAAACCGTTTATTGCAGTTGCATTCAAACCAATGTTTTGATGAGTGATAATATTATGTCTCGATCTCATGAGTTCTTGCCTAGTTTAATATACTGTATGCCAATATCCTGCTTCCCTTATAGGCAGCTGACATTGCAGAGAGTTACGTAATCTATGATCTACAAGTACACCCAGTAGAAGAGCAAAGAAATCAGGCGATACCTTTTAGAGGCTACGAGTAAACCCAAATCCTTCTCACCTAGCGATTCTACCAGCTTTTATCCTTCTAGGGCATACAAAGCCTGCAGATAGTTAGTATTTCCTATGCATAACATTTATCCACAATGAACCTCATTTGCCAAGTAAATACTCAAACGCTAAGGGCGCCATTTTATTGGTGTATTTTTAAACCTATAAACTGTTGGCACCCTATTCTCTGTATAAATGAACTGTTGTACACCAAAATTAGATGCATTTTACACCAGACAGTACACCTTTGAATGCTCCTAAAGTAGGCGCATCAAATATGCTAGCAATGATATCCTATGCACCTAAGTTAGGCGCATCAATTATACTATGCAAGGTATACCACACGCCAGATTTTTGACAGGTTCATTCTTTAAGACGCACTATACACTAATTTAATATGCCTTAAAACTTGTGTGGCGGCGCCTCTTTTCTGACATGTCACCCTAAATGTGTCTAGGTCTGCTTGCAATTTATGAGCATCTTCCATAGATTGCACTACACTACATAGCTTGGTGTCATATGCAAAATAGAAACAGCACTATTACTCCTATTCTCTATCACATTAAAAAACAAAATCAAACCCTGTACTGAGCCTTGGGGTCACCACTTATAACTGGGGACCATTCAGAGTAGGAATTATTTGCCACCCCTCTCTGAATACGATCCGATAGCCAGTTTTCAAACCAATTACAAACTTATTTATAAAGCTGTCATTTTTAATTTACCCAATAAGCGCTTATGCGGGACAGTGTCAAACGCCTTTGCAAAGTCTAAAAACACAATATCCACAGCCGCCCGCTATCTAGAATCCTACTCACCTCTTCATAAAAATAAATCAGGTTGGTCGGACAACTTCTGTCCGTAGTAAAAACAGTAATGAAAAATCAGTTATACTATTATTTTCTGCCACATACTCCTGTATATGGTCCCTTATGAGTCCCTCCAAAAGCTTTCCCACATCAGTGGGGATATTATTGAATTTACGGTTTACAAAAAATATTGCCTTTTACTTTCCATAGACAATCTATATATACTGTGACCATTAGGTTTCTTATCTCTCGCTCATTTGTTGAGGTAAGACTTGGAAGGCAAAGGGAAAGACCTAGCGATAACCAAAATAAACAAGACTATTTTTGGCTATTAAACTTAACATGCCCTACCGTAGAGGCACCAAGTATAATTTGGCCTAATTAACAAAACATGAAGTGTAACGGCTTTTAAACATTATGCCAGATTTGGGAATATCAACAGCAAAAGCCACTAGGATCTTCTGCATTGTACAAGGCATCTTTGTTCTTATTTGACACTGAGCACCACAAAGTTGTTCTTCCATTTCCAAAAATCTATTCTAAAGTTTTATGCCCTGTACTACTAATTACTGTTTCTCACTTTGAACCTTATTGTGAAAGCCTGCTATATTGGAAAAGGTTTCATTAACTTTAGATTGTTTGGTATATTGTGAGAGTCTTGTGAGTCTGCACACAGAAATGTTACAAGGTACTTTGTTATTGGAATTGAATGGACAACCTATTTTATATGAAATATGCTAACAGATGTACCATGGATGAGGCAGTAATAGAGCTGCCAGGGAGGGCCATAAGAGTTCTTCTATACTTGGGTAATTCTGTGATACCATAAAGAGAAATATGGAGCGCCCCATCTGAATCTAAGTACGGAGGTGTTCTACTGTAGAAGACCCCTTTAAATACGGGGTCTGACAGGGTGGCATACAAGCCCTATGCGCAGGGTTCCGTCAAGTCCTCATTATGTCTAAATCCTGAGGTTTCAGGTCCAACATCATTCATTAACCCTTTTGATCACTAGTTGCAAAGGATCCAAAATGCTTGTTGCTTAAACTGAAAGGTTACACTGATGTGTATAGATAACACATGATCCACAACAGCTCCCCCTCCCTGCACACTCACTTCTTCCCAGGTCACAGAGCATGCCAAGAAAACTCTCCTACAGAAGTCAGTGGGTCTGCTCCTGTTCACGAGCTCCTATGTCCATGAAGCTGTTGTATAGAATTTCTCTAAATGCTGTTAAAAGAAACTCAAGCAAGATGGCCGCCCCCATTATCATATACAAAAAACATAAAAATCTACAATGCGAAAATAACAGGTAAGAAGAAAAGAATTTATATCAGTATCTCAGTTTAATTTGTTAAAAAAATATTGGTGATAGATTTCCTTTAACCCCTTAAGCCGAACGCCTGAAAAGTCGTTAATGACCAGAACATTTTTTCGTTTTTGCCTCCTTGCGTTTCAACAGTTGTAACTTTTTTATTTTTTCAGTGACGCAGTTGTATGAGGCCTCGTTTTATTCGAGACAAGTTGTACTTTATGGGGGAATAGTTTAAGTTCACTTATAAATAATTGCAGTTTTTTTTTTTTTTATTTAAAACATTTTTTTTTTTGTTTTTGTATTTTATTTTTTACACCATTCACATTTCACAGTTAACTTGTTAGATTAATTCTACAGGTTATTACGGTCGTGTGGATACCAAATATGTGTAGGTTTTTTTGTGCGTGTAATTTATGCACAATTATTTTTTATTAAATATTTATTTTTATTTTTTTACACTTTTTTTTACACTTTATGTGTTTTTTTTACTCCCATGAAGGGAGAACTAACATTTTTTAAATTTTTTTTTTTACACTTAGTAATGTATTAGCATATTCATATATGCTAATACATTCTAATCTATGTCACTTTGACACAGGAAGTGATCTGGCCAGCACACAGTGTGTCCTGGTCACTGGCTTCATACACAGACAGCTCTGGGGCCACTCTAGGTCCCCAGGGCTGACTGTGCAGCCGTTCCCTGGGCTCTGTCGGGTAGAGCGGGTGATCCGATCACCTGACAGAGCAGGGAAACCCTTTGATTGCGCTGCGGTAACGCACCGCCGCACTCAAAGGGTTAAAGCATTGGGTTGCGGAAGTTTCCTCCGCTCCCCGATGCTTGCAGGGGATGCTCTGGGATCAGGGCTGTGTAATACAGCCCCGATCCCAGCGCAATTGCGGCGCCGGAAACTGCGGTGTCTGCAGCGACATCTAAAGACGTCGCTGCAGACGAACGACCCACACCAGCCGACGTCTACAGTCGGCGGGCGGACATTAAGGAGTTAACTTGGCAACTGGCCTTCTGTGAACAGAATTTCACATGCTAAAAGACCACATCCCCGACCCTTCTTTCCGACAATGTCCGTCATAGGGGTGTTGGGTCACTCATATATGCATATGAGAGTTGGATATTCCCACTGAAATCAGCGGGTTTGGATAACTTGCCTCTAATATTGGCACCATAAGGATCAGTTCACCTGGTGTTGATACATATTTTGCAGCAGTATTTGTAAGACAAAACCAGGAATGCAGTCTACAGAGAAAAAAGTATAAATGAAAGGCCTGGCCCTCTTCTGTGTTTTGGAGCCATTCCTGGTTTTGGTCTACAAATACTGCTGAAAAATACACATTCAAAAACACATGTGAACGGAGTCTAAGGCTAGGTCTACACAGCATAGTTAAAATACCGTCGGAAAAACGACAGTATTTAAACTTCTCCGCACCACATTTTTTTGCGCAAAAACAACCAGTCACATTTCAGATTTCTCACTGCCCTGTACATTGAGGTTACGTGAATCCGAGGGGAGTCTGGGGAAAGGGAAAGAACATGTTCTTCTTCGCCGAACTTTGGCGTTTGAAATCCTCGTTAAAAACCATGCTGTGTGGGACTCGCACGTTTTTTCCATGGGGGTTAAAAAGGACAGGGTGCAGTCAGATTTTCGGTGGATTCTAAATACTGAAAACCTGTGCTGTGTAGACATAGCCTAGAGTGGAAAGTTTGAATGGACATGGTCCTAAATCTACAGCTGCTCCGTGCTACATATCATTTAGTAAGTATTATATTTATTCACTTCCGTAAGACCTACAAACTGCATGTGAGTTATATATGTCCAGCTATATATGTTTATAGGTGAAATACTTGTTGGGATGGACAACATTGACCTCCCGCACTGACATCCAGAAAACACAAGCATATCTAACACTTAGTTGACCCCTTTTGTCATTACCGCTGAAGATTTTGAAAGGACTGCAAAGTATTTTATAGCCCCCCCCATGCTGCCGTCTTATAATCACCCCTTTTCCCGGAGTACTGGGGTTTTATATTCCATTTAAAATAAAAACCCATTAAAAACCCGAGAAATTGTGTAAAAAAAGTAAAATGTCGAAAAAGCCGAAAGAAAGCTATACGCCTTCTCCCTTAGTGCAAAAAGAGTACTTACAGGGGTTGTCCGCAACCCCCCTTAAGAAGTCGTGGTCGCGGGGGAAGGATTTAATTTATGAAAAAAAGAAGAATATTGCCTTGTGCGCCCCCTGTTCCGTCCTGGTGACCGGTCCATACATCCCAGCTGACAGTGAACATCCATCGTTCACGTGTTATGTGCAGCCAATCACAGGCCACAATGTCACGTGAGTACATAGCACGTGAATGATGGATGTTCACTTTCAGATGGGATGTATGGGCTGGCCACGGTGATGGAACGGGAGCTTCACGAAGGGGAGTATACTACTTTTTTTTTCTATTTTTAATCATGCCCCAGCGGAACAATGAGCTTCTGTAAGTCCCGGACAACCCCTTTAAAATGTTTCTATGCTTTGAACAATGCCTACTTGTTAAAAGGATTTCTTGAAAATAACCTGACCCCTAAGTATCCCCCCACTGAGACCCTAGCAATAAGCTATAATATGTGGGTAAACCTGAAACTGTTAAGTCTCCCTACAGCGTCACCACAGGAGAAATTAGGCATTACACAATGCCAGTTCAAATGAAGGGTTCTTTATGTAATTTAGGTGTGTGAGAGACGCTCTTCATAACCGCTCTCCATTCTGGCCAAGATTTAGTGATCCTGAACAGGGGGCTCTACTCTATTAATTCAGAAATTCCTAACATGGGATATGAAAACGCACATACACACATAATTTACGTGTTATAAACAAAAGGGAAAAACACCCAGCGCTTTGCTACACGACACAAAACATCCCAATTCAACTATTTCTCGTCTCACATCCCAACAGAACATAAATTAACTTGCACTGGAATGCTACTTTTGGACGTCACCTCAGCAAGCCTGCCTTGGAAAACACATTGTATGACCTGGTTCAAACCTATAGCACCTATAGCCATCTGGCATTGTAAGAAACATGAAGGGTTAAGTAATAGGAACGAGCTGGCTGCAGAATGGTGGTCACACATGTGCAGCTCTCTCGGTTTATTTCTATGGGAGTTCCCAATACATTTGAGCACAGTCCTTCAGCTGTTTACAGAACTCCCATTGAAGAGAAGGAAGAGCTCATGAGTGGCCACCTCTATATTTTCTGCGCCTGGCTTGTCCCCCACCTCCTAAACCAGAAGTTAGGCAATGGAAATAACCCTTTAAGGTTAAATTAATAAAAATCACCTTTATTAGGCAACACTTACTCCATGTCAGTGATGCACTGTGGGAGTGAAATCTCACAATGTATGCCCATAGACTTCAATGGCCAAATCTATGATTTACCAGTTGTCTTTCAGGCAAAAACTTGGCCACAATTTATCAACATCTTGAAATTGTTAGTGCTTGTTCACATGGCGTTTTAACTCCGTGTTACAAGCGCTTTTTAGATCCATCTCTGGGACCGACAGGACGGACCCAGAGACGGATTTAAACAATTAGCAGTGAGTTTATCACTGCGGGCTATGAGGAAGATGCAGCGGCGTTCACATGAGAGATCGGCGCTGCGTGTTTCCATAGCGCTGCTCAGGTCCGTCTTTGAAAGAATTGACATGCAATTCTTTCAAAGACGAAGCCGACAAGCAGGAGGGGAACACGCAGCAGCGATCTCTCATGTGAACGCCGCTGCGTGTTCCTCATAGCCCGCGATGATAAACTCACTACTAATTGTTTAGATCCCTCTCTGGGTCCGTCCTGTTGGTCCCAAAGCCAGATCTAAAAAGCGTAGTTAACACGGAGTTAAAACGCCGTGTGAACAAGCCCTTATAGGTTTTGTTTTCTTTAAATGGCAGATCACTGTATATACACAGTGGAGTCACATTATTATCAGGGCTGTGGAGTTGGGGTCGGAGTCCATTTTGGTGCAGTCTGGGCTGTTATAAAATGGACCGACTCCATATCCCAAAATATATAATAAACTGGTCCAGTTAATTCAATGCAGTGCCAAGAGCAAGAGGAATTGGGTCTCGTCAGTGCTATTGCCGCCATTACTTCAGCCACATCAGATGAGGAGTTTAATTTTTTAAAAGTATTTGGATGCCATGGAGCAGGCAAAGTGTTACTGCAGTGGAAAAGACTCCGCTTCCATAGCAAACAGATTGACCAGATTTCAGCAACATTTTTCAATTGCTATCAAAGAAGTAGAAGAGTTCAACCATTCATCAGAACTGACTGCATGAGGCGATTCCTTAATACCCTGACATTGTTAGAGATGTTGCCCCTGTGGTCACCGCTTTGCCACAAACCCAAGTTAGTGTAGTGTAGAGAGGCCATTCTCAAGCCTGGAAATAATGAGATCAGATTTGAGGTCATCAATGAAGGAGGATTTGACGGAGGCAATACTATTTCTCAGAACAAATTCATAGACGCCACAAATATTATATTCAGGACTTTTTTTTGTTGAAAACTGTTTTTTTCCCCTCTTTCTGCAGCATTTTGTATTTTTTTTTGCTTTTTTTTTTTTAAGTTTTTTTTGGGGTTTAAACTTATCCAATAAATAAATGTCCCCACCGACAAGCAAAAAAGGTAACATGTTTTGAACTTTTGACTTTTCGGGTCCATACCCACCTTTCACTACGGGCTTTGAACGGAGATTCCCATCACTTTATAGACATCTCTTGCCTACCCTTTACAAAAATTTTGACCACAACTATTTAACTTATGGATTTTTGACATGTAACTGCAATGTTATTGTTTTGCACTGGTGGAGGCAATCCTGTACAAAAAAACAACCTGTTACACCCCCCGAAAGCCGGCATTATTAAGGGGTTTCCCCCAATGAAAAGGTACTGGTTCGAGCAGCCATAAAGAAGATTTTCCCAAGAAAGAGAAATAGCTCATAGCACTCTGGACCAAAAAAATTCCCAATCTGCATCATATGGGGGCCCGCAACGGGAAAATTTAAATAAAGTCCTCCATTCAAATCCAAAAGTGGCCCCGTCCAGGCAAAATTCAGAGTCAACAAGTTGGCTATCAAAAGGGTCGACATTTTAACGTGAAACGCATGGGGGGGGGGCCTTTTTGAAGATGAATCACAGAGCCCCATGCAACACATTACACAGGTCAGGAATGGGGACCCGAAAAAAAGGTGAAAAGCATCGACCAGTCTCGCATAAGCAGCGGGCTCAAGTTGCAAAAAAGTGGGGGAAAATGTCCCCCCAGACCCTCAACCCAATAAAACCCCCTTTGTGGATAAAGTTGAAGAAAAAGCGTATTCAACCCAAAGTCCAACATTGGTAACATGTAGAAGGACCGGGGATCAAATTTTGGTAAGATATGCCTAATCTGATCCAGAGCCCAAAAGGATTCGGCAGTGCTGAAAGCCAAAAGGTGGATTTACCCAATACTAACAAAAAAAAATAAAAATTAACATTTTGTTTTTGGAACAAAACAGTAAAATGCATTAACAAACAAGAATTGCGAACTAAGCAAGTTAAAACTTGCAAGTAAAATTAATGTATAACATAGGGCAAAATGTTTGTCTAAAAAGTGAGGGGTACCCAAATTTTAAAACTGTAGGGAGGGTGAGATAGGGAGCGTGAAAGTAAAATTTTTCAAAACTTTTGGGTTCCCATTTTGCTTGTCCGTGTCTGTTTCCTAAATAGCTTGATTTTTTTATCATAAGGTGATAAAAAGTCTGATGTTTTCCTTTTTAAACTACAGAAAGTTACCTTCAAAAAATGTGGGAAAATTTGGGGGTAGAGCTCTTGGCTTCCGACTCCCCAAACTTATTTTTTTGATACCAGCAATAGGGAGAGTAAGCAAATGTAACACTTACAGCAGAGACAGGTGGGAGTGACTCAAAAGGTCCTGTTTGGGTTTTCACGATATCGGAGCCTGCTGACTGCATCCCACAGCTGCTAAACGGTCCATACAGCCAATACCTCCATCGATCATGGTCCCACAGATGCTCAATTGGATTCAAGCCTAGGGAATTAGGAGGCCAGGGTAGTACTTGTAATTCTTGATCATGCTCTTCCAACTAATGTCAGACATTTCTATCTGCGTGACATGTCGCATTCTCTTGCTGGAATAGCCCATCTGCTCCAGGAAAGACAATCAGCAAATATGGGTGTATTTGATCTGCAAGGATGGATTCAAACCTAAGTGGGGTTTTTTTGCCTAGCTAGGGGGGCTGCCAACACTAAAAAATTTTGGGTGAGCAAATGCTGATAAATACCCCCGGCTGGGGGATTTGATGGAGTTCTGTGCATCCCCTGCATTTGTCACGTTTGATATTGGGGGTACCACGTAAGGAAGCAGAGACAGAATACGGGCATTTTGCAGTGCATATGAATAGTTCGCTGCATTCTATAGGCCGTCTTGTCTGTCTAATCACCAAGTGCTTTCTAATACGCTCTCCCTGGAATTTGCTTGGTCGACAATGAGTTCTGGTTTTGTTTATGGGTTTTTCTTCTTTCCTTTTTCCCTTTTTTTGCAAATTTTTCAGCATAAACATAATTTGGGGAAAATTGGGAAAACGAGGGGTTTGTTATTCTTGTAAACATGTATGTGTTCATTAGACTTTTAAATTTTTTATCTTTAGCGTTAAAAGAAAATTAACATAGGTTTTTTTTTGGTTTTGAGGGAAATGGGCTAAAAATTTTGCCAACATATGAAACCATTCTCCGTTGCCTACTAGCTTTTGTTCTCATGACACTGTTTTATTTCCTGTGGTTTATGTCAATGACTTAATCGTAACTTGTTATTGTGAATAATCCGTCTTTTGTTTCCCCCTGTATGAAAATTTGTTAAAATAAAGCTTCTTTGAATAAGGAAAAGAAAATAGGGAGTGGTCATAATAATGTGACTTGACTGTGTAGTTGTAGTCATCCGGCCATACATTTGGTGAGACTGAAATGTTAGCTAATACTCCATAAGCATTTACAATTGTACAATTCAGAGATTGTATGGAGTCAGAATATGCAACTACGCATGAGTCCTGTCTATAGAATCTTCGTAAGCACAAGTAGATCCAAAAATGTGGACCAATCCTGCACTTGGAGACCTGCTAAGCCTACAAGTCTGCCATATTTACCAATGCAAAAACCTAGTGCAAAGTAAAGCCCTTACATTCCACCAGTAACTTGTATGGAGCCAATATCTTGATTACTGCCACCGTCTTCATCACAGGTCAGCGTCCTGACGCTACCAACATGCTCAGTGATCTCTCTTGACCACCCTTGGAAGTGTGGCTTCTCATACACAATTATCTGTAAAAGAGACGATTATTGAAGTAGATTTCAGGCGTACGATGAGGTGCACTGCAGAAAGAAGAATTCAAAGTAGTAACTATGGCAATCGAATCACTTACCTTTGGATCACTGGGCAGCTGTACTTTTAATCCTCCCTGAAACAAATGGAAACAATTAACTTGACATTTGTTCCTTCCACACAATTAGGCTTTAGATTATAAAGTAACAAAGTGCTGCCACTGCAAGCCGGAATAGCCCAGGGGGGAGCAGAGTATGGTCACCCTGCTGTACGGACTGGAACTCCCATCATTCTACAGGAGAGTCAAGCTGATGAGTGTCAAATCAGATTACTGAAACTCAGCATCTACATAGACTATGGCTTGTGGTGCACTGTATGTGCAGGAATCAGACAGAGATAATTGAGGCAGTTATTTTCTGCACTAATCCAATAATGGTGAGAAATCCATTACATCACCAGCTTTCAGGATTTTAGTGATGTAGTGATTTCCTAGAGAATAGATATTTTAGATGCTACTAAATGTATAAGCAAGAAAGAATCAATCAATCCAGAGCCCCCTGAAGAACAATGGCCCTCAGCGCTAAATCTGAACTAAAATGTAAAACGACTTCTCCACAGATGTAGCAGAGCAAGTATTTAAAGGGGTTGTCTCACTACAAGGATTGCTTTTTATGTTAAAGATCTTGCAAAAACAAGTTACTTTTCAATATATGTCCATTACCAGTGTCCTACCTATTCCGAGATATCCCCTCTTGTATGGGCTGCATCAGCTTCTCAGGTCGCTATAGCTACAGACCTGTTTACTCTCTCCTGATAGGCTGCCAGCACTGGTTGCTACAGCTACAGACCTGGCTTCTACTGCAGCCTAGTGGAAGCCAGTAAACACGCCCCTGAATTCAAAATGAAACCAAGAAAACAGGACTGAGGTGAGATGAATCAGTGTAGTGAGACAACCCCTTTAAAGGGCCCTTCTTGTGTACACTTCACTCTGTTACATTTGGGGAAAAAAAAT
Organism: Phyllomedusa bahiana; assembly: GCA_025379985.1. NCBI lineage: Eukaryota > Metazoa > Chordata > Amphibia > Anura > Hylidae > Phyllomedusa > Phyllomedusa bahiana. Next base: position 147,871 of record JAODAL010001397.1, read on the forward strand.
CAACATTGTCACATCGCTATAAATGGATAAATTTGAGAGTTTTGCATGTAAGCTGTGAGCATGTTTGTTTTCTGTTTTATGGAGACACATAGGGCTACATGGGAGCTGTATGTGCAAAGCATTTGGATATTTTTTAATGAAAATTACTGGCAAAGTTTCATCATTTGAACACATTGGGACATTGACAAAATGCATGGGGTAGAATGAAAAGAGCAAATGACAAGCAGGGATTATAGAAAAGGCAAAAGGGAAATACCACTCTCACCTTCCTCATTTTGAGAAATTAACAGCAGCAAAACATGGGACTTTGAGAATAATAAAAGTGCATCTTTACAATGTAAAAGTACATGTATAATGCACTGCTTCAAAAAATAAAGGGAACCCTAAATATCACATCCTAGATCTCAATGAATGAAATATTCCAGTTACAATTCTTTATCCATTTCATAGTGGAATGTGTTGAGAACAATACACCATAAAAATGATCAATGAAAATTAAAATTAATATCCCATGGAGTCTGGATTTGGCATGAAACTCAAAATCAAAGTGGAAAATGAAATTTCAGACTGACCCAACTTCAGTGGAAATGCATCAAGACAAGGAGATGAGGCTCAGTAGTGTGTGTGGCCTCCCTGTGCCTGTATGACCTTCCTACAACACCTGGGCATGCTCCTGATGAGGTGGCAGATGTTCTACTCAGGGGTCTCCTCCCAGACCTGGATAAAAGCATCAGTCAACTACTGGACAGTCTGTCGTTGGTGGATGGAACGAGACATGATGTCCCAGATGTGCTCGATTGGGTTCAGGTCTGTGGAACGGGCAGGCCAGTCCACAGCATCAATGCCCTCATCATGTAGGAACTGCTGACACAGTTCAGCCACATGAGGCCTAGCATTGTCATGCATCAGAAGGAACCCAGGGAACACTGCTCCTGCATGTGGTCTCACAATGGCTCTGAGGACCTCATCCCAGCACCTTATAGCAGTCAGGGTACCTCTGGCTCTAGCACATGGAGGGCTGTGCAGTCCTCCAAAGAAATGCCTCCCCACACCATTACTGACCCACTGCCAAACCGGTCAAGCTGGAGGTTGTTGGAAGCAGCAGAACTTTCTCCACAGCATCTCCAGACTCTGTCACATCCGTCACATGTGCTCAGTGTTCGTGAAGAGCACAGGGCGTGAATGTTGAATCTGCCAATCTTGGTGTTCTATGACATGTCAATCGCCCTGCACAGTGTTAGGATGTAAGCACAACATTGACTTGTGGACATTGGCCCTCATTCCACCCTCATGGAGTCTGTTTCTGAGAGTTTGAGCAGACACGTGGATATTAGTCATAGTTGCCAACTTTTGTAATTGAAAAAGCAGGAGATTGTAGAGGGCGGCGACAAAAATTTGCATGGACAAGCCCATCTTGTCGGTGTGCCACGCCCCTTCAAAAAGCCACACCCACTCCACCTAACTGCATAACGGCTTTGGAAGAAAGCCAGGTAGATGTCCTTATAGCTAGGTAGTAGACCCCCATAACCAGGTAGTGCCCTTTACAGGCAGGTAGATGCCCCCCCTTGTAGCCAGGTAGATGCCCCCCTTTGTTAGCAAGGTAGATGCCCCCTTTGTTAGCCAGGTAGATGCCCCCTTTGTAGCCAGGTAGATGCCCCCCATTGTAGCCAGGTAGTGCCCCCCCCATTGTAGCCAGGTAGTGCCCTCCCCCCATTGTAGCCAGGTAGTGCCCCCCCATTGTAGCCAGGTAGTGCCCCCCATTGTAGCCAGGTAGTGCCCCCCCATTGTAGCCAGGTAGAGGCCCCCCCCCCATTGTAGCCAGGTAGTGCCCCCTCTGTTGCGAGGTAGACCCCCCCCCATTTTTAGCCAGGTAGTGCCCCCCCCCCCCCCCATTGTAGCCAGGTAGTGCCCCCTCTGTTGCCAGGTAGACCCCCCCATTGTAGCCAGGTAGTGCCCCCTCTGTTGCCAAGTAGACCCCCCCCATTGTAGCCAGGTAGTGCCCCCTATAACTAATAAAAATAAAATAATAAAAGCCACTTACCTCACCAGGCTCCTGCAGCTCCGGATATCTCCCGGCCGACTGAGTAGTCTCAGCGTCGCAGGCGGAGTGAGTGCAGCCGCGCGTCACACACCCTGCGACACTGAGGTGTATGTACAGCGCACACGGCGCTGTACATACAGGGGTAGAAGGGAGGAGGGGAACGATCCCTCCTGCCTTCTCCCTGTATTGCTGACTGACTGTGCGGCTGCGGCCGCACAAGTCCGTGAAACTCGCCGGGGTCGGGTGAGCGGCCGCTGCGGCTGCACAAGTCAGTGAAACTCGCCGGGCGGGTGAGCGGCCGCTGCCTGCTGACGGCGGGAGGAAAGCCGGGAGGGTGTGGGGGGGGACCCCCATTAGCGGGACCTCCCCGCCAAAAGCGGGAGAGTTGGCATGTATGATATTAGTGTCCTGCTGGAGGTCATTTTGCAGGGCTCAGGCACTGATCCTCCTGTTCCTTCTTGCACAAAGGAGGAGCTAGCGGTCCTGCTGCTGAGTCTTTTCCTTCCTACGGCCCCCTCCACGTCTCCTGGTATCTGCCCCATGCTCTGGACACTGTGCTGACAGACACAGCTAATCTACTTACCACAGCTATGCATTGATGTGCCATCCTGGGTGAGCTGCACTACCTGAGCACCTTCTGTGGGTTGTAGTCACAGCCTCATGCTGCCTCTAGGGGTGAGAGCAATGACAAAATGCAAAAGGGACCTAAACAACAGACAAAAAGGCTGAGAACAGAGAAATGCTGTGGCCTCCACCTGCAGAACTACTCCTTTATAGGGGTTGTCTTGCTAACTGCCTATCATTTCTACCTGTTGTCTGTTCCATTTGCACAACAGCAGGAGAAATTGATTCACAATCCGTGTTGATTCATAATTGGACAGGTTGATTTCACAGAAGATTGACTTGGAGTTACACTGTGTTGTTAAGTGTTTCCTTTATTTTTTGAGCAGTGTGTATCCTGTTCTAATAACTACAAGAAACCTGATGGTCAAGCATGCATGTTGACTGCCAAATGGAGATGTTATCAGCAGCCTCCAGATAACTCATCTTATCTTCTGAACAAAGTGTGCTGAGAAATTATGGAATGTATATAGATCTAATAAATATAGCAGTGATGCTTTTAAAATCAGCCATATGTTTGAAGGGTTTGTCCATTCTTTAAAAAAATAAAAAATAAAATAATGCTTAAGAAAAAAGAAACTTTACCTACCTTTAAAACCTGCTCCTTTGAAACCATACTGCTGCTCCCATTGTGCCCCATGGATAATGTCACATGGTGCAACAGCCAGTGACTGGCATTGGCTGAAGTACTGGCACCTGACTGCTGAGGCCAGTGACTGGCTGCAGTGTCACATGACCGATGAACGGGACATCAGCAGCAGGGAACACCAGGAGCGGCGGTGGTGCTGGACAGAGCAGATTTTGTTTCTATTCTAACCCCTCCTCAACCAGCAGTAACTTTTTTCTTATAAACCAGGAACAACCCCTTTGCATGTTTTGGCAATACTGACATATTTTTTTTTCTGCAGAACCAAATAAATGACAGATCTCTCACCATTTTCAAGGGTCGCATAGACTTGAATCCACTGTCCTGAATCTGGGGCAGGTCACAACCTTCTTCCAACACGGTGACTGTGCCATTATAGTGGGGCTCTGCGTAAGCCAGCCAGCTGTAGAGAGAAGATGATGTATTCTTAGAACACCGCTTACAGCTCTATATAAACTTGTAGCATTGCTTTTCTTACATACATAATTAAAGTAAAAATAGACAACGTACAATAAAGTTGACCAAAGCTGCCACAATGACCCTATAGTAGAAAAATCCTTGCTTCAGTTCAGAGTGGAGGAGTGATGTCAGAATTCATCAAATGTCTATGATTTTATAGTAAAAAATAAAACATTATAAAGTCATTAGAAATTAAGGTTGGTAGGTGCAGAAATCCAGACAGATGGACGTCAATCACTGGCCGACAGGTGCTTTCAGTTATCTGGATTTCATTTGCAATGACGCCCTGAGACGTGCTGGCTTTAGGAAGGTCAGCTGATATTATGTGATTAAGCCATTGTGTACATTAAAGGGGATTTATCGTTTCATCATTTGGCAACCGTTTACACTGGTTGCTAAGCAGAGCTTATGAAATGGAGGGGCGTGTTTCTCCTCTCAGCAGGGAGTATCTTCTCTCTGCAGACAGGTCTCAGTGTGCACTTGAGAATTCATTCTGTGTGAGGTGGGGGAGGAGAGAGATTCTCAGCTGTCGGAGACTAAGGAATCATTGGAAGTGAAAAGCTAAGTGTAACTCGATAGTGTATATATACATTTCTAACTCTTTCTTCATACTTTGTAACTAGAATGGGCATTTGACATTCAGGACTCTGGGAAAGATGGGTAATTTTTTTCTTTTTCTCTCTTTCACACACAGTGATCTATCCTGCAGATTATTACACCTCTGTCCTCTACAGAACAAAACTATACGCTTTATCTGCTTGTGTTTATATGGGACTGCACAAGATCTCTCTCTCTGGTGCAGGACCACTGATTGCGGTCTGTGAAAAGAGCAAACCCCGCAGGCATACATCACAACTACCACTGATTGCTGTCAGTGAAAAGAGCAAACCCCGCACGCATACGTTGCAACTACCACCGATTGCTGTCCGTGAACTCTCTCTCTTGTCGCCGTGCACGCACCTCCCTGCGCGCTCCCATCCACAACCTGTCTCCTGCTTCTCCGTCTGACACGTGTTCCCGATTACGACCGAGGGCGGGACCTGGGTTAACCCGGCCGGAACTCTCACTTCGTTCCCAACCATTAAACAAACGGCCCGTTCTATTAAACCATAGCACTTTGCCTATGGTAACCAAGGACCTACAATCTTAGATTTTTGTTCCCCTCCTTTTCAACTATGATCTTTGAAATGAGAAAACCCCTTTAAAGATATAGGGGCATATTAGACAGTCTTACACTGCACCACATTTAATTTAGTATTCATAAATCTGGTGCAGGTTAAAACTGTCTAGTCTAACCTTACACCATTTTTAAGTTGGCTTACTTTATGCCACTAACGGCACCCAAATTTTGGCAGATGGTGTTGCACATTAAGCCACGCCCCTTTCCACACAAAGCCACGCCCCTTTGATGGACGAGGTGAAGTGTCCTTAAACTGTCTAAAACACATCATAAATGTGTTGTTAAGCATACACAACATTATTTGTGGCACAAATTGCTCCAGAATTCTGCCGCAACTGTCTTGATAAATGTGCCCCAATATCTTATCTTGGCAACCCCTTTCCACGTGACTTAGAGGGTGTGCCCTGCTCCGTTTCTCCATGTATCACATATAAATGATCACTATACTAACCTAATAGTGGCAACAGCAGGAGATGTGTAGCTGGCAAAATCAGCTAGCAACGTATGACTAAATGTAAAACTGGACAATGCCAGTCACCACTGATTGAACAGTGCCAGATGGTGCAAGGATATGTCCCATTGACAAGCAGAATTGTATTAAACAGTTCTTAAAGGGGTTTTGCCATGATCTAATGTTGACGTGGGATCCTCCAAAATGGGTATTTAATCACTTTTCTAAATATATGTCATTAAAAAAAGTGAAGCCTGTGAGAGCTACAGCCTGACTAAGATTCCCTTTCCTGACAGTTTACATTAGAAAAGACCAGGAGCTGACAGGAGCTGATCTGGCCGTGCTTGCGTGTTTGCACTTCTTATCTGAGGGCAGGGAACATGAACGAGCTTTGAAGGGACTGGGGAGAAAGATTCTGTGTCTTTTGAATAGAGAATCTACTGGTTTAATGTAATATGTCAATCATCCTTGAAACTGGGTAAAACAAATTTGGTAAGACGCTCCCTGGCTTTCTGCTTAGCACCCTTCCCTCTCCCCCTGCAGCCCTTAGTGAAGGAATGAAAGAAGGCTGCCTGCTGAGCTTATCTTCTCTCCTGAGCAGATAAGAGAGAGATATAAAACTCATATACTTCTGCATTTAATAATTTCCTGTCCTCTGTGATTAGCCAATTTCTAAACACCAATCACTGGAGTACAACACGTGCATTAGGGAGTAGAAGCGATGACATCCCCAAAAAGAGTGATGGGGAGAAGGTTTTTGGTCCCTTTGCTTTTTTCCAAACATGAAACACAAACGCCCCTGGGATTTTCACGCCTCCAAGAGTGGGAGTAATAGCCTGTTAGGTGAGGGAGTCACTCGGGGCGGAAATGCCTTGTTGATGCCCAAGGGGTCAAAGGGAAAAGGGCAGGGATGGTTGAGCTGATAGAAACCCAACAGTGCCAAATAGCCCCCTTACAACCAAAGGAGGCAAAAGCGTTTTGGGAACGCACAGTACGGCAAAACTTTGAGGAGAGGGGGTCAGCAGAGAAGACCACAGGGGGTGCCACCCCTTTTTCAGCAAAAAACAGGAAACTGGGCTCCAATTTCCCCAAGCCATCGAAATTGGACAGTAGAAGATTAAAAAAAACGTTGCCTGGTTGATGAGTCTCGTTTGCTGCGACATTCATGGTAGGGTTCGAATTAGGCGTCAAAAACAAAAAAGGGCATCCCCATCCTGCCTTTTCAACGGTTCGGTGGTGGTGGTGGTTTCATGGTTTGGGGGAATATTTTCCCTTGGGGCACTCTTTGGGCCCCCCTTGGTACCAATTGAGCATCGTTGAAAAACACATTGGGAATCTATGCATAAGAATTGAGGCGTTCTGAAGCAAAAGGGGGGTCCCAACCCCGATACTAGTGATGACCTAATAAGGGGCCCGGGTGAGTATATGCTTCTGCCTTTTACATTCTCCTCTGTGGTTAGCCAAACAATGTTTGCTCAACACAAAAAATGAAACAGGAACTTCAGGGAGGTTTTAGAACGAGACATCACAGAGGAGGTACTTTTTTTTTTTAAACAAGAAATACAACGCCCCCCTTTTTTCAACCTCAAGGGGGGGAGTTTTCCCTGTTGGTGAGGGCTCATTCTTCGAAAAAAACCCCTTTAAAGTATTCATACATTTTTAGGAGAAAGGGAAACAGCCCAAGCCATAGCTGTAAGAAAAGATGATCCAGCACTATTATTTCATGTCCATGTAAGACATTAAGTTACTTGGCTTTGACCATCCCTGAGGACTAGATTTTTGTGACTGGATATACAGTACTTTCCAAACTGCACAATATCTTGCGGTTATATAAATAATGGGAAACAACGATGCACAGAATACTGGAAAAAGAAGAACTTACACTCCGGAATTAACTACTAAGGAACGGGGGTGTTTGTCAACCAAATTCTCCAACGAAGGAACCTCTGTACGTATGTAAATAGGAGAGTCCGAGACATCCTGCAGGGAGGAAATTACAACTTCTGGGAGATAATCCTATAGAAAGTGAACAATAAAGTCCTGTGTTAGATTAGAATATACTCATGTTACGCATGATGTAAAAGAAAGCTCAGTATATTCATAAACGAAAGGGCATAAGCCAATTATTAAACTATTAAGACATTGAGAATGCTGGGAGAGAAGCATTAATGGAGGGGCCTTCTCTCGTGTCGATAACTCTGTGAGACTGGAGAGCTCTATTTGAAGCAGGTTAATGTGGTGGAACTATTAATTCACACCACAAGGTTATTCAATTCACATCCTAACTTGACACCTCTGACTGTGATGATAAATTGGGCACATTTATACGGGGACATTGAGCTGAACCACAGTGGAGGCAAACCGGATCTCGTGCAACACAATGCCATAACCGGAAGAAATTCTCAGACAACCTAATGGTGACGTTGGCAAGAGAGGAGCCTATTAATGAATGGGGCTAATTTATCTTTTAGGCTACTATGTGCCAAAAAAACATATACTGTAATGGAGGATTGGTGTTAACGTGCCATGGACACAGACTTAACATAGACTGACTTTTCTCGTCAGACCCAACAGTGGCTTGACCTTATTACTCCTACATAGTTGTGATGTCTTGTCTTTTAGTTTTTTCCTCCAGATGCCGACTTTACTTTCTATTTCCTTATCTATACCCCTTCTCTTAATGGTTCTGAAGAGTAAGTACTAGAGAAGATGGACACCAATGATGGACTCTCTTCACTTGAAAGCGTTAGGTATTGCAGTGATATTTCACAAATGAATGACTCCACCTATAATGGTAAGGGGCCATGGCCATGTTATAGCTAGGTTCTGTATGGAGTTCCGAGTTCTTTATTGGGCTTCCACAGAGATGCATGAGCTCTCTACTATACGTCTATATTCCTCTGGTGTCATGTGGAAGATTATTCAGACATATTCCATAAGAAATTGTGGCATTTACCATCTGACTCATTATGTCCAGAGGTATTTTGCTCTAAAAACATTGCTTTTAGGGGAGAATATCTCCATCGACCTGGTCTCACAGAACCTGTACAGCAACATGGAAGCTCTAGGTCTCTCTATTAAATAAGATATACAGTCCCCGTCCCTAAAAGCTCTTGCACCCGGCTGTATTACAAATGCATAATAGCACAAACAAATTTATAGTATATGACTATAGATCTTCTGTGTGCCCAGCAGTTACAACATATTTTATATTACTGTAATAGAAATACATGACTTATTCATTTTGCATTGGGACTAAGCTACTAGAGTCTTCTACTCTGACAGAGAGGAATACTGTTAATGGTCATTTCACATTTTGCAGCATGAGTGGCTGATCACTAATGACTGATGGCAGAGCTAAAGTCATCCATTCAATTGCTGGCGTGCGTAGAGAGAGTGCTTTCCGGCAGCCCCATAGGGTTTAAGAGCCCAAGGTAACAGTTTGCCCCCATCTCTTTACTGTAATCTTTCATATGCTTTATCTTTTTCTTTAGCTATGTATCTAATGCAGGAAGAAAGCGTGTAGATCAGAGAGAGATCACACAACCGGAAGACGAGCTCAAGGCAGTATATTATTCAGAGGAAAATCATCCTTAACCCACATGAGGCTCTATATTAACCTCTATTATAGCACTGCCAACAGCTTAGTGTGTCCTTGGAGTATCTGCTGGCCCGGGTCGGGATGCTATGTCACTACAGTCCTTCAGGGAGACATAATGTAGATAATGTTTCTCTTACAATATTACTTGAACTTACATTTTTTAATATGAAATCATATTCAAGTGATTTGCAGGATACTCTGGGTATTAGTATGCACAGATAAATGTAGATTCATGTCCTATACTGGCAATGTACGTATCAGGTTATTAGGGTATATTTCAGGTGAGGTTATGTTTTATTTTTAGAGCTAGCGCTTAATGATACCAAGAAAACAGGAGGACATTTTAATTAGTCAGAGAGGCAGTCAGGTCATACTTCACCCAGAGCAAAGATTTAGGGCGACATGTCCAAAAAGTGGCGTATCCGTGACAGTTTTACCTGCATTAAATCAGTGTATAGTGTGACTGAAAGTCCGATACTTTCAAATAACTGGTGTCAGGTATACCTAAAGGCGCATCGGATCAAAAAAGGCGCATTGCGCAACTCGCGGCGCATAGCATATCACTGGTAGTATATGTAATGCGTCTATCGCGGCGCTTTGCCTGACAGAGGTGCATAACATATGGAATGTGCCTCAATAGGCACATTTCGTGACGGAGGTGCACAGTGCACCATATTTAGGCGCATTACAAAGTGTTGTGCCCGACGTAGAATGCGCCTAGTTTTGGTGTACGACAAGAAAACAGCGTCAAAAGTGGTTTTGGCGCAAAATAAACAAAAAAACTGTCGTTGGTGAATTGGGACATGTCACCCTTAGTTTTGTATCTATTCACCCTGGCAAGGCATTGGCACTTTGACACTCCTTCTTCAGGTGACCATAACCTGAGCACCACTCTAGTTATTGACATCTCAGACACAAATTAAAACTAGCTGTTATCTTACAAGTATAACTGAGGCGACTCAGGATTAGCCTGGACCATCAGCATTCCATAAGTCCTTACACAATAATAGGTCTCTTATGCACATAAAGGGACATAGAGGTGCTAGCGAAAACAACCCCATGTGTAGCAAATTACTTGCCACTAGGGTCGTCTTCTTCCGCTTTAATTTACCTCTGTAGTATCATGGAGTGCTGCTTAATACTTGGCCAAAATATAATCTACTTGTTAGCCAAACAATTTGTGTGGTTAAGGGTTATCTTTTTTGAATCTCTATAAATATACAGGTTTAGCTTAAAGGGGTTTTCTCATCTCAAAGTTTCATAGGATGCATGAATGAAATAATGCCGCTTTGCTCTGTCACATCCTTGTCAAACTGTCTGTAATTAGCACATGAGCTCAGTGTATTCAGACTTCTCCGTTTATCAGTCTAGATTAGCTAAATTACCTTCTCTGAGGTCCGAGAAGCTTCTGAGCTAATGTAAACAGTAATTAGTCTTTTGTCTGAAAGGTCAGATAACACACAAGCTCTCACACTGCCAGCCTGTGTGATGACATCACTCCCTGCTATGAGATTGAACAAACAGCAGGGGAGAAGGAGTACACAGGTCGGTCACTTGGGACACCTGAGAGCACAGAAGGTGATAAAATCATTTGTAGCTCCTTAACAAAATAAGATTAACAAAGCAATATATTTGGAAACCGTCTGCATTTAGTGTTCCCTACATTTTGAAAGCTAATCTTTGTAGTGTGACAATCCCTTTAAATGGATGGGAAAGTTGTCTCCATGGAGGAATGAAGACAAGAGGGTGTAAGAAGCATCTCAGGGAAAGCCATACAATGTGGCTGGAATGAAATAAATGGATCCTGCTGAAATCAGTGGGATCAACCAATAGAGCTATCCTGTCTATGGCATCAACAGTCCTTTTATACTGTAGTAAGTGATTTCTCTGATATCCACAGATGTCACCTGCTGGTTGTCGTATCTGCTGCTAAGTAAAGGTTCAAAGGTATTCTGGCCACTGCATTTTTTTTTTTATTTAAGAATTACTTAAAAAGCTAGCCCCTGCCTCAAGCTTCCCATACACCTTTATTAGGTTAAACATATTGAAGAGCTTTTCCTTATGACCTCCATAAAAATGCATGCTTGCATGGGGAAAGGAGGCACCTGTGACGGCAGCTTACCGCAAGAGAGAACAAAAGGTGTGGGCAGTAAAACTCAACATACCCCATTCTTCTCAGGAGGTCCCCATACACACAAGAATGCCAGGTGATTTGGTGGCGGACAGATTGGAAGCGGAACGCCACAAGGAACAGCGCACTGAGAAATTTTTTAAAAGATGGAAGCCATTTATCCTCTCGCATTTCTCGAAAGATGAGATAAGAGACCTAATGTCATCCTTCAAGTTCACGAGTTGGTACACGAGAGAGGCTCTGTCAGGTTCCCTGGGCTCCCTTGAACAAAATTGACCCCACTCCTGGAAACCCTAATCATTGGTGCGCTAATTTCGTTGGGGCCCTCCGCTAGTATCCGGTCATATTTCCCACCCCTAGAGGATCTATTATTGAGGGGAAATCTCATGGACGGGGTCCTCCAAGTCTAACCGACCCACTGACGTACCATGTGAAGACAACATGGTCCAGATGTTCCTGAAAAGAGCCTTTTAAATGTAATAAATTCCCTCATTTTCATCTCGGCGATGAGACAGTCTGGTTTCTCAAATAGTTGGACTCATTAGGATGGTTTTTGTTAATTTTTCTTTATGTCTTTTACGCCTTTTACCTTGCCTCTGGTTATTTAATAATTCATGTTATGACCTGCTCTGCAGTGAACTGCTTTCCTGTTTACTCTTCATGGCAATGTGTTTTGTACAAATGCTGTGTTTTCTGGCAGGTACCTATTCAGGCGACTTATACTTGAGATGCTAACCTTTTCTTCCCTAGATGCCTGGAGTCCTTGGCAACAGGTTTAGAAGCCAGCAGGCTTTCTGTCACTTATGGACTATCTCAGTAGGAAGCAACATTTTATACATTGGTAAACTGTATTGCCTGCCATATATTTTGTCTTGACGTACACTCACCGGCCACTTTATTAGGTACACCTGTCCAACTGCTCGTTAACACTTAATTTCTAATCAGCCAATCACATGGCGGCAACTCAGTGCATTTAGGCATGTAGACATGGTCAAGACAATCTCCTGGAGTTCAAACCGAGCATCAGTATGGGGAAGAAAGGTGATTTGAGTGCCTTTGAACGTGGCATGGTTGTTGGTGCCAGAAGGGCTGGTCTGAGTATTTCAGAAACTGCTGATCTTCTGGGATTTTCACGCAAAACCATCTCTAGGGTTTACAGAGAATGGTCCGAAAAAGAAAAAAACATCCAGTGAGCGGCAGTCCTGTTGGCGGAAATGCCTTGTTGATGCCAGAGGTCAAAGGAGAATGGGCAGACTGGTTCGAGCTGATAGAATGGCAACAGTGACTCAAATAGCCACCCGTTACAACCAAGGTAGGCAGAAGAGCATCTCTGAATGCACAGTACGGTGAAACTTTGAGGCAGATGGGCTACAGCAGCAGAAGACCACACCGGGTGCCACTCCTTTCAGCTAAGAACAGGAAACTGAGGCTCCAATTTGCCCAAGCTCATCGAAATTGGACAGTAGAAGATTGGAAAAAACGTTGCCTGGTACTGATGAGTCTCGATTTCTGCTGCGACATTCGGATGGTAGGGTCAGAATTTGGCGTCAACAACATGAAAGCATGGATCCATCCTGCCTTGTATCAACGGTTCAGGCTGGTGGTGGTGGTGTCATGGTGTGGGGAATATTTTCTTGGCACTCTTTGGGCCCCTTGGTACCAATTGAGCATCGTTGCAACACCTTGAGGAATCTATGCCACGAAGAATTGAGGTAGTTCTGAAGGCAAAAGGGGGTCCAACCCGTTACTAGCATGGTGTACCTAATAAAGTGGCCGGTGAGTGTAAATTCTATGTTAAATTTTCAAAATCCAATAAAATATGTTTAAAAAAAAAAAAAAAAAAAAAAAAGAATGCCAGGTGGTCCTTCCAAAATCCGCAGGTTTGACCAATTTTTCTCTACTGTGTATAGGGATGTAAACTGCTGCTCTGATAATCTGATCACCCACCGTGAATCAAAATGCCACTTGTACTGTCAATGCGGCCCGAGACAAGAGGACTGACATTACACCATTAGTCTACATACCTTTACTACTCTCTTCACTGAACCTATGGTTATTTTATCTAGTTCAGTGTTGGCTCCTGGAAGGTCCCAAAGGTGTCGTAACACAGCTTCCCCTTCTTCAAGGACATGTGCTTGACCTTCGAAATGTGGTTTTTCATACAGAATCCAGCTGTGATTGAAAAATAAATACTGTAATAGGAGAATGCAGGCAGAGAAACACACATATACTGCGGAAGTACATTTTCTGTGGTATCATTATAACCATATGGAAATTCTTTTTACCTCAATATTGAGAGACATATGCTCTATGTATGTATGTATGTATGTATGTATGTAGATAGATAGATAGATAGATAGATAGATAGATAGATAGATAGATAGATAGATAGATAGATAGATAGATAGATAGATAGATAGATAGATAGATAGATAGATGGATGCACGGAATAGATAGATAGATAGATAGATAGATAGATAGATAGATAGATAGATAGATAGGAGCAGATCTTTGAGTAGACAACACATATGAAAGACAGTAAATGGAAGTAATATAAAAATCTGGCTCCAATACTAAATCATTATCCACATAAGTACTGAGGGGATTATGTAGAACACTTTAATAATAACAATTCTGGAAATGCTCCTGAGAATTGTGGGAAGGATTAGGTCCATTTATGAATGTGCAAATATAAATGTAAGAAGAGCCTTCTCCAGATAAAATGGTATGATAGAATCCATACCCAAAGCGGACATCCATCTTAAATACACCTTTCTTGACGAAAATACTCCACAATGTCCCATTAATATGTGACTTTTATCTCTGACCTAGAACTGAATGAGTGTCTGGCCTCAATGAAGTAGTCTGTCAAGTAGGCCCACAAGGATAAGAGGCCATACAGCTAAAATAATATATTTAAAGGGAATGTGTCATCAAAAATGACTTATTGTTTAATTCACGTTTTTATGTTAAACACATTTTTAAGAATTTTTTTTTTTCATTTTCATATCACTTTAAATATTTTTTTAAATAATTCTTAAATCCTGCAGTTTTCACTTTTGGCTACTAAGGCTAATAATATTTTGACACTTCCTGTTCTGTACAGAAAGAGTCTCAGTTGTCTGCTCATTATCAGCACAAAGAGGGTCAAACTGAAAGGAGACACCAGTGTGAATAGATAACACAGGATCCACCAGTCACGAGAGGAGATAGTCAAAGTTCACCCTTTCACCTCTCTGCACAGTGACTTCTTCCCAGGTCACAGAGCATGCCTAGAAAACTCTCCTATAGAAGTCATTGGGACTAAGTCAGTCTTAAGACTCCTATGTGCATGAAGCTACTGTAAAGCATCTGACTGCTGTTAAAGCAGTACAAACAAGGCCTAGTGCCCAAAGTGAAAACGGCAAGACTTAAGAATTATTAAAAAATATTGAAAGTGATATGAAGAATTTAAAAAACACCCAAAAATTCCTAAAAAATGTGTCTAACATAAAAACAGGACTTAAACAAGGAGTCATTTTTTAATGACACATTCCCTTTAACCACCTGTATGACAGGATCAGTATTTATCTGGATGAGCACACTAAATTATTCTGAATCCACAGTACCATCCAGATAAGAGAGCAGAAACTAACAATACCCAAACAAATCATGCCCCTCTCCAATATGCCCTTTTAGGATTTTGCAGTTATCCTGAACATGATGTATAAAGAGCCTTAATATAAAAGCTGTCTTCGTTTTTCCCATCCTCTTTGTCAAGCTTTGGATTAACTACAACAAATGCACTACTAATCACAAGTAACTTTTAATAGTTTTTTCTGAATGTGAGAATAAAAGTTTAATGATTGATTCAAGTCTGCTAAATTCTGCATCTGGATCTGTCGAGAGGTGAAGAAACTCTACTAGCGGACTTAACTGTTTGTTTTGGTATATAATTTATATGAGCTAAAAGTATACCGTATTTTTCGGACTATAAGGCGCACCGGATTATAAGGTGCATTATCAATGAGCGCCTGTTAAGTCTTCTTGGTTCATATATAAGGCGCACTGGATTATAAGGCGCGGCACATTAAATGAAACAAAGCTCAGACCGCAAGCCAAGCTTCATTCAACACTTTCACAATAACTCTCAACTTGTAAACTTGTAACAAAAGTCAATACATGTGCATATTTCCATGCCGTATCGCGAAATACGTGTCACTTAGTGAAGCTTATTTGCAACTGATTTGCAACTGATTTCGGAACGTATTTACATTGGAAATCCGACGTGAATCAGTTCTGAAATCAGCTGCGTGAACATAGCCTTAGTGACACTTATTTGCAACTGATTTGTAACTGATTTCGGAACGTATTTACTATTGTAAATCAGTTGCAAATCAGTTGCAAATCAGTTACAAATCAGTGTCACTAAACTAGCTGTACCTAATAAGTTCTGAAAAAAGCCTAAAAAACCCAAATGAAAAATTGATTCATATATCAGGCGCATCGGACTATAAGGCGCACTTTCGATTTCTGAGAAAATCATAGGCTTTTATGTGCGCCTTATAGTCCGAAAAATACGGTACATGTTATGTGACTGAACGTCTTTATAACCACATAGTGCATAAAGCACAGCTCAGTGCACACTGAAATGATTGGTTTGCACTTAACTTCAATCGCACTACAAATAATAAATCAAAGAGAAGATAGAGTTCGTCTCAAGGTATAGAGAAGATCACAAAAGCAGGTCCAGCAGTTGTATAATCAGAGCTGTGCACGGACTGCTTGCAGACTCCAAACACTGTACTGTATGTGTATACACAAATTGGTGAACAGTCCAGCACAAGCTCCTAAAATCAGCTCCCGTTTTATTCCATTCTATGTTTAAAAATTCAATATCAGTAAAAAACGCGGCTTTTGTGTTTCAAGTGGAAAAGCTTATTCACAGCCTACGAATGTGGGTGTTCAACTCAAAACACGTCAGCTATGTTTTTTTTTCCTTTGATCATATTGAAATCTAGCATGGAATAAAGTGGAAGCTAATTTTATGAGTTTGTGTTGGACTATTATCCAATTTGGTTAATTCCAGCTTTTTTCCCCGACAGTAAGTTATTGCAAGTCAGTTATTTAGGGATTAAACATGCAATAAAGGAATTGTTTTTTAAAAAATGTACAGCTCCGTTAAAGGAGTTTTCCAACCTTTTTATTTAAAGCTCACCTACTGGCCCACCCTGACGCAAAATTAAAAACCCTGAATGTATACAGGTGACTGCTAAGGCCAGTGATCAGCTTAGGGCATGTCCCCACTGCACGGGTTTTCTGTCCGGCAGTTTTTCCTCCCGCAGTCCGGCCGCAAAACATTGTAGAAGCACAATCTTCCGTCCGGTTTTCGGACGGAATCTGTGCTTCTCAATGTGAAGGGGGAGGGCTTTTCTTCGCTCATCGCGGAGAAAAACTGACCCCCCCCCCCCAAACCCCCCTTTTCCCCCGCGGCCGTGGGGACGGCACTAAAACAGGACAAATACCGGGCGGCAAACCGTCCGGTATTTGTCCTATGCCATGGGAACGCACCCTTATGGTCATATGAGTGATGTACCTGATGTCTTTAAAAATCAATTAGGCTGTGCACATCCATATATTTTGAAAAACTTAAGCATAGGTGCACACTGAAAAGGCAATCGCATACATCTAATAAAATATCAGTGGCACTAAAGACTAAGTTGAAACATCAAGGTATATAGGAATATTGGAATGCATTAAATGCTGAGGAAAATATGAAAAACCTGGGATTCTTAGTTTACAGTTTTGATCAAAGATTGTATTAAGCTCACCTCCCAATAGCGTCAAGGGATCCCAGCAAAGGTGAGTCCCTAACACTGAACATGTTAAACCCCACTAGGAGTCCATTCAGACTCAGCATCTAGGGAGTGATAGCAGGTTCCCATCACTTCCTGAGATGTTGTTTGTCTGAATGGACCCTATGAGGTAACTTGTTCAGTGTTAGGGACTAAACCTGTGCTGGGATCCCTTGACGCTATTGGGAGGTGAGCTTAATACATCTTTGATCAAAAACTGTAAACTAAGAATCCCAGGTTTTTCATATTTTCCTTCAAGAATGCATTTCCAATATTCCTATATACCTTGAGGTTTCACGTAGTTTTTAGTGTGCCACTGATATTTGTATTCGATGTACCTGACGTCTTTGGCGCGGGACCATTGGGAACACTGAAGCAGTGGTGGCACTGGATATGGTGAGAACAGGGTTTGTTTTTTTTAACAAACAATTTTATCTTAATAAATTGATGCAAGGATACACCACATACAATGTGTTTCACACAAAGAAAAAACTGTCACAATCCTTTAGTAAGCATGTCAAAAATCTTTGAGTCATCACAGAAGTAGTAGTCACATTATATATAAAATATATAAAAGAACAGAAAAAGCAAACTGGGATCAGCTCTAATGTATATAACGTACAAATTCATATAAAACTCGTGTAACTCAAAGTAGGAGCAATATATTATAAATTGTAATATTCAATACTGATATCAATATAATTCTAAACAAAAGTAATCCTTAGAAATGACTTCTCTATGTTCACAACGTTATTTCCTAACCCGCTCACACCAGTGGGAGAAAATGTTAGTAAGAAAAAATATTTAGTATTTAGTGTAACTCAAAAGGGTTTTCAAGGGAAACCCAAAAAAATATGGGCACATGTCCCAAAAAAAGGGGTTAACCCCGTCCCTTTTTTTAAATGGGATTAATTTGAGTGTATTTCGCCGAAAAAAAAAAAACCCGCCAAAAACGGCATTTGTAAAAAGCCTTGTATAGCATATTTAATGGCCTAATTTAAAGGGGTATACCCAAAAAAAAACACTTGAAAATTAAATTTCTACATAAATTTTATTCACCCGCTTTATGCGCAAATTTAAATGTTAAAAATGCGCCCAGTTGTTTGTTCCAAAAAGTTTATTTATATAGAAAACGGGGGGTCCAAAAGTTTTTTGGGGGCAAAATACCCCCAAAAAAAGGGGGTAGTCCCAATGGAAATTTTCACCAGGCCCCCGGGGGTGAGAATCTGCCCAACCCGGGGAAAAGCCCGGGGGGCCACGGGAGCCGGGCCCATGTGGGGGCCCGCCCAAAAGCCGCACCCACTGGCCCCTCTCATCTTACAGCAGCGCCCCCCGCGGAGTAAAAGGGGGTGCTACTGCAGGTGGCATTGGGTTTATATGCATAGGGGGCACTACTTGTTTGATTGGGTGCGGCCAACTGCGAGGGCCCCCCCCAGGACCCCAGCTGAAACCGTGATTCTCTTTCAAACGGTTTGAAAATACTGTACAACAAGGGACAAGGCGGGCCCGGGCCTGCGGCCAATCAAAGGCCGCCGGGCGGGCCCCTGAGGACGGGGGGCTTTCCCAAAAACTGCCAGGGAAAATAACAGGTCTAAGGGTGGGGCCCCAGTGAGCGGGGTTTGTCTGCAAGGGAGTTTCCCCCCCAAAACTATGAGTTCCCGGAGGGGCCGCCCGGCCCCCGCGCCCAAAAAACTGAAAAACCGGGAGTGAGCCGGGGGGGCTCCGCAAACCCCCTGACTGCTGGCTGGCCGGCTGTGTGATGTCGTGGTCACATGTCAGGGGGGGGCAGAAAATGCCCGCACCCCGGGGGGGGGGACCGTGGGGGCCGCTAGTTTACAGTGGGAAAAAAAAAAAAGAAGTTTCACTGCCTCCCCTCCCACGGCCTCCCGTTTACTCATGCTGAACACCCTGAAAAGGGTTATGTAATATTTTGTTTGCTTGTAGCTTCACTTTTTCTTTGGGGGCTTGGAAAATTTTCAAGGGTGGTTTGTATGAAGGCAAGGCCCAAGGGAAGTTAGTACATAAATAAACCCACCTCTCTTGGGCGTTGTTCTCCAAAGCCTCCCTTTGGGTTCCGCCTGCCTCGTTTCTCCGTTGGGGCCCCCCCCGCCCACTTCCTCCCTTGGTGCCCGCCCGCCTTCGTACCTACCTCCCCTTTGGGGCCCGCCGCCCCTACTTCCTCCCTCCCTTTGGGCCCCCCCGCCTTTACCCCCCCTCCCCGGGGGCCCGCCCGCCTACGTACCCCTTTCCCCCGGGGCCCGCCCGCCTACGTACCTCCCCTTTGGGGCCGGGCCCCCCTACGTACCTCCCTTGGGGCCCGCCCCCCTACTACCTCCCTTGGTGCCCGCCCCCCCTACGTACCTCCCTTGGTCCCCCCCCCGCCTACGAACCCCCCCTTGGTGCCCGTCCCCTTTCGTACCTCCCCCGGGGGCCCCTCCGCCCTACCTTCCCTTGGTGCCCCTTCCCCCTACGTACCTCCCTTGGGCCCCCCCCGCCTACATTTCCCCCCCTTGGTGCCTGTCTTTTTACTAATCCCTTGGTCCTGGCCCCTTGCCCCAAAATATTTCCCTTGGGACCCGCCCCTCCCCCTATGTGGGTGGGGGACCTGTGTGCCAAAAGGGGTGCTTTTGAGTCCCCTCCCGGGCCCCGCATGTCACCCCATGTCCTTACACAACTGGCTCCCGTGCCAAAATTTTTAAAAGGATTCCAAATATTTTTAAAAACTGGGCTGTGGACCAAACACTATAGACCACAACAGACAACAGCTCGGTTTCTAAAGGGCCCGGAAATTTCCCAAAACCCCAAATAGACCAAAAACTTGGAACATGTTCTATAATCCGCCGAAAAACAAATTCTTAGAGTCTTGCCCTTGACTTTATTCATGTTTTGGACAAAACGGTCCATGAAGTGCTAGCTAATAGTCAATACTGGAGTCGGGACCTCCCATGATTGTCAGCGAGATCAAGGAAAATCAAATAGGGTCACTTTTTTTTTTTTTTTTGAGCAAGGGCCCAAAACAGCAGGTTTTTTCAAAGGGCTCGATCAATGTGGGAGAAAGGTTTAAAAAGGGAAAGGGATGCAGTCCTGAATTTATTTTTTTTAGCAATCAAACTGCAACGCTGCCCCACCCAATGTTTTACCGATTTCCCTGAAAAACCCCTTTTTCATCCCACAAAGGAAAATAGTTTCAAGCCAGGGTAGGGGAAAAAAGGGTTTTGTCGGGAGCCCTTTTTAAAAATTTATCAATGTCCCAAAATAAACGCAAAGGGCGATAAGCTTTGCTATGAAATTCCCCAAGGTGCAATAGGTTTTAAATGTTCTTTGAAGAACCCCATAACAACTTTAAAAATTGGGTTTTAGGGGCCCGGGGGCAGGACGCTTTCCCTTTCGATTTTCTCTCCCCGGGAAATTTTGGGCCAAACTTTTCCCCTTAAAACTGGAAGGGGTAGTTTTTTTTTAGGAAATAAAGGTTGTGTAATTGGCGGGTCCTATATGGGGAAGGGGGCCCCACTGAGTTTTTAAAATAAATTTAACTCCACGTTTTTCCAGTAAGAATATACAGGTTTACCCAGTTTTGCCAAATTTGGTGTTATGTGAGGCAATTGGGGCCCCTTTTAACCCGTTTTTCACGTTTTATTTAAACGCACCCCACTGTAACACGCCCCTCACCCCAACCCTGTAAAAATGAAATTTCTGAACTGGGTTCCCCCACTGCCTTTGCCCCCAGTAAAAAGGGGAATTTTTTTAGACTGCACCGATTTGAACCCGGCCCTTTAAAAAAGAGTCACCGTGGTGGGAGGATATGTAGTGGTGGTATGGGCATATAACAATTCGTGGCCCCCACATGCTCCACGCTGTCCTGTAATAGTCTCTCTCCTTTGACCACTGCACGGTTGATCGCCCAGCAGCCCTGTCACTTCACCTGATTCAGGCAATGACTGGTAAGCTAATTCGTGGTATCAAGGGTCCCGCTGTCCGGTAAATATAGACTGACTTACTATGGAGAAGATCTGCTGTGGGATGGTATGGTCGCCCAGCCGTTCACATCCTGCCATCTCTTCACGTTGCGCTATAAAAGTTGAAGAACCCCCAAAGGGTCTTTTTAAAATGGTAAAATAGTTTTTTTTTTGCCTCTCCCAACCCCTACTTCTGAAACCCCTTTTCGGAGGAAAAGTAAACATTTTTTTGGTGATTTTTAAAGTGATTTTTAGGGGTGAGTCTTGGGGACAGTAGACTTTTGGTTTTCACATCAAATAGGAAGTCCCAACCATTTTTTTGTTCAAATTTTCTCAATAGATGTTCCAGCTGACAACGCCCAAAGCATAAATTCAATAGATGGCCTTTGTGCTTGATAAAATTTTAAAATTTTTATTCATTCCATTTTAAAAATTCTCAATACATCAGAGCTTAGAGGCTGCAGTATAGTGTCCATGCAGAGAAAACTGCACGATGCGTTTCGACTGATCAAAGTCTTAGTCCTTGTGTATTTTTTTAATTTCATGTCAGTTAAAGTAGGAAAGTTTTTAAAAGGCTTAAAAACCCTATTAAGGCCAAATTCATATCACATTTTATTATGTTTCCTGCATATGCCGGGAAAAGCTCCCAAATATTCCCTACCTACCTTATAAATTTTATATGTTCCACACTACAGTGTTATTTCAAGTGTTTTATATAGGTTTCCAATCAGCATAAAAATTGATTGAGAAAGAAATCTCATAAATGCTTTTACCATGTTGCATGTAATCTGATAACCACATCAATTCAATCTTCTCTTCATGGTAGGTTCTTGATTTGGAGAATTTATTGCAGATGTTACGTATTCATTTCTGTGTATAGAAATAACTGGGGTCTTGGACCCTATAGGCCTCACACCCTATGTGTTACGTATCTTAAGTTCACTCTGTACCACTGATAAGTAATGTTATGGTAGCTGTTCTATGGTTTGTAGCCTGAGCTGGCGCTGTACATTACAGTTCCTACACATTTCAGAGAATCCTATTAAATAGGTTGTAAGAAGAAGAACGACAATATACAATATATAGCAATATATTTCCTGGATGATACCAATAGTTTACACTGGCTCATGAACCTAAATTTATGAGGCGTATTCCTATTTCCTTTGTACACAAGGACAGACAGTCTGTCTTTTCATATATCTCCGTTTCTTTCTTCATTTTTTAAGCTGTTATTTTTCTCTCTTTTGTAAACAGAGCCAGGACTGAAAATAAGCAAATTCCTCTCAAAAGCAAAGCCATAAATTAACTAGAATACTTGCATGTAATAAACACATTCCAGACAATATTAGAAAAAGATGAAGTGGTCACCTAAAAGCTGGGCTATATATACCAACGTTTAACATCCATATTAAGTTCAGCAAGGAGCATCTCAAAGGGGAATACTGCATATTTCACACATGACAACCACTTATCGCGCTAGAAGAAGGCAACAATATCGTCTTCAGCTTTGCATTTCAGAAATCATTTATTACTATGGCAACAAATAATGCTAAATATGACCATGCGGCTCACATCAGAACTCTATATCCTACCACTATTTGGTCTATGTTCTGTTGCGAATATGTAGGACTACTATCTTAATAAGGGGTAAAGTGCCTGTAGAGGAAAAAGCAATTGCTTTGTGTGTCATTAGGTAGTCTATATGAGGTACATACATAGCCCAGAGACTATTTCCAGTAAAGTTGGTTGCTTGTGGAAACTGTCTACAAAGGTGTTAATCCCAACAGTTTTGCTGAACTCCTTTAACGTCACGTGGACAATAATAAACCAATGTACAGCGCAAAGGTTTAAAAATACACGTGCCAGAATAGAAATCACCAGAGAAACGATTGTGCTGAAATTGAGACATTGAAAAACACTGGGTCATTTCAAATCTAAAAACTGAAACATTGTGAATGAATCTCTTAAATGTAATACAGGTTGTACACGGGGTAACAGGCTCTGTTAGGCCATGTCTCCATGGACCTTAATGGAAAATCCGGGCAGAGATCCCCACTGCACGGATCTTCCGCCAGGCGGTTTTTCAGACCGGCGGCGGTCCGAAAAACATAGAACATGTTCACTCTTCCGTCCGGTTTTCGGATGGAATATGAACATGCCTATGTGAAGGGGGAGGGCTTTTCTCCGCAAACCGACCGGTATTTGTCCTGTGCCGTGTAAACGGCCCCTTAGACATTTTGTACTAGGGCCCAAGAACTTCTGTGTAGGAGAAGTACTGTAATGTTTTGACTTAACTTCTATGTTCCCTTTTCATGCACCTTTTTTAAAATTATTGTTGCGTTTTCAAATGTTTTTGGTGCCGTTCTTTATTTTGCTACTTAAAAAAAAAATAAAAAATGTTGCTAAAGTCCAGTGCAGAAGCCTTTAGGATCAACCTCTTAAAACCCCCTCACAAGACAAAAAGCACTCCCTCCATCTGGAGAAAAAATAGGTTCAATCTTGGGGGGTGATGGGCCTTATTAATACAATAAGTGGGAATTTATGGAATAGCCTGCCCAGGGAGCTAAAGGTCTGAAAACGGCTTCGACAATGACTTACAGCAGAATAATCTTAAAACCTATGTAGAATTTTTTTTTCAAATTACTTATACCCCCACCTCTCATTTATATCCTATCCTCACCCTTTGTTGAACTTGATAGACATCTTTCTTTTTTTAACCATATTAGCTTTATAAGCAACATAAACACCAAAAAAACAACATACCTAGAACATGTTGTGCATTGCAAAAATAGCACAGAATGGCTAACATTTTTTTTATTAACAACACAAAGCAATGTTTTTAGTGCACTGCATATTTCCCTATAGACATCATCCAAACGTCTTGCCACTTAAAAATAAACACCAAGTAAAAACAAAGAAAAAGAACATTGTGAAAAACTTCACGAAAATAAATGCTGTCTATATAGGTAGATCAAGAACAAAGATAAATCTAAGCTTTAGTGAACCCTGTAAAAATAAATTCCAAAAATTGCTGGAAACCAACGGGCGCTTCAGTACACGGGTAACAAAAACAGATCTCAAAGTACCAACGGAGACTAGTAATGCCATTTGGTATACTGCAGAAGGGCTGGAGGAGACTACTGAAAAAAGTGAGTAGTATTTTTACCCCCTGCCTCTCAGTGGTAAATGGTCATAATAGCTCCTCAGAAGTTATTTCCATTGCATGGTTTTGCCCAACAGTAAGTAATATTGCATAATTTTGCTAATATTCTACAGCACTAACTGTTGACTTTGCACTATGCTAGGCTTATTTTATTATCAACAAATTAACCAGATCACGTTAGGATTAGTATTTTGCCTTTTTCATTGCATTGTAAAATTGTCAGATATTGGCCTCCTATTTGTACTTCTAGCCTTAGTGACAGTAGATTCCCTTTATTGCAAGGGTGTCAAACTCATTTTAATCAAGAGCCACATCAGTATTATGGTTGCATTAAAAGATTTGTTGGATGGTCTGGGAGGGTGCCTAGGTAGTGCTGTAGGAGCTGTGCCATGGCCTGTGAGTTGCTGAACAGTGCAGTGTGGGGGGGTGCTGCGGGGCCCTAAATCCAAGATAGCACCTGCACCATATGCTGGCGCAGCCACCTATGACGAGCGCTGGCTGCAACCTCTGGGAAGAGTGGAGACATGTTCCTTCTGTGTCCAGACATGGTCTATTCCTGCTTGCTGTGCTTAGGCTTTTAAAGGCTACAAGAAATGACGTGGAGAGCTATATTTGGCCCGCGGGGCTTGAGTTTGACACGTGCTTCATCTTGTCCATTATCACTCTGGCATCAGTTTGATTTAATCATTGATTTTTTTTATCTAGGTTTTATATAGTACAATAAAAGTTATGTTTTAAGCAACTAGGGTTATTTCTGTGCAGTAAGTTCATATTCATCCACACTAGCCGGGAAATATAGCTGCTAAATATGCTGTCTGTGACAAAAGATGCATTAAAATTAATATATTTTTTACTTACCATCCCCGGATGACCCGAATATTTACTCCATTAGGAAACACCCAAGATGTTGCATCCAGAACGTTCGCTTTAAGCTCAATCTTGTTCTCCTGCTCGATGATGTCGGAAAGGATCACCTGCATTTAGTGAAGAACACATCATAATTTGCACATAGTGAATATTTTAACAGCAGATCTACATAAAAAACGCTTTCATTTTCTATCAATTTGTTTTCCAACCTAATCTTACAGGGGAATTCAGAAGAATTTATCATCCATCTACTGGTTAGGTGATAAATGCAAGGCTATTAGAAGAATGGACCTAAGTCGGTCGAGCATGATCCATTCAAAGTCTTTGACATTGCCTGACACAGCCAGTTCTTCTTTCCTATGACATAAGCCTTAGAAGTCTGCTGGGTTGCCCCGATACTCATTAGATTGTTGGTGGCTAATGATGAAATAGGCTGCATCAGATCTCGGCTATCAAATTGTTGTGTCAGACTTTATTCTCCAAGTTTTATTAAGGTTCCATATAAATACTTCTTTCACTCACAATCTGGAAGAATAAGTAACATGCCACCAACTAACATTTTGTCCATGCGGATACCTTGCTGGAAATCACTTTGGTTAGACAGGACATGGATTAGCACCATTCAATTCAATATCACCAGTATAAATCTGAATGATTTTGCAGACAGAAAAATCTGTCCTGTGAACACAGCCATCTTAAAAATCCTACAACAAGGGAAGTCTATACTGACTATTATAGATGGAGCATTTGAGGAAGAATCTTATTTAAACAAGTAGATCTGGAATGAAGGAATCAATCACATGGCTTTAAATAATGATGGGAACATAGTTAACAGTCTGGATCGGGGGGCCTACTGTTAGTAGGAAACAATGGCCATCTGGCTCAGTGGGGATTTTTTGGGCGACATGTATGAATCCTGGCATTGACAGGCCAGTTCTAAATCACTTTAAGGTAGTATAGACTGCACCAGAATGTATGAAGCTGCTCTTCTGCAGGTCATACATACAGGCGCAGTGTAGTGCCAATACGACAAGTCTGGCTCAGGCATCACCTCTAACTTGGTCTGACTGGTCTAACTGTTCTGCGCCTAGGTTTGGCATCAAAGATTCATAAATGTGTCTAATTCTACGAATGTGGTGCGACGCCCCAGAACGCCCCTAATGTTTGGCGTATTAAAAAATGTCTTTGGCACATTTCAAAGGCACTTGTCGTGCCAAAGTTTGGAGTGCACTTGTTCATACATTCTTTTTGGCTCAAAGTACACCAGAAAACTGGCGCAGGCCCATTCATACATGTCGCTCTTAATGCTTAAAGGGCTTTTCTCACTACAAAGATCATATCTGTAATGATGGGATCAGTAAAAATAAGCACTTTCGCAATTGGTTTGTATTACCTAAATCATTTAGTATAGCAGCTGTTAGCTAATCTGTGAGTGTCTAGAGCTAGTTCTGCAGCCTGGGGTTGGTCCACACCCCCTTTGCTATGATTGGATGCCTGCATTTAGTTGATCCTCTGGTCGGGACACACACCCTGTGGCTGTCCTGTGCTTTCTGTGTTCACTCAACTCTGAGCTGTGTGAAACAGGCTTCCTGGGCTCCTCTCACAGTGACAGATCTAATGTGAAGGATCTTGGCAACTACTGAGTCTCTTTAGCTGCTAGATTCCCCTCACTTATATAACACAGCCTTATACACTCTGCTCCCCCCACCCATATAACACAGCCTTATACACTCTGCTCCCTCCACCCATATAACACAGTCTTATACACTCTGCTTCCCTACCCATATTACACATCCTTTTACATTCTGCTCCCCCCATATAACAAACCCTTGTACACTATGCTCCCCTCACCCATATAACACACCCTTGTACACTCTTCTCCCCCTACCCATATAACACACCCTTATAAACTCTGCTGCCCCCACCCATATTATGCACCCTTATACACTCTGCTGCCCCCACCCATATTATGCACCCTTATACACTCTGCTCCCCTCTCTTTTTTCAGGCAGGAGGTTGTTTGCATTTCTCACATTTATTTAATCATTTCAAGCTGTATTTATAACGGTTTACAGCAATGCAGGTGTTCTAGTTATAAGGGTTGCTTATGGAGGGAGATGCCTATGACAGCTCTCCAGGCATGAGAACTGACCATTGCAGGTGGTCTGGAGAGCTGTGACTTCCACTTCCTCCCACTGCTCACACTGAATAATGACTATGAGGACGACTCGGGAAGGAGCAGGGAGGGGGTGTGATGATGTCACCACTCTTCAGTGAGGGAAGACATCTACTGGGAGGAGAGACCCACTCCTGGATTTGAAAATCTAAACCAGAGAAACTGCTCAGATGAACGCAAAAACCTTTAGTGAGACAACCCCTTTAAGAAGATTTAAGGTGAAGAAAGCTTTTCTAGTAAGTTGGAGAACACTTTATTATTAATATAATAATTTGTATCATCCCCAAAAAAATGTGCATTAAAAATATATAGGTATAAAAATTAGGAAGTATCCTTAGAAGTCCGAACAGAGGTTTTCCTCCAACTGAAGACCCAATGTGAATGGTCGGAAAAAGCCTCCTCAGGAGTTCGACTTTAAACACATCTATCGCCATAGTGAAGTGAGTTGTGGTCTGTCTCTTTATATTGCTATAAATGCTCCCTTTAGTTTGGAAGGAAAGCAAGAAACAGCAGAAAAAACCTCTATAACTATACTTAAGGGATTGTATCTTCACAGGCAATTCCTTATAATATAAGCCTAAAGTGTCATCAATCTGCACCATTCTCCTGCACCAGAGGGTAAGATTAGTATGGTATACATCTACTGAAATTCATGGGTGGCCGGCTGTGTAAGGCTATGTCTATACGACAATGGACAAAAAACGACCTGAAAACCAAATCCTAAAAACTTTTTTGTCCACTCCCTGTCAAAAGCTGCTGAAAACCATCCATTTTTTTTGCATGTTTTGAGCACCTTTTTGCAGAAATGCACAGCATTAGATTTGCTGTGTATTTCTGCAAAAGACACGTCAAAAAACATCCAGCGCTTTAAATAGACTCCAAGAGTAACATTTCTGCCTTGTTCAGTCGTTTTTTGCAACATTTAAAAAAAAAACAAAAAAAAAAAAACACAACCAGCGAATAAAACGAGCAGAAAAGAGACGTTCTGTGGAGACAACAGGACATTTTTACTATTAGGCCATGTTCACACGGCTTATTTGGGCGCGCATTGGAGCCGTACTGCGCGCCATATTTGCGCTGCAGTACGGCTCCAATCTTTTCCTGTCATTATGGTAATCCACAGTTCTCATAGAGAACTGTGGATTCCGTCGCTCCTCCCCGCTCGGCAAATCCGCCATGGGGGAGAAAGTGACATGCACATTATTTACGGCGCGTACGCGCCGTAAATAATGCATCGTCTATGGGGCCGGCGAGCAGCTCCCCCGCCGCGCCCCTTATTCAAGCCGTATTGCGGTCGGGATCCGTCCCGCAAATACGGCTTGAATAAGCCGTGTGAACCTGGCCTTAAAGTCTCTGGACCTCTTTTCAGTCGTTTTTATAAAAGGAAAAACTTTTGAAAAAGACGGCCGTTTTTGTGTGCAGTGGAGGAATAGCTTTTTGGTGTGTTTTTTTGCAGAAATACACAGCAAATCTTATGCTGAGCACTTCTACAAAAAAGTGCCAAAAAAACGCAGCAAAACACTGATTTTGTTTCTGCAGCTTTTCACAGACAGTGGACAAAAAAGTCTTATGAACACTTTTAGGATTTGGTTTTCAGTGAGTTTTGTGTCCAATGCCGTGGAGACCTAACCTAATTGATGGACAGTTCAGGTAATTCAGAGCAAGAGTTTATGACAGTGCAATGTATCACCATACATAAGCACTCTATGGACTGAAATCAATGGACACTCACTACTTGTTTGAGGGTAACTTGACAACAAGATGATTAAAGGGGTTGTCTCACTACAAGGATTGCTTTTTATGTTAAAGATCTTGCAAAACAAGTCCCTTTACAATGTGTGTCCATTAACAATGTCCTACCTATTCTGAGATATCCTCTCTTGTATGGGCTGCATCAGCTCCTCAGGTCGCTATAGCTACAGACCTGTTCAATATCTCCTGATAGGCTGTCAGCGCTGGTCACCATAGCTACAGACCTGGTGTCCTCAGCAGCTCATCACTGCAGGCCAGTAGTAGCCAGAAAAGCCAGTAAACACGTCCTTGATTTCAAACATGAAAGTCAGGGTATGTTTATACGGCTTATTTTGGAGCGAGCGCATTTCGCCATGTATTTTGTGGCGTACTGCGCTTAATATGCGGGTAAATGTACCCCATAATTACGGTAATCCATAGCTCTCATAAAGAACTATGAATTATGCCTTGTCCCTCGTCAGAGATAAGTGACATGCTAATTATTTGCGGCGAATACACACTGCAAGCAATGCATATCTAGGGGGCCGGTGGGCTGCTGGCCCCCCCACACCGCGGGAGTACGCGCAGATCAAGGTGAACTCCCAAAACACACCATGTATTGCGGCGCGTACTGTACGCCGCAATTACGCCATGTGAACATACCCTAAGAAAACACTATCGAGATCACGTGAATCGATAGAGTGAGACAACCTCTTTAAAATTGTCCTCCTGCTGGAACCTACAGCTATCAACTGTTAAATACGTTATAAACTGGGGCAAGTGTTTAATTTTTCCTCTAAGGCTATGTAGAGTACGCACCGCAGTACATTGTGTGTTTTGGGAGCTCGCGCTAATACGCACGTACTCCCGTGCTGTGGGGAGGCATTGACATGTCACTTATCTCCTCACGTGTACAATACGATCGTATTGTGAGAGTGGGGAGAGGAGGCGTAATCCATAGTTCTCTATGAGAGCTATAGATTACCGTAAATACGCAGCGAAATGTGCCCCAAAATTACCCTGTGTGAACATTCCCTAATGGTGTTAAAAGAAAATGCAAGGGATTAGTCCACCAATGACATTAATCACCCATCCACAGGATAGGTGATAAATGTCTGATCGCATTGATTGGTAAAATGGGGGACTCGAGTCCGCCATCCTGTAAGTGCAGTGGGAAGGACTTGAATGGAGCAGTAATTGAACATGCACACTGCTGCATGGTTCAAAGTCTATAGGACTGACATAGATCAGAGTACAGCAGGGACGGGGACTTGGGGCCCCCATTTTGACAGCAGATGGTGGTCCCAGTGAGCAGAGATTTATCACCTAATCTTTGGATGTCGCCTCAAAGCCATGCCCCATCCACATTCAGCCCCACAAACCTTTCCAGAACGTGCCTATAACACATAATTAATGTGTCTGCACACAAAATATGTCACTTTTATGCTATATTTTATAACATATTTCTGGAGCAAACATGAGCCCCATTATTCATATCTACTCTTGCCAAGAGATGGGTCTCCTGAAAAGACCCCTAATAAGGATAATGGATCCCTTCAATGGGACAACACCTTTAAGGAGAATCTTTCCCTGTTAATCGAATTTAGGAATTCACTTAAAAACATCAAAGATTCCCTTCCCCTCCATTGCTTCCTTCTTTGCTGTAAATAGATACATCAGTCTGAAATCAATTAGGATTATTTATTAGCAGCCAGTGGCACATTAGTACAGCTCCTTTGTAGTTGACTAATAAAATGTTAATTTGGCATGTTGTGTTAAGATCACAGAGGTGACTTCTTGAACCTTTCGATGAGCTCCGCTTGTTTGGCAAAGTAATTTGTTGATGATGAGTGTTTAACAGAACAAGTTAATTATGTTGGTGTTTTGTAATGAACCTTTAGCGCCTCTGTCATTGAATAGGCTCCATTAGTTTGCAGTGTGCCAGGAATGCAACAATTCGCTCTTAAATTAGTTAAAGGAAAATTCGGAAAAAAAAGTCAATCAATAATGTACGATTAGGTAAATGAGGACACTTTAGCTACATGATGTATTAGTCTGCTCTAGTCATGCTAATGGGCAATACTAAGTATCGTGCCCACAGGGTCCTCCTGCCAGTCACAGTGATGTGCAAGCTCCATGGATAGGAGGTTATGGAAATACAGTAGGAGTTAGGGTATGTTCACACAGCGTAATTTTGCCGCACATTTCGCCGCGTATTTGCGCTCTAATACTGGCGAGATGAGCACCGAAATTACGGTAATCCATAGCTCTCATAGAGAACTATGGATTACGCGGGGATCTAAGTGACATGTCAATTATTTGCTGCGAGTAATCAATATCAATGAGGCCGGCGGGCTATCGGCCCCTCTGCGCTGCGAAAGTATGCGCGTATTAGCGCGAGCTCCCGAAACACACGATGTACTGCGGCGCGTACAGTACGTGCCTTAGTACATCGTGTGTTCACACCCTTTGATATAAAAAGAGCATAAATAGCAACAATGGATCAGATTCAAAATGGGTTGGATGCTGATGTGAGCTGAAGGAGCACAGTGCTCAGCTGATTGCTTCTCAGGGTATGTTCACACTGCGTATTTGTGGGTTGTAATTCAGGACGTAATTGTGCTGCAATGCGCCAGCAAAAATGGTAAAATCATAGAACTCATTGAGTGCTATGATATTACAATGTATTCCCCGGCGAATACATTGGCAAATGGGAGAGTTAATGGGGACCGTGACGGAGCACTGTGAGAAGTACGCGCTGGAAACTGTGCATACTGGCCAGCGCTTCCCACAACAGTCTATTTGAAATGCCATTTGTAGATGAAATGTTGCATCTGTCTTTGTAATCAGACTAGAGGAAGGATTTCTGATATTCTTTTTTTTTGGATTTGCTGGGGTGGGCTTAGGACTGACCGACCTTGGTAGCTCTGTTGCACTCCAGTCTCCTCTTCCTATAGATCAGGTACCTGATGATGCTTTATTTCACAATTATACCTTTATAACAATGTCAGACGTTTACCTGAATAATAGGTATTATTCAAAAGCTCATGGACATGGCTGCATTATGTATCAGTGTATGGATCTGTAATATGACTCCACAGAGATCATTTGGAACCAATTTCTTCTAGGAGAGAATATGGTGCCATCCACAGGCCACATGTGTTGGCACATATAGCCAGAGAGACACTGAGTGGCATATGGGCACCAGCTAGTTAAGCATTCAATTATTTGTGTTGCCGAAATCAGACTTATCAGATCACAGAACCATCAAACGTTTTGTTGCAAATAGTTACAGGGCCACAAGAAAGTGTTGAGAAAAAAAGATGAAAATTAACTGCCAAAGATTTGAGACAAATCAAACATGAAGCGACTAGGAAGCCATTATCCTCTGTTGTGGTCATATTCAAGAACTGCAACCTCCCTAAAGTGCCTAAAAGAACAAGGTGTTCAGTGCTCAGAGACATGGCCAAGGTAAGGAAGAACCTCAACCACCACTGAGCACGAAATATCTCAGCTGGGCTTAGATAAAATGTAAAGATGTTTTTTCCAAAGGTTTCATGGACTGATGAGATGAGAGTGACCAGATGGATGAGACTGTGGCTGGATCAGTACCTGGCACTTTAATTAAAACACCAGAAAAGTGGAGGTGGGGAACTGCTATGGACTGGTGTTATTAAAGATGAGCTAGTGGGACATTCTTGGGGTGAAGATGGCTTAAAAATCAATTTCCTAACTTACTGCCAGTTTTTAGAAGGCACTGGGGCAGTTTCATCAATACTGTTAAACCTTTAGACAGTGTAACGTTAGACTAGACAGTCTTACAATGAGCCACATGTATCATAGTGTTCATAAATATGGTGCATGTTACAACTGTCTGAATCCTACTGGGAATTTGTTTCTGACCTGCCTGAGAGTCAACAACAGAAGCTTATAGGAAATAGCCAAGTTCACCAATTTCATCTATTGGATGTGGTAATCCTCACTTTACATGTGACTTTAAATCCAATAGATGGCCCTGGTGAGCTTAGCTCTTTCCCATACGTTTTTGTTATATGCAAATATGCAGTTAGGTGTAAAAAGGGGATTAGATCCTTACACACCGACATGGTGCTTCTCCCCTATGATACACAGTACCCCTTCTAAGTCACACTCGCATCTCACCTAATCAGCCAGCAAGCTCTACTCTGTACTGACGAAGGCAAACACCCTGAAATAGCTGTATGCAGATGAATTTAACTGGCTTGGTTTAACTCCTTTTTACATTGCATGGCTCAGTGAAACATGTGAACTGAGAATTACTACATCCAATAGATGGCGCTGGTGAGCTCAGCTCTTTCCCATAAATCTTCGTTATATTCAAATGCCTAGTGAGGTGCAGAAAGGTGGTTCAATTCTCACACACCGACATGGTGACTCCAATCTTTTGTGACTTAGATTAAATTTCTGTCCAATTTTTTTCTGTGATGTGGTTTATTGTTTTACACTAACTGTGCCTAAATATTGGCACCAGACGCCGCATGCTAAGCCACGCTTCCTTTCTGTGAAGCCCCTTTTGTTGGAAAAGTTGCAGAAGTATCTAGAAACGGTCTAAAACAAATAAATGTGGTGTTAAGCATGTACACCATTTTTTTGGTGCAAATTTGATAAATGTGTCCCATTTTCTTCAAGCAGTGGCAAATAGGAAAGTCTGCATCTTTCAAGAACACCACGAATTTTTTTGCAGGTCAATTCTCTATCAAATGCATTCAAGTACCCCACTGTGTGGCTAGCCGATAAAGGCCTTAAAGGAGTTGTCTCACCATGCTGTTTTACAGAGCCACACCCAACTTCAAACTGCCACTTCCAGGTTTGGCTGTGGGTGGTTCTGTAGCAGTGATTATTCAAAATCATGCCAATTTCTGGTTTATATGTGATTGTGCAATATTAGTCTAAAGCACTGATTGGCATAGCCGCTATTCCTAGCTCAGCCTATTACAGTGATATGAATGTCAGAAGTTTGGAAACTGTAGTGTCCAAGGATATAGTGTTCTAAAGGGTTAAATGTGTAAACAAGCTCCTGTATTTAAAGATAAAGAACACATCACCATCCCAGTCACTGCTGAAGTAAGAGAACAGATATAGCAGAGATGTGGCTGATAACTAGGGAGACTTGTGTACAAAAAAAAAAAAAAAAGAGGTAAGATCTGCTCTTAACTCTAAGGAGAAGCAGAACAGCAATGTATATGGTAATAGTCTTTATTTACCTTTGCCTATATATTTAAAGCTAATCAATGTGGTGAGGATACCGCTTAAAAGATGAAAGAATAATGACATGGTCCCCTTTCTCTCCTGGACTAAACCCTATTAAGAACTTATGGGCCCTTCTTAAACATGAAACTTACACTGAATGAAAACAGTCCACCTCTCTAAATAGTGTATGGGAGGCTTTGGTTGCTGCTCCATAAGAAATTGTCAGCAGATTAAGAAACTGGCAGATTAAGTGGATGGAAGACTTATGACTTATGGAAAAGGGAGCTAAATTGGTTTCCATTTAGTTTCATAATAATTCTGTGTGCCAATTGTTACCCGATAATCCTGCACAGATAGATATTCTTCTAAGAAAGCCAAACCCTCACTTATACTTGACTTAAGCAATAAAGCGGTTTTGCCACAATGTAATGTTGACGTGGGATCCTCCAAAATGGGTATTTAATCACTTTTCTAAATATATGTGATTACAAAAAGTGGAGCCTCAGAGCTACAACCTTCCTTACATGCCCTTAGTTACTTAAAAGCTTACATTAGACACGACCAGGACACTGACAGGATCTGGCCCCACTTGCGTTGTCTGCACTT
Source organism: Phyllomedusa bahiana (assembly GCA_025379985.1). NCBI lineage: Eukaryota > Metazoa > Chordata > Amphibia > Anura > Hylidae > Phyllomedusa > Phyllomedusa bahiana. Next base: position 182,563 of record JAODAL010001397.1, read on the forward strand.
CTTATCTGATGACAGGGAACATGAATGAGCTTCCAAGGGACTGTGGAGACTGTGCAGTGTATGAAGCTTTAGGGTGTATAGACAATCCACTGGTTGTAATATTATTTGAGTGAACATTGCAGAGGCTCCCTTATATCTCCCTCTGTGCTCCTGACTGCTCAGCCCCCTCCCTCTCTCCTCTGCAGGGTTCATGATTTGTTTATATTTTCTCCTGAGCCACATAAGAGGAAAGCAACTCACTTCCTGGCAAAACCCCTTTAAGGTTTGAAGTTTATTAACATTTTCTATTGATCAACAGCATTGTAGCTATTCTATAGTAAAATGAATCCTCAAAAATACAACTTGCCTAATACTTGTGCACAGTGTAGCTCAGTTAAAGGAGTCCTTAAGCCCTTACATAAGAAGCTACATTCTCAGGTGTTGGACAACATATGTATTTTATTGAACAGCTTTCAGTTACCAGAAATAGCCTTCAAACAAACTTCAAATGTCCGTTTTGCTTGTGCTTTCAAATGCTTGGCTGGGCTTGCACAACTTTCTTTTCATGTCTAACACTAACATGCAATAAACAGGGACACCAGCTGCTCCTCAGAGTATAAACAATATATAAGAAGGATGTTTTACGTGTGCCCATCGAATTCTGCGCTGGTTACAATTATTATGGCACTCAGCTTTCCAGTTATATTGCTAGAAGTCTCCTACTTTCCTTCACACCAAGGGTTAAAGGGGTAGTCTCACTCCATCGAATCATCTTACCTCAGTCCTGTTTTCTCGGTTTCATTTTTGAATTCAGTGTTTACTGGCTTCTACTGGCCTGCAGTGATGAGCTGCTGAGGACATCAGGTGTGTAACTATAGAGACCAGCACTGGCAGCCTATCAGGAGAGATCAGACAGGTCTGTAGCTATAGCGACCTGAGGAGCTGATGCAGCCCATACAAGAGGGGATATCTAGAAATCGGTAGAACACTGTTAATGGACACATTATCTTTAAAGAGAACCTGTCACAAAATTTTTTTCCCCTTTGACTGAGGACAGAACAAGCTAGTGTCCGACCTGCTGTTTCCAGCACTGTGTCCCTTATTCTGTAAGATGCTGTAGTTTTCGTGTATTTAATGCTCAAATCTGCAGTTTTCAGCCAGAAGAGTCATTCGAAGAGTCCTTCAGAGTGTCAGTTTTTTTCAAACCCGGCCAATCGGAGCTAGCCCCGCCCACCTCAACTGACAAACCTATAACTTTGAATCGGGAGAAACATGTGAATAACTGTCAGTGGGCCGGGCTAGCCTTTAGTGGGTGTTGCTAACCCTACTCATGAATAAGATTTGAGGGGTAAATGCTCTAAAACTGCTGCATCTTACAGAATAAGGGATACAGCGCTGGAAACAGCAGGTCTGACACTAGCTTGAGCTGCCCTCAGCAAGGGGGCATATCCTATGTGACAGGTTCCCTTTAACAGAAGATCTTTAACAGAAAAATCAATCCTTGTAGCGAGAGAACCCCAGGAAATGTACCTATACCAATAGACCAATAGAAATGCATCTCAGATGATCAGTACTGTGATATTTTTAGTGTGTATGCCCATCGTTTCAGATCTTCTGTTGGGTCGATTGATCTGCCAAAACACATGGGGCGACATATCTACGGGGCTGCTCCAGAAGTCTGGCATCTTTTCAACCGATATCCATTACAGCCCCGTTCGCTATAGTTTAAAAAGGCCTTTATGTCAATATCAGGTGCATTACAGAGCGCCCACAGCGCTTTGTAATGCGCCTGAGATTGGGGGGCGTGCGGGAGGCGGGGCACATTAGAATAGTACAAAGCTATAGAATTATAGCTTCAGTGCAGCAATTCTAGGCGCATTACTGCTGGAACAGGTAAACCACTTTCAAAGGGGTTTACCTGAGCCAGAATTGAAGTTTATGTGCCTGAATGCACCTGATTTATGACCCGCAGTAAAGCGGGTTCATAAATCAGGCGCATTCTATACTAATATAATGCGCATAAAAATTGGCGTCTTAACGCCAAAAATCATACATGTCGCCCATTGTGCTTTTCATGCAGACCAGAAGTCTGTCTTTCTCGCAAGTATTCTTCAAGGACCATGTTCACATGGCGTATTTGCAGCGCAAAAACGCTTCACTTGCATTGTTGAAATGGTGTTTGGTAGCGCATAATTTCAATGCGAAAATGATGTATAGTGCCCAATGCAGATTTCTGCCTCCTATACTTTTGACACGTCAATTCTTTTCAGGCGCACTGAAAATGATGGAAGTAAAATACATGTCATGTGAGTTACGGTGCATATCTTACATTGCGGTCTATGAGAAGTGTTCAGAGCATTGTTGTGGGTGTATTTCGGCACATATTTTGCTGAGTGAACACACCCTAACAGAGAGCGTTACATCCATTTCACATGGCACATGTGCGGGTCCCAAATTAAGACCAGAAAGAAAGGTTACAGTGGCCAGTAAGAAACCGGGCATCTGAGGTGCATTTCTATCAGTTTAATGATATGTTCACACGGGATAATTTCGGTGCGCATTTAACGGTGTATTTGCACTCTAATACGGGCGAGATGTGCGCCGAAATTACGGTAATCCATAGCTCTCATAGAGAACTATGGATTACGCCTCCTCTCCCGCTCATACAATACGATTGTATTGTACATGTGGGGAGATAAGTGACATGTCAATTACTTGCGGCGAATACGCGCCACGAGTAATTCATTCACTGAAAAGTAGCAAAAGTTGAACCAGCCCAAAATATAAGGCTTAGAAGGCAGCAAAAATAATAAAAACACTTTGTTAACAAGGCGTTGTTTGATGCACAATTTTTTCCTTTGTGGCTTTTTGCTTTTAACCATATGATGGATAAATAAAGTGTTTATATTATTTTTGCTGCCTTCTAAGCCTCATATTTTGGGCTGGTTCAACTTTTGCTACTTTTCAGTGAGTGTTATTTCAAGCAGTCGGAGGACTTGTGGGAACCGTGCCTATTCTTTCAGGTGAGCTGAATTACCTGTTTGTTCGACGAGTAATTCATGTCAATGGGGCCGTCGGACTGGCAGCCCCCGCGCCGCGGGAGTACACGCTGATCAGCGCGACTCCCAAAGCACCCGGCGTAATTGCGGCCGTAACATACGCGCCGCAATTACGCCGTGTGAACATAGCCTAATACGATAAAAAAACAAAAACACATTGGTGTGAACCTTTAAGCTCTCCACAAAACGCAAGCCTGTAAAGATATATGATGGAACTTACCAGTACAGACTGCTGCAACCTACTATGGTAAAAAATGCCAGGCACAATTTCACGTCTGTTATATTCAGTACTGTTCAGCTCAGTTTAATAAGGAGTATAACACTGAAAAACAAACCTTTCCTGGCCGAGGATTGAACTTTAAAGAGTCTGAATCAGCTGAATCCTGAAATTACAAAAGAAGAAAAAAAGTGTTTACCAGAAGATTCAGTATAAATCGATTTGTTCCTGGATGTAAAAATAGATGTCGAAAGGAGCATCCAGTGCAGAACATTAATAAAATCTCTGGCAGGGTTCACACATAGCTGATGGAGTTTCCATTTAACCATGCACCAGTTTTCATTCGCATATTTCCATATTTTTTGAGAAAGGAGCCCCCAGAGTCTTTCCCATACTTTAAGTTTTTTCCTTATTCCGGTTCTTTCAGTTTTTTAAACCTTTGTTGCCCAGTGTCTTGTGGCGTTTTTCATACCGTGGTTTACCTCCACAGGATAAAAAGAATCTGAGATACTGAAATCCAAAAACGTTCCGATCCCAAGACAACATGCCTGTGTACGCAGAAGATTGTTGGCCGCAAGAAAGCTTTTGTGAGGAAACATTTTGATTGACTATAAAATACATGGCCAGAAGTCTTGGTGATCTCTATGGTGGTGACATCTTACCCTGGACCTCCAGGGGAGGTGCCGACTGTTAGAATTCCCTACTCTCAAAGGGAACGTGTCACATTGAAAATTCGAACTCATCTGCTGGTAGCAAGTTACAGAGCAGCAAGAGCTGAGCAGATGAATATATTGCTCTGTGGGGAATTATTCAGTAGAGTAGAGGAGTCCAGTAGGCGGCGTCATCAGTGACAGCGTTTCCTGTAACCGTGTGCATACAGAGAAGGCTGTCAATCACTGATAAGACTGCCTACTGGACTCCTTAACCCAGGGTAAGCAGGAATTTCAATGAGTAAAATATAAGTTCTTTGGAATCTTTCCACACGGAGCTGTTTATCAATCTACTCAGCTCTTTCTGCTTTATAACATGCTACCAGCTCATCAAATAACATGTTCACCGTGACAGGTTCCTTTTAGAGACAGGAACTGTAGCGTACAATTTTGACAGCCTTTCAACATATAATTTTTCTATGGTTTCCCTTGAGGGCCTAACAGTGACTTACACCCCAAATCATTTCAAACAACATGCACCAAGTATTTCTTCAAAAGATCTCTATTTTAACAGAACATATTGTTGTTAAATGGGTTTTCCCACAAAGGCATGTCATGCCTAGTTTGTTCAGCTTCCAGTGTGCTCAAAAGTGGCGTGTGTGATTCGTTGAACTACATATCATGTGACATCACCATGCCTTTCCCCACAGTGTGCTCACTCTAGTCAAACAAAAGGTCTGTTTATGTGAGAAGCTACAATGCTGCTGAGCAGTTAGCACTTCTGCCTTTCAGCATAGGGGTCCTGGGTTCAAATCCCTGCAGGAACCAAACATTGAGGAACCGATTGAGGTTTCTTTTTTCTTTTATTTCATTTGCACGGTTTGACTAATTACAAAAGCGTACAGAGAACTGAAGTAGAATGACAGCATCTGGGGTTAAACACTCGCTCAGCACTGAATGAGTGTCCGTGAATACTAGGCCAGGAAGAAACAGAGTAGCTGCCTAATAGGAGAAGCCATGTCTGAGCATGTGCAGCCAGGACTGAGGAGCTCTAGTCTACGGTCATATCCCCTAGAGACACGCTGTACACTATGTAACACTAAGGCTATGTTCACACGGCTTAATTGCGGGACGTAATTTCGCCCCGCAATTACGCCGTGTGGACGGGGGCGGGGCGGGAACGGGGGAGTAAGCAGGGGGCCGGCACTTCGCCGGCCCATTGACTATCACTGCTAGCGGCGCGTATACGCCGCTAGAAAGTGACAGGTGAATTATCTCCCCGCCCGGCGGATTCGCCGGGCGGGGAGAGGAGACGTAATCCATAGTTCTCTATGAGAACTGTGAATTACCGTAATGAATGGGCCGTTTTCGGCCCGTAATTGGCGCACTTCGGCGCGTAATTACGGACCGAAATACGGCCCATTTTAAGCCGTGTGAACATGGCCTAAGGGAGCAGCTAAACAAAAATGCTACAGAATTTTTAATAATGATAAAGGGTGAAAATGTTAAATATTTGAATTGCAAGCTTCCTACATCAATTTTATTTTATGGCAAAACCCCCTTAAATCCTGAGTGACAGAATAATCTCTTGGTATAGAAAGTCAATAATCTTACAGGTCAATAAATTACCTGAATATACGTGTCATTCTCCATATACTTTGGATTTTCACACAACAACAGACATTGTAGACAGAAGTAACAACATTTCTTACCATATCAGGTTCTGCCGTTTTCTTTGGTTCTTCCAATTTTTCCTGAGCAAAACTTTCTTTATCTTCTGTGCTGGATACATAGTTTTGAGCTGCATGGAAATACTGGTAGTAAACACTGTTAGGAGAGACACGTGGGTTGTAATCTACAGCAGAACCTAAAACGGGTGGCGCCGGTTCTGGAGGAAGTGAATTTACAGCATCTACACTTGGAGAAAGATCTGTGCTTTGATTCAGATTTGATTTAGCTGTTGGTGGCACTGATGGTTCACTTCTTGAAGATGTAACAGAGCTGCTTTCCTCATTGGATTTTGCTCCATAGATGTTAGACTGTAATTTCAAATTAAGAAGTAGAGACTGACGACCTAAAACTGGATTATGTTTGCTTTCCGACTTCGTTATGAACAAACCAGACCTTTTTCCTAAAGATGCTTTTATATCCTCGAGTGTTGAGGGTACATCAAGGCTGGTCTTGGAAGGAGAGATGTTGTCCTCTGGTTCCCCAGAACCCTCCTTATTAAACCGGTCATTGCTCACTGATGAAAATCTGTCTTCACGGGACGTCTCTTCCAAGTCTGCCTCTTTCAAGCGTTCCGACACAGACTGCAACAGAGACAAGATTGATGTGTGGTCATTTCCACTGTAACTTGCTGTCGCTCCCTCATTATATCCTGGTGAACCATCATTTGACATGGTGTCCTCATACGCACTATCATCTTCATATATCGGTGACAGTGCAAAAGGATATATCCTGATACGTCTTGACTGCACAGAGAGAAACGAATCGTTGCCAGAGGCCTGTTCATTGCCACTATCCTTCTCCTCATCTGTTGACTCATCATCACTTCCACTTATTTCCACGTAACGACTGTTATATACTGAAAATTGTAATAAGTCGGAGAAGTCTGAAATGTTGCTGCTTTCTTCACATATATTATTATAAATGAAGTCTTCCATCGACCCTTCAGTCCCAAGAGATAAAGATACCATTTGTGTGTCACAATACAAGTCATGAAGTCTAAAATCTCCATTGGCATAATCCGCTGGGCTTCTAGAAAAGCTGAGATGTTCTTCACCTTCTGGCTCTGTTAAATCATTGCTTTCTATAGTCCTGTCCACACTATTTACACTCTTGTTTTCAGTGACTCTTGAGCCCAACTCATTTAAAGAACTAGGTTCCACTGCCTGCATCGATTTAATGTTCTGAGATACTTCAGTTGATACATGGAGAACATTAGAATTTATTTCATAAGTTGGAAGATGGGATACATTGTCATAGCTAAATGGAGATACAATGTGGTTTGAGTTTGTCGCATCCTCAACTGAGTCACTTTGATTGTCCATAGACAAGCTATTCAAATCATTTGGTGATTTTTGCAGAGTGGCTTCATTTGAAGTGATGTCTTCACCTAAGACATCTGGAATTATATTGGAAACCACAAGCTGTTTAGAGGAAGACAAGACATCATTTACTATTCCTACTGCCATGGACATAATGAGATCGGTGTCCTCAATGAGCATATGGTCAGAAAATTTCCCTGAACACTTATCCAGGACCTCAGGAGGCTGCTCTTCTAGATGTATATGGTTCTTACTTTGATTCTCCTTAGCATGTTTTATATCTGTTACGGTGTGATTATTAACAGATATATTCATACAAGTTTGGTTGATATTTTGTAGTTCATCTATGGCTGAATGCAACACACTGATAATGATCTCATTGGCTTTTTGCTCAAACAGTTCATTAGATGACTCGGAATGGTCTTTGTCTGGAAGGATTTTTTTTGCAGTAGTAGAACATGAGGAAATTATCTCATTTGTGTTGGTTACATCATGGAGTAATGCCGCGTGCAACAGTAGATCACTCAGCTTTTCTCTACAATTCATTTTTAAATCTGGATTTAATTCTAAAGGTGATTCATCAAGTTCCTTCATTGAATCACTAGCCATCAAGTCCTCATTTACCCGTCCTATTTCAGACTCATGTGCCTGGAGAGAAACATTTATGATGTTGTCACTAGTGCAGACATTTATATTGTTATTTTTTAAATTTTCGATTAACACCTCTGGTGATTTATTTGATATTTCTGGTGATTTTTCTTCAATACACATATACAGTGGAATACTGTCACTATCGCCATTATTGGGTGAACCATTAACAACTTTCATTGTCATATCATTGTCTTTTTTTGAAGAAGGCAAAAAATCAGTTTCCAAGTCACAATTTTTTTGATGTTTTTCACAATTATTTACATTATGATTTTCTCCACTTCTTGCAGTAAAGTCGTTACCATCTTCAACACAATGGAAAACCTGAAATGCATTTTCTGTGTCTATAAGGGTAGGTGATAAACTTGGAATACATATAACTTCTTTTGTAAAAGTTGGGCTTTCAAGCTTAACTGCCGATACGATATCAGAACATAAACCATAGGTAGATAGTTTGACTTCTTCAACGTTTACTGTATTAACGGACACCTTAGCAACATGAACATCTGAATTGAAGTTGATGATTTTGTCTGGGCATAATAATGTAGTAGAAAGATCACTAGCTGAGTTAGATAGACACCCACCTACCAGAGGTTCAGGCTCTTCAGCAGATACAGTATGCATGGTCATTGGTTCCATATTTTGAAATACTTGAACACTTTGCACATTGCCACAGCTGTTAAGTGTTGGTGTATATGCCTCTTGACTCTTTTGTTCAACTGCAAATGGATCAGAAGCATTTTTTAGTAGTATTTCAGAGGTGAGGGTCTTAAATAGGATGTGTTCATCTGGTGTATAAGCTTGTGATGACACAATGCCTGAATCATTTGGGCTCTCAAACTGAATATCATTGCAATCGGCATATGAAGAAGAGTCAGATATGGTTATTGGAGATGGGGAGCGACACTCAATGCCATTATCAAATGAAATATTCCTGGAAGTTACTGCTTCATGTCCTTTATTAAGGGGTGAAATATCATTCAAACAGCTTTCTGGTACAGTCATGTTGTCAAGATTGTCATAAGAAATTGAAGATTTTATTTTTAGTTCCGTTACTGCTTCATTAGATTTCTCAACATAAACATTTTTCCCATCAGAAAAGCCATTACTATGCCTAATCTCTGTTAGCCCCTCATCAGTCTCAGATTCACGCCTTTGAGAAGAGTCATTGCTAAATTCAGTAACATCATTCTCAGAATTATGTTCTAGACACAAATTGACCTTGGATGGTTCTTCTGCTTGCATGCCATCCGATACATTTGACACAATGTGTATATTTGGTTTCTGGTTTTCTATCATCTTTGAAATTATTCCTGACTTTAGTGGAGATCCATCTGAATTTTCATTCAACTTGAAAGTCACTTCCAATTCTCCATCATTTTGTGGATTCTTTTCTGTAATAAGGTTAGCATTTGTCTGTGAATGTTCTAGACTTCCAATTTTATTCAGATCTATAGAAGTTTTTAATGTCTCACTTAATTGAGGATCTAAAATTTGGATGTCTTCATTTTCTGAATGGCTTATTTCTAATCCTGTATTGTTCAACTCTTTCAGCTGGAGGGATACTTTGGTATTCGTCTGTAGCTCAGTCTTTAGCAATTTCCATCTTGTTGTGGATTATTTTCTGGAATATTGTTAGCATTTGTCTGTAAATGTTCTAAATTTCTAATTTGTGTTTGATCTTTAGACATTCTGGATGCCTCAATCAATTGTAGATCTAAGTTCATGATGTCCTCTAACTTTGACAGAGTTTTTCCAGATACTGTATTGTCCAACTCTTTAAACTGGAACAATACTGTTGTATTTTGGCCCAGCATTTCTTCATCATTTTGTAGATTATTTTTTAGAATAAGGTCACAATTTGTCTGTGGATGTTCTATATTCTCAGTTTGTTCCAGATCTTCTGAAATTCTGTATGTCTTATGCAGCTGTAGATCTAAATTTGGGATGTCTTTCTTTTCTGAGGAGGTTTTTTCTAAAAATACACTGTTCAATTCTTCCAACTGGAAGGATACTTTGCCACTTGGCTGTAGCTTAGTATTTAGCAATTTTCCATCTTGTGGATCATTTTCTGGAGTAATGTTAGCATTTGTCTGTGTATATTCGCTATTTTTTTCAAATTTGTTAGGATCTTTAAAAGTTCTGGATGCCCCATTCAGTTGTACATCTAAATTTGTAATGCCTTCTGACAGAGTTTTTTCTAAAAATGTATTGTTCAATTCTTTCAGCTGAAAGGTACCTTTGGCATTTGGCTGTACTTCAGTCTTAATCTGCTCTTCATTATTTTGTGGATTACTTTCTGAAATAACATTAGCATTTGTCTCTAAATGTTCTAAATTTTTAATTTCTTTCAGCTCCTCAGAAATTCTGAAAGTTTCGTTCGGTTGGAGATTTAAGCTTGAGATGTCTTCCGATTCTGACTGATTTTCAATTAAAAATGTACACTTTATGTCCTGGATTAGTTGTTTTGGGTATTCATCTCTATGTACTTGTTCCTGTGCTGCTAAATTGCAAATCGTTTTTGGTTCTATAGCTACCAGATTGCTTGAGTCCAACTGTGTATTTTCTTGGAGATCTATAATGTCTGATATTCTCTCTATTTCTGGCTTCAAACAAACAGTTTGTGGTCTGAAGTCTTCATAGTTTTTTTCCCTTGACTGGTCTGATCTACTGTTTGTAGTTGAATATGAATTGTCAGAGGAATCTTTACATGGTTTGTCTTCAACGTGCAAGTTCACTGTAACCGTTTGCAGATTGTCTGAGCAATCCTCTGAAGCCAAAATGTGCTGTGAGGCACATTGCATATTAACAGCTACATACTCCCTCAAATCAACTGTGCTTTCTTCAGAACTTCCTTCTAATTCTTCTGTTCCCACTAGTGTATCCATTACTGTAAGGGTCTTATATTTTTCAGAATTGGGTGTGGGGCAATCTTCTGTATTATCTTTCACACTACATAAGACGTCTCTGCTATCTCTAGAGATTGGTCTGTTTCACTCTTTGAACGGTTAACAATGCTAGTTTGTAGAATTTCTGGGAAATGTAGAACATTTGGGTGCTCGGATACTACGTCATTATTTGGTTGTAAATGTCTAACAATATCTGAAATGTCCACGGTCTTTGGCTCTGTATAATGGTCGTCATCATTTGGTTCTAGTGTCTTTAAAATTGTGATCTCCTTGGAATGATCCTCCAAGTTCTCTACATTTTGCTTGCGATTCCCTAAGATATTTACATTTTCTCCAGGAGTAGGTTGTAAATCCTCTAAGAATTTTCCAGGGTTTAGTTGTAAAAGTTCTGAGGATTCTTTTGCATTTAGTTGTGGGACATCAATTACATGTTCCTCAGTGCTTGGTTGTTGTCCCTCAAATATTTCTGAGTTATTCTTGGCATCAACGTCCACAATGTTTGAACACTCTGGACTTTCTTCAGCTTCTGTTTCTAGATCATTTGTGAGTTTTGAATCCTTTGCTTTTAGGATTACATCGTCCTCATTATGTACTATTGAACTCTCGTCACAGGGCCTCAAGTTTTGATTGCATTTTTACATGAATATTTGAAGGTGGTGTTTCATCCTGGCAATTTTGATCTGGGACTGGTTCCATTTTTACCCACTCGTGCAGCATCAGACAATTTTCTGTAGTAGCCTCTCCAACTGAACAGGTTTCCGGGGTCTCCTCTTTCTCTGGGATTGGAGAGTTTACATCAGCACGTCTCTTTAGAAGCTTCCTTATTCTCCTAGACCCACGGTAGGTGCCATATGTTATTGCAGGGGCATCCTGGGCATGTCCATTGAGTCTGTTGGAACAGTGAAAGCATGTTAAATATGACAACAAAAAAAAGTGTCTTGCAATACCAGAAGAAAAAAAAAACACAGAATATAATATAGAAGACAAATGAAGCTGTACGTTGAACTTCACATTATAGTGTTAGGAATGAAAACATGTTACACCTACTGTACGTGACTCAAACAATGAGCTGCACATTTTCTTACAATGCATTAGTCACTTCCAATGTGTTTATTTACTTAACAATATCTGGCACAAATGCACCCACATATAATTCAAATATACCATTACGATTTTTGGGGAGTGAACCCACACTCATTAAAGGGGTAAAAGTCCATTGTGTCCTTGGTAGCATCTCTGTGCAGGGAACTACAGCATAACTCCATTAAAGTGAATAAAGCTGCAGCTTTCTGCACAGTGACTAGTCAGGGTTGTCAAATCAGTCCTTCAATCAGGTCACATTTTAATTTCCATATTTCAATCATGCACAGGGGCCAATGTTATCTGATGCCACTGTACCTCAGTATGTCTTTGGAATCTGGAGGAAAAGTCATGTGAACACAAGGCGTATGGAAAACCGCATGCAGATTTTTCCAAAATTTGGATTTGAATCAGTCCAAACCCATTTTGATAACAATAAGGTTGGATTATGGGTCCATTTCGTATGGAGCCCTGACAGGTACAGTATACTTCACAAAAGCGGTGACAGATCTAGCATAGAAAAGCCTTTTTACTTTATAACATGTAGTCCAAAGAGAGATAAATTCTTTGTGTGGCGTCCGCTCACACGCTTTGGGCTCTCAAGTCAGTAGCTGTGGACAAGGACTCAGTAGAGTGTGAAACGCGTCAGCGGACACCACACACAGGTTTTATCTGTTTGGACTGCATGTTATAAACAAGCTAGACCTGTCACAGATTTTGTGAAGTATACAGTTCTAAGTGCCAGCGGGCCGACAGCAAGCCAGCCCATAACCAGGATCCTACATCCTTGCAGGAGGGTGAGCGCTAAATTTGTTTTTTGCTCATTATACAGGTACAGGTTTCCTCTACTGTACCCCTGTATTCCATTTACCTCATGCAGAAATATATGGAGTTCTATGAGACTCTACACGTACAGTCGTTACACAACACATGGAGGCTGTACCACAAGTTGGACAAGTTCTATCATCCGTGGAAACAAAGTATATATTTTGATTCACAGCTTTTTAGACCACACAGAACAGATTCTGTTGGGATAATTGCCAGAGGTCTACTCATATACACTAGAGACATTCGTCCTTGGCTACTTGTATGTATTAATCTGCTGTGTTATTTCCTTTTTTCTGTTTCATAAGGGAAAAGCAATGAATAAAGTAGAGGTTTCCTATTAAGCAGTAGAAAAAAAAGAAAACCATTAAGATTTTTTGGAAGAGGTGAGTCAGACAAAGGAGCTGTTATTGATTAAATCACAAGAAGAAATGGAGTCACCTCAGCTATTTTCTGTTTAGGAGATGCTAATAATCAGCGTAATTGGGTCAAGGTGATCTCAGATAGGAATTGGATAAATGGGTATTCCCATCTCACAAAGTTATGGACTGCTGCTAAGATAGGTCTTAACTTTATAATCAGTGGGGCCCAACCTCTGGGACCCATATTGATCCTGAGAATAAAGGGAACTGCAGCACAGCTCTGTTTAAGAGATTGGGACTTGTGGTAATTCCCTGTAAAGTCGAGTGCCTGGGGGTCACTGTGAAGTCAATTTCTAAAAGGGAATAGGTCCCCAAAAAAACTATTGTTTAACTCTTGTTTTTATGTTAAAAATATATTTTAGATTTTTCAGTTGTGTTGTTTTTTAACATTTTTTTTTCATATCACTATCAATATTTTTAAATAATCCTGAAATCCTTATCAGCAGTCTCCTCAATGGCAGGATTAGGCCAAGTCTCCACGGCATTGCAAAACTATCGTATTTTCTAAAACCGCAGAAAATACGATAGTTCCTGCAGCCCTATAAACAATAATATAAAAAAACGACCTGCAGTCTCCACAGCTCATTCTTCTGGCGCTTTGAGTTTTTTTGATGTCTTCCCTTACAATCAATTGTATGGGCTGACGGCAAAAAAATGAAAACTGGCCGCGTTTTTTTGCGCAAAACATGACAAAAAACAGGCAGTCCTGCATCGGAAAAAAACAGTTGACGTTCGGAGGTTTTTTGTCCAATGCACTGGGGATTTAGCCTTACACTGAAAAGGTGACACTAATGTGTATAGATAACACAGTATCCACCATTCACAATAGGAGACGTCACCTCCCTGCACACTGACTTCTTCCCAGGTCACATTGCGAGTCTAGAAAACCCTCCTATAGGAGGTCAATAGATCTGTTCCTGCTCACGGGCTCCTATGTCCATGTAGCTGCTGTAAAGCATCTCTCTAAATGCTGGTAAAAGCAGCTCAGACAAGATGGCCGCCCCCATAACTATATACAGAAAATAAAAATACAAAAAAATCTACAACCAGAAAATAAAAACAGCTTAAAAGAAAAACAATGTATCAGTAGCTTATTTTAATTAGTAAAAAATATATTGGTGATACTTTTCCTTTTACTCTCAGGATTGATAAGGATCAAAAGCCCACTGGTCATAGACTGCTGGTATATCCTAGCTATAAGCCCTCACTTTGAGACGGGAACACACAATAAAATATTTCGACCTTCTATTTAAAGAGACGTGTTCCAATGCCATTTAGTCAGGGTAAATTATAATTAAACCAAGCTGGTAAAAGCAGTGAGAAGGGGTATACTCCTTTAGTTATTTTCCAAAAGATCATAAAGATAGGTCACAAAATAGCATTTGCGAGATTCCTTCATTGCCAAAAATGAAAAGGCCTTTATGCCTATTCGGGTCTTTAATCACTTTCAGTATTTTATGTTACATGGCTCAATGATGCTATAACAATACCTGCACAAAAATTCCATGGGGTTTCAGAAGAAATTTAAACAGAGATTCAGAGTAAGGCTCACACGGCTTAATTGTGGGGCGTACAGTATGCCCCGCAATTACGCCGGGTGTTCAGGAGTCGCGCTGATCGGCACGGAGTCCCGCGACGCGGGGGGCTGGCAGCCCGCTGGACTCATAGACATGCATTGCTTGCGGAGCGAAAGCAGAAGGCATGTCACTTATCTCCCCCCCGCGGTGTATTGTGCGAGCGGGGAGAGGAGGCGTAATCCATAGTTCTCTATGAGAACTATGGATTACCGTAATGACTGGGACGCATTGCGCTCGTATTAGAGTGCAGTATGCCGCGAAATGCGCCCCAAAATAAGCCGTGTGAACATACCCCAAGGCTGAATTCCCATGAGCAAACCTTGGCAGCCATGTGTGCTGCTCTATGATACATATGCCATGTGTAGAAAATATTTTGTTCGCGAAACAACGCACTATATAATCATATCATGGCATCCGGTCGAACATGGCACTATTTTTTTTCTTTTGGATTCATACTGAAAACAAAGCCTGAGCGGTGTAGTAATACAGCCCTATGGATTAGACCTTATGGGCTCTATGGCTTACCTATAGGTAGAATAACATCCCCAATGTATCTCTAACAACCTGCTTAGAGTGACAATGGCCCCCAAACCTACTGGGCCCCTGTTGCTGCACATGAAGAAAATGACCAGTAGTTTAAATAGTGTCCTTATATCAAACATCTATTTTATTTAATTTTGGGCGATTTTTTTTCTTTTAATTTTCCCATGTTGCTGCCTACATTTTATAAAAGCCCTAAAATCCCACAGTTAACAACTTAGCCAGTAGACCTGATAATAGTCCGACACTTCCTGTTCTGTAAAGATCACTTTTCAACAGTCTCCTCAATATCATCACAGGCAGGATTACAAAGAAAGGTGACACCAGGGTATAAATAACAGTTTTTCACCATTCACAATAGATGATGGTCACAGTTCACCTCCTCCTCGCCCCTTCCCTTCCCATTTACAATGACTGCTGTAAAGCAACTCTCAGAATACTGTTCAATGAAGCTAAGGCAAGACAGCTGTCCCCACATCATATACAGAAAAAAAAATATCTACAAATCTAAAAATCTACAAATACGAAAATAAAAAAAGCTAAGAAGAAAAGAATATGTATTAGTATCTGGTTTTACTTAGTAAAAAAAAAAAAAATTGTGATAGGCTTCCTTTAAATGTATACTATACAACGTGAGAGCCACAGACACTGTAGGTGTCCCTAGTTAAGGATCAGTAATGATTAACTATAATACAATGATATAACTGACGGAAAGACCAATACAGAATTTTCCTGTCCATGAAAAATTGAGTACACGTATTCTAAAACAGATGTAACGGGTGACCACATGGCAAGTTATACTAATAAATTACCAGATGAATGAAGATTGTAAAGGTACAGAACTGATTACACCACACGATAGCATGACAACCACACAAAATGTTCTTAAAAAGAATGTTTTAATTTTAGATTACTGAAAAAAATATATAGCCAAGGGGAAAACACCTGATGAATCCAATAACTAAGATGTGGCCCTCACAAATGTTATTTTTTGTTCTTTTTTTTTTTTTTAAAACATATTTTATTTGGTATCTCCATTATAGAGTATTTCAACAACACAGTTTATGCATTACAATGCACATTTAAAAGTCTGATACCAGGAATTATATCATAACATAATATTAGATCAAAAATAAAGTCAGAATATGGTTACCTCATGCTTAATACAGAAATATGCGGTATCTCTTGAAGTTTCCTATCGTCGCTATGTTTCATCCAAAGTAGCTACACATCACAAAACTCCATTGATTAGTGTTCCGTGGTAAAAAGCATGACATACATCATTACTAAGCATTTTTTGACAATATACCTGAACAATAAAATCTTAACGTTCAATTAATTAAACAGCCACGGAAAAGGATGCAACACATCGCCTTCACTTACTTTTTTAGTTTACGACCCCCCTTGTGCTTGTAATCTGCCTAAGTTCCCCGAAATAGCCTCCATCAAGAACAATTTTGTATATTGGAAAATATTCACTAACGTGCATCTCCTGTTGAGTGTAAAATTTCTCCAAAAATGCCCTCCATTTCCTGAATTTTTTTTTGCTACATCCTCTTTATGTCGCTCTGCATACATCTGGTCAGATATGGCATATATTTTCATTTGCTCTATCACCATTTCAATATTTGGGACTGCAGCCTCCAACCATTTGACTAAGATGCACCTCTTCGCCACCATTAAGATGATATGTATTATAGCCGGCAGATCACGGCTTCGATGATCCACAGACTCTTCATCCACACCATCTCTTCCATGTAGCAAGAAGACTACTGGTGACATGGGAATCTGCCCCTTCCATAGGGATAACAACAACTCCCTCACCTCCCCCCAGAATGCCTGCACCGCTGGGCATTGCCATAAACCATGAAATAAATTAGCTTTAGGTTCTGCACATTTTGGGCAGGCTGTAATTCTATCCGATTTTTAGTTCTTTTATTTGAACGACATTTGACCCAAAAAGATGTTGGTTAAATTACATGATTAATAAGAATATTGGCCAGTGCTACAGCTACTTTATGTATTTGGAGTACATGGACTGGGTGCCTGGGGCCACAGGTGGAGGTGATTCTAGGGGCCCAGCAGTGGAGCTGTTTTGGGGCCACCAGTGGAGTTTATTTTAGGGACCCACTTTAAAGCTACACTAAATGACTGTACATGTCTCCCATACTCTTCCTCGCTTTCTATGCTTTTTTGCTTCTTCTGAGGATGTATATGCAGTTAAAAAACAACTCCATCTCTACCATGCTCGAGGGCCCACCGGGGGTTTTCCCTATTCCCCTGTGTGCCAGTCCGAGCATGCAGTAATGTATAGCACCACCAGTAAAGTCCCAGGTGTACAGCTTCAATGTGTGACCAATAAGATAAGACGTGCACTTTATTAATTCTAGGACACTGGCTAATTCACCAGATAAATCCGCCGCTGGTCCGGTGCTGCTGCCTCAGTGGTCCCCAACCTGTGGTCCTCAACACCCCCCATGACCGCTGATTGACTGTAGCCGTTACTAGGGTCACGTTAGCACTGCAGCACAGTAAACACAGTGGAGACCACCAGAGTGGCACGCAAGTAGTAGATCTTTTATTATATGATGAATTTTGCGGCTTGGGTGAAATTTTTTCTGGTTTTAGAAAACCCTTTATATTGTGTATAAATCTGTAGAAAAATAATAACGGGGCCTATTTACTATGGCAATTGCGCCAATAATCTGGCCCAATTTGCACCAATATACTGGCATACGTGCTTTATGCCACATTTTCCATAGATTTTAGACAGTTTTTGAACACTTCTGCACTGTGTTAATTAAAAGCTGTGGTTGGCTAAATGGATGAGACTTCAGTGGAAATGGGTGTGAATTAAACACACAGCTGTGCGCCAAAAAAGTGCCAATGTTTTGGTGCAATTCTTGGAGTAAATAAAGTTGTATAAAGTTAGACAAAAGTGTCTAAACATGAACATTATGGTAAATCTGGCACATTTTTAGGCTGTCTAGTCCAAGTTTCCACTGTCTTAAGTACTGTAGGACAGTATTCGTAAAGGTGCCCCAACGTGTTTATTTTCTTTTTTTAGACATCTTTCTGGGGGGTGGCCAGATTGTATTGTATCTATAGACCATGCAGAAGGGTGTATGTGTCTGTGTGTTTTATGGCAGTTGCAATGAACGGGAATCAATTGGAAAAGCAACGTCATAGATTACCATAGTCTCAAAAAAGTAATGGAGAGCGAGACTAGGGAATGACCGATAAATACAGAATCCTATACCCACAATCAGATGACTCGGCACATTTTATACAGCAAAGCAAATGTGAGCTTTAAAAAATTACAATATGCCCCCAAAAAATTTACGTACAAAAAAATTGAGCAAAAAACACCCAAATTATAAATAAAATTTTTTATTTTCTGACTTTACATTATTTTCAAAAAGTGACAATTGCCTAATTATAAGCAGCAATTGCTATGTGGCTCTGAGGTAATTTTTTATTACAAAAGTGATATGTAATGTTTGCAGTCATATCTGATGCCTTATACGAAAATACAATAGTTGTAATTTTTTTTTAGTGATGACAACCACTGAGCTTTTTATAAAAATGACTTCCATGACCGACAGCTGATCTTATCTTGTTATCAGTCCTGACCTCCAGCCTGCATTGCGATTGTACCAAAAGGACGCTCAAAATTCTTAGCTGGCTTTCAAGGTCGCCTCAATGTAGATCCATCCCTGATCAGTACATAAGAGGTAATTATGCTTTTTAATCTATATTTTAATTACCCCCAAACCAAATTAGGTAAGGTCATGGTCACGTAACATGTCCACATTGAATCAGCTAGCAATATGTTGTACACTAGATATTTCTACAAGGATATCAAAATAAGCCAACCCAAAAGTACCTGCAAGAGGATGTGTTTCATTCCGCGTGCACCATAGATCAGCCTCAAGTCAGACTACACAATGCTGTCAAGTGTAAGATATCATCAAGTGCAAATATCTGGGCCGTGTCAAGCTTACAGTGTCAGACATACAGATTCTATGAATAGTCAGACCAGCCCTTGAATAGTCTCTCTTCATGAAAAGTTTGCTCACAAGACAGCCCTGTAATCACCAGTTTCCCCAGTTTAACCAGTTTCATTTTAGTCTGCCTAGTTTTTACAGGTAAGGCATGCATTCATGCATGTGATAGTTGTTGCTCAAAATATATAACCATTCATTTGTTTAAAATATATTTAATTAAGATGAAAGTCACAGCATTCACCTGTAGGGGGAGCTGAGAAGCTTACTGCATACTATCTATACATTGATCTCAGTTATAACACTGTATGCAGTGAACCCCTGGTGGCGCCTGCAGATTTTATCATTTAACTTTAAATCAATGCAAGGGTTTGGGGCGGTGTATAAAAGTCTTCATAGAGTTTTGATCCTACAACAAGGGGGTGTCGCGGAGGGGGGATTTGTCCTAACTGCTGCTAGGATCAGGGTGCCATAGGTTGAACGAGTGGTTGGGGTTGCCACCAAGGCCCCATGGCCACACAAATATTTGATGCACGTTACGGTTTGGTTGTAATTTTTGCTGCAAATCACCAAATAAACTGCAACAAGAAAACGCTGTGTAAGGAGCTCAGATACAGATGTCACAGAATATGCAAAAAGACCTGCACCTGGAAGGTCACATGAATATCAATGGTGGAAAAAGGATTGGAGGCTTGAGCTTGGGGAACAGATCTGGGCATGAGGTGAACCTAAAGGGGTATTCCCAGTTCATCGATTAGCTTTAAACATGATGCAAAGATAAATAGAAGATTATTACCAAATACATTGCTGTTCTGCCCTGATTCTGCTTCTTTTCAGACTTAGGAGCAGATCTTATCTCCTGCTTGTGCACGAAAGCTTCCCTAGTTATCAGCCCCATCTCTCTGCTCTTACAGACTTAGCAGTGGTGGGGATGGTGAGGTCACTACTCACTGTGTTCCTTACCTTGATAGGCCAAAGCTTGTTTATATTACTTACTGAAAATGTTTAACCCTTTAGAGCCCTCTAGCCTTGGGCTCTTCCGTTAAACTTCCTGCACTCATGTCTCTCACAGGCTCAGCTATGAATAACAGAGCTGTAATGCCAATCACTGCTGTAGAACCTGACAGCCTAACCAGGAAGTGTGAGCCTGAAGCTGGCTGTGGGTCTGTAAAAGCGCATGATGAGACAGCCCTACCTTTGGAGGTTATTCAATGTTGACCGATTCAGCACACTTACAAACTGCTGATGAGTGTGCCAGGCAGCTACCGCAACAGCTGCTTTTCTAAGCCAAAACATCAACTTCTGCATGATGTGCCCGCTGCTTGGTTTAATGTACATACATGAAATCAACCCTTTAGCAGTCCTTGTACCCAGTCCAGGCGTCTGTGCCACAGTTTAGCGTGCAATGCGCATGTGTGTCTGTATCTACACACACACTGCTCACAATGTTAATCACACTTCTGTGAAATCAACCTGTTCAGTTATGGGTCACGAATTGTGAATCAATTTCTCCTGCTGTTGTGCAAATGGAACAGACAAGAAGTAGAAATGATGGGTAATTAGCAAGACAACCCCTATAAAGGAGTGGTTCTGCAGATGGTGACCACAGACCATTTCTCTGTTCTCATCCCTTTTGGCTGTTGTTTTGGTCACTTTTGCATTTTGTCATTGCTCTCACCCCTAGAGGTAGCATGAGCCAGTGCCTACAATCCACAGAAGTTGCTCAGGTAGTGCAGCTCATGGAGGATGACACATCAATGCGAGCTGTGACAAGGAGGTTAGCTGTATCTGTCAGCACAGTGTCCAGAGCATGGAACAGATACCAGGAGATGTGGAGGGGGTCGTAGGAGGGCAGTGA
Source organism: Phyllomedusa bahiana (assembly GCA_025379985.1). NCBI lineage: Eukaryota > Metazoa > Chordata > Amphibia > Anura > Hylidae > Phyllomedusa > Phyllomedusa bahiana. The sequence goes on from JAODAL010001397.1 coordinate 203,381, forward strand.
CCCAGCAGCAGGATTGCTACCTCCTTTGTGACAGGAGTAACAGGATGAGCAGTGCCAGAGCCCTGTAAAATGACCTCCAGCAGGCCACCAATATCCATGTGATGGCTCAAACTGTCAGAAACAGACTCTATGAGGTTGGTATGAGGGCCCAATGTTCACAAGTCAGTGTTGTGCTGACAGCCCAACACCGTGCACGGCGACTGGCATTTGCCAGAGAACATCAAGATTGACAGATTCTACATTGGCGTCCTCTGCTCTTCATGGATGAGAGCAGGTTCACACTGAGCACATGTGATAGAGTCTGGAGACCCCAAGGAGAACGTTCTGCTGCCTGCAACATCCTCCAGCATGACCGGTTTGGCAGCGGGTCAGTAAGTGTGTAGGGAGACATTTCTTTGGAGGGCCGCATAGCCTGATTGCCATTGCTAAAATACTACAGTCTGCATATGGTCTCACAACGGGCTTGAAGATCTCATCCCACTACCTAATGGCAATCAGGCTGTGCGGCCCTCCAAAGAAATGTCTCCCCAGGACCCGCTGCCAAACCGGGGTATATGTAGTGGCAGAAACATGCAACTACCTGCAACCGCTCTACCACAATATATATATATTGTGGTAGAGCGGTCGCAGGTAGTTGCATGTTTCTGCCACTAGAGGGCGTGCAGCCAGAGACCTGCAAGCAACACGCCACCAAGGGTACCTGGCCTTGGTGAGACAGGAGTCAGCCATGAGTTGTCAGCTGCAGTAAGCGGTTGGCAACTGTGTATACTTAGTGTGGCTTTTCAGTCGTTCCTGGGTCGGCTCTTATCGGCAGTAGACAATGTGTTGATTGGGGGTCTACTCCCCGTGTTCTAGGACAGATTTTGGGCAGGTCCCTGGAAGTCTATAAAAGGCCTGGACCTGCAGGTGTTGGGGGGCGGGGAGGCGGGGTGTGGTCAGCTGCCTGTAGTTTGGAGCGACAGTGGAGCTGACGAGAGGCTCTGGCGCCAGAGGCTTGAGGGAAACTTATACGGCAATACAGTAAGAATACTCTTGTTTGTGGTGCTGTGCGGTAGGCACAGACCACGTTAGTGAGGGACTCACTTTAAGTATATTTAGTGGATGGATGGCCGAGGATTTTATTTATGTGTTTTGTTGCTTGTAAACTGTGCCTGAACAATAAAGCTGGCTGAGGCCATTGTTAAACTGAAGCCTTGTGTCAGAGTGTCATCCGTTTAACCAAAGAGGCGATCTGTAGAAATCCCTAGGACGGTCGACGATGGCGTCCAAGCGCAAGTGAGGCGCTACAATATATATAAAAATCGCAGCACTCCCGATTGAAAAAAAGGCAAAATACTTTATTCCTGTATGTCCAAAGGCAACATTCCTCAGGCAAGCAAACAGTGGTAATGCAAGATACGTAAAGGGGTGTAAACATGTATATTCAAATAAGTGAATACATTATACAAATTTTCATGTGACAACAAAGTTGTAATGAAGATGATGAACGATGACAAGTCACCCCCTCTCCAGCTTCAAAGTCACTCACACCACACATGTCCCAGGAAGCCATCAATTAGGCAGAAGACAGCAAGACCTGGCTGGCAAAATCCAGAGAGGAGACCGTCTGAGCAGGAGGTCGACACATCAAAGTATTTTCATTTAAACTCGTTAGCACCTTGCCCAGGACCCTGTTCACAGACCACAACAACAAAGAGGTTAGCAAACAGTAATGATTCTGAGCGGTGCCGATATTTCATAAGGATTTATAGGAGAACCATGCATCGCAGGTCCACCCCAGTTTCATATTTTAAAATACGAAACTTCCCACACGCGTCGCTGTCACTCCTGCATTTGTAGGGCATTCGGGAAGAGAGGAACCAAGGCTTGCCTTAGAAACCATGTAGGACGGACGAGTTTCATACCAGGCCGTAGCTTATTCCCATACGGTTTTGATTGGCATCACTGTCCGAGTTCTGTCCCAATGCCCTGCAGCAGTATGACCCATTTAGTTTCCAAAGCCAAAAAACAGCATGGCCCGAGAGGGAGGAGAGTATAGACTGCCCCAGAGGTGTGAGAGCGTGATGGGGGTGTGACGTGGGTTGTCCCAGTACTATTTTAAGTCGAAATCCGGCTTTGCCCATTGTCATTTCCATTGGAGGGGGGTTATGCCGAGCATAAAGGAGCATCCAGAACCAGCAGGCCCCATTCACCCCGGTGTAGGACAGCACAAGGCTAACCTAAGATAAATAGACACATCTGCTGTCTCTTTGTAACCATATCCGTATTTTCACCTCTGACCAATATCTGTATACTATTGTCCCTATGTATATATTGTTTGTCTACTGCGCCCTCCAAGGAAAATTAAATCTATAATACTCTAATCTCTGTTAGTCTGTTGTCTTGATCATAGATCTCTCACGTGCCCTTATTCTCAGTCTCTAAAATATAGCTACCCAAGGCTGGTTCCTGGCCTTGTTGTAAGTCTGTAATGGACCAGTCTTATAATCAACGAGGAACTGTTGGCAGTCTACTGGGCTGGCAGAGCTCTGTTTAACCAGTGTGGGTAAACAGATCTCTCCCAGCCATTCAGGGTTGTGGGAGAGTGGGATATCTTCTCGCACTCCCTGCGTCTTCCTATGCCTGTGTGAACAGGGGTTAACTGTGAAACCGTATTCAGTTGACCTTGTGCCCTAAGGGGAGCGCAACGTCAAGATTTATTCTGATTGTATAATTTTTGTTTAGGATGCAGATATTTTTTATTGTCAAAATGCCATAACACTAGATTATAAACACCTTTCTTGATGATGTCACATTTTATCACTTTGTTTTCACATGAAAATGTGTATAATATATTCACTTATTTGAATATGCATGTTTACACCCCTTTAGATACCTTGCACTACCACTGTTTGCTTGCTTGAGAAAGGCTCATTTGAGCTGAACCGTCGCCTTTGCAAACACTGGAATAAAGTATTTTGCCTTTTTTTCCAATTGGAAGTGCTGTGATCTTCCTTCACATATTTTGGGATCCATGACTTGGGTCATAAAATCGTTGGCACCCATTTTTTTCTATTTTTGTAGCGAGTGTTGCTCTTGTTCTCTTTTTGTTATATATGTATATAGATATCTGTATCTATCCATCTATCCATGTATTTGTACAGTAAGAATGTTTTGTATTGTTGCACAAGTTAAATTGAACAACATAAGAAAAAAGTTATGCTACAGTAATTGGTGGGGAGGGGGGAAATGCGAGGAGCAATGTTTGCCCTGGAAAAAGAAAAGCTTATGTCTACAATGACATGGTGCTAACAAGTGGACGCTTTAAGTAAATAATGAAGTGATAAATCTCCTATAAGATGAATATTCACCTGCCCTTAAGGAACCAGAGGAGAAAAGCTGTAAATATTTAATGCGAGCATTCTAAAACCGTCCTATTTCAATACGATCAATAGGTTTGGTAAATCTAACACAGCGGCAGTTCTATGTATTATTAACAAGATGCACAAGCATAAACATCCATGTAGATGAAATTAAAAGGATAAATTCATATACAGATAATATATTTTATATTTCTGGAATCAGTCGTTGTGTGTATGTTATACACAGTATATAAATCGCAACTCTCTAAGGTTGTGTTCACCCTTTCCTTAGTCTACAGCGTGTCATGCGAAGAGAAGAATGGATGTCTAATCTTTGTATCATTAGTTCTGTTGTCCACTGAGAATAATGAAAAAATGATAAAAAGGAACCAAAAGCAGACTCTGTTTTTACATTGTGTCAATGGATGATGGAATAGATGTTCTGTGTGGATAGCACAACCTCTGTCATATGCCCTCTTGCTCAGAAACCTCTCTATGAACCTGAATGGAAATCCGCTCTGTAGCAATGGCTCTCAATCTGGTGAACCACGTTTATATATGGCTCAGGCTGTATATTAAAAGGGATGGAGTGTGATGCTTTAGTTCCCCTGAAGGCTCCCTTAAGCCTTCACAACTGATGTCTGTGGATAAGAGAAGATAGACCTCCACCAATTTGCCAATTCTTGCAACAATATTCAAATAGGGTTGTCTTTGCGAGCCTTTAAATCAGATAAAGTTCTTAGGAGAGTACTAGCCAGGCACAGCAGGATTTTTGGGTGATAATGGGGATGTAGCAAGTACTGGAGATCACAAAACCTCATTTTACTTGCCAAAGACAGGCTCCCCATCTCAACTGGTGATGGGTAAAGTTGCCTATTGGTAGGTAAAGCACTGGACCAGCCAGTATTTCTACAGAGAGGCGAATGCCGGGAGCTCCGATTATGTAGCTGGCCATATATAGGCAGCTAGCATATGAGTATATACATTTACTAACCATATTTGAACAGTTGCATCATCAGAGCTTTTCTGGGAAAGCCAATGAGCATTGCTCTCAAGGAAAAAAAAAGGCTGCTTTAGCTACCACAGGACCCCAGGAGTAACCACAGGACCCCAGGTATGTAACAGTAACCCCTCCATTGCTCTCCTCCAGGGATCTTTGCATTAACCAGTACCAAGTACTGCACTACTTCAAGTATTGCACCCTTTCAATGTCCTGTGCCATCCGAGATCATTATATTATCCCCTCTACTGCATCATACCAGCAGTAATTATAACCCCAGTCATTTCACTGCTCTAGACCATCAGAGATTGCTACACAAACCCCTTTCTGCCGTAGACCACCAAGGAGGTTTACACTAACAGTGCTGCATACCTCCCAACTGTCCCTATTTTGGAGGGACTGTCCCTATTTTTAACCCTTGTCCCTCTGTCCCTCTTTGCTCTATAAATGTCCTTTTTCATTTGAGAAATAGATTTGCGTCAATAAACTGACTATCTTGCTTTAAAAAGTATCTGATGGCTTAGTACCTGTATATTACAGAGCAATTTACTTAATATTTCATCATTGGACACAATGCAATCCTGAGAATGTGTCCCTTTTTGGCTGCCTAAAAAGTGGGCATGTATGTGTATGGGCGTGGTTAGAGGCGTGTCTTAGTATGATGTCATGTGTTTGGGCATGGTTAGAGGCGTGTCTTAGTATGAGGTCATGTGTTTGGGCATGGTTAGAGGCGTGGCCTGATGTGTCCCTCTTTGCAATCTCTAAAAGTTGGGAGGTATGGTGCTGCCCTCTATCCACTCACAATAAACTTCCACCAAAGCATTACGCAACGGCCTTGTCCGCCCCGGCTGTTCTTCAGGCCGTCAGCGGTCCGAAAAACATAGAACATGTTCATTCTTCCAACCGGTTTTCGGACAGAAGATGAACAAGTCTATGTGAAGGGGGCAGGGCTTTTCTCCGCTAACTGTGGAGAATAGCTGTCCCCCGGTGACCGTGTGTATTTGTCCTGTGCCGTGTAAACGGCCCCAAACAGTTCAAAAACGTTGCAGTTTCAATAATAACTCTTAGACCGAAAGCGAATAATTATCGCATTTTGCAACATTTTACCCATGACAGCAATGAAGGATGCAGACAGCCAACACACAACTTATATACCCACCAAACCTGTACACCACACATGATTTTGTTCATGAGCTATGTGCTAATCACTTTGACAGTAGGAAGTGGTCATTATAATGAGACTCAACTGTGTACATGATGCAGCAATGGCGAGTCTTTACCAAGGCATCTTTAAAAGCCTATTGCCATCACGTATAACGCCATTGTGGTTTAGTAGTCTAAGAACTCATTACAGGTTCCCTTTAATATCAAACCTGCATAGTGACATCAGTAATCCCTCTCTAGAAGCCCAAGGGTGTATTAGTGTGCCATCTGCAGCCAATCTAAGCTAAAATTTGCTATCCCAAATATACAGCTGTATCATACAAATCTGCACCTAATCTCTAACTGCATAAATTTATTTCAAGTATCACGCAAAATGACACAGTTCTCTCTACTGTAGTGTCTAGGATTCTGGAGAGGGGTCGTTGATCCGGGGATTTATTCCGATTGCCAGATTGGAGTCAGGAAGGATTTTTTTCCCTAAAATGAGAACAATTGGCTTCTTCCTCATGGGGGTTTTGCGTTCCTCTGTATCAACACTATAAGGGCCTGTTTACACGGCAATGGACCAATACCGGTTGGTTTATCTGCAAACCCTTGCCGTGGGGACATGCCCTAACACAATAGGCTGAACTGTGTTTTTTTGGAATAACAAACTACGTAAAATTTTGGAGTGATCATGACTCCCTTTCAATGTCCAGCCATTCACTTATGTGGCAAACATCATTTGGGCACCTCTTCAGCTACAGGAGCAATTAAACCATCTGCTCCCTAGTTATGCCATTGCCTGCGGCCTTTATTATTTAGAACTGCATTATAGGAAGAAGTGCTTTAAGATAAAAGTAAAATGCATTGACATGTGGAAAACCTAGAAACTCTGTAGTTTGCCACTGAAACTATTTCTGTGGAGATCTTTGGAAAGTTTTCAGCACCTGTATTTGACTGACAAGTTCTAGGTTTAGCAGCAACACTTCTACCGCTGTCAGCAGGTTGGCGACAATGTCTAGCTTTTCCTTTCCGTCCTCTATGCTAATGATGTGGATCAGTTTTCCTGTATTTAATCATACGACACCTAGAATCCCAGGTCTTTGTTGCCGGGTGTCAGGAAGTATTCTGTGTTGCTGCCTTGTTATTCTTATTCCTGTTTAAACAGTAACACGTGAAATAAACAGACTATTCACAAGTCGCCTGCACTTAGGGACCACAATATAAAGGCTCTTAATATTTCAGTGAAATCATATCCACGAATTGTAAACTCAAAAAATGTACAATGTTATTAAAGGATGCACGGAGATCAGCTCAATAACAATGCCTGCAATGCACCTTAGGAAATATTTGCTTCATGTGGTATTATGGAAAGTGCTGGCTCCACAGTGCTGCCAGGAAGACTCATACACCCAGATCGGGAAAATCACAGGTTAACATCTGAGGTGCTGGAAGGGATGAAATAAACCAAAGTCTAAAAAACCTCTCTTATATCCATCAATCTTCCATCTATCTAATATCTATGTATCTCTTTCATAGCTATTTATCTAATATCTATTGATCTATGCAAAAATCTACTGATCGATCTTCTATCCATTTGTCTCATATCTATCTATATTAGTATCTATATATCTATTATGACATATCTTTGGTTTAATACATATTTTCAGGTCAATACTTCCCTGTATCAGCACTTTTGTTGTAGTGTTTCTGAGTGATAGCTCTGTACACCATTACCATGCAAAGTCAGTCTACTACATAAATATACAACATCCAGCACCTTAGGAAGTTGCCCGTCTAACTTTCTCCTTCCTAAACTACCAGGTGATCTATCTTTCCGGCTAACCTACTTAGGGCGACATGTACGAAAAGTGGCCTATCCATGACAGTTTTATGATCATTAAATCAGTGTAAAGTGTGCCGAAAGGCCGATACTTTCTAAAAATTGGTGTCAGGTATACCTTGCATAGAAAACTTAATGCGCCTAAAATGGCACATTGTATCAAAAAAGGGCGCATCGCATCAAAAAAGGGCGCATCGCATCAAAAAAAGGGCGCATTCCTCAACTCGCGGCACATAGCATATCGTTGGTAGTATATGTTATGCGTCTATCGAGGCTCTTTGCCCGACGGGGGCACACAGTACATCATATTTAGGCGCATTACAAATTGTCGTTCCTGGCGTATTATGCGCCTAGTTTTGGTGTACGACAGTTCATTTACAACAGGAATATGGCGTAAAAAGTGGGTTTGCTGCAAAATAGAACAAAAAACTGGCGTTGGCGTGTTGGGACATGTCGCCCTTAGTCTCTATCGCTTCCTATTACCGTAGCATTTGTTGTCCCAACTCCCTCTTTCTCCCCAAAAAAGAAAACCTTACAAGAAGTCCCACCAGGTGTAGAAGAACATTAAGGGTGACATGTATGATATCTGGCTGAACATACTCTCATTAAACCAAATGTTTTTTCTTTGTGAATAAAACCTCTGTGTGCACAAGGCCTAACATTTATTCTATATCTATTTAGAAATATTTGTCTAATTATAATGTAACATAGATGTGCTGTGATATTACACAGTAAGTTACACAGAAAGGCTCCAGTCTACTCCATGACAAATCTGTGCACATTATCTACAGGCTACATTTGCCCTGAAGATCCTTGCCAAGATCTCTCTACAAGTCTTCTTGATAGAACGTGTCTCTGGGCCGGTCTGCCCAGGCATACGTGCACACTGCAGCCTGTGGAAGAAGGCAGATTGTAGATTTGGTGGCTACTCAATACTATTCTTGGTCACAAATTAAAGTCATTTCCTTTGACAACCAAGCTTAAAGGGGTTTGCCACGATGTAATGTTGACGTGGGATCCTCCAAAATGGGTATTTAATCACTTTTCTAAATATATGCGATTACAAAAATTGCAGCCTGATAGAGCTACAGCCTGACTTACCTGCCCTTAGTTACTCAAAAGCTTACATTAGATACGATCAGGCAGAGTGACTATAGACCACAATCATCCGAACCTCCCATGCCCATCTTCAAGATTTCACACGTGCTGCACCCATTCTCTGGAACATCCTACCACGTACCATCAGGCACATTCCTAGCCTTCGCAGTTTTAAGAGTGTCCTGAAAAAACATCTTAGGCAGGCCTACCAACATCCCTAATTGCTAGCCCCCACCTTCTATCACACGCTTCTGTCACACCCTACACTAGGGCACTCACAGGCACTTATCTGTATATAGATGTACTGTCTGGGTGACAGGTTCACCCAATTTGTATGTAAACCACCCCATATTTATGAAACAAGGCTGGACCATTGTAAACTTAGCACACAAAAACAACCTCAGTGGCTCACCTGGTTCGGGCTAAGTTCACTGTTGTAAAGGCTCCGCCAGTAAAGTTGTGATCCCAGGCGTGCCGCCGGCCAAGAGGTTAACATGCAACACGATTTAGAAGCACCGATGCAGCTCCAAAGTGCGGGGTACACTGTAAATGACTTCTTCGCCCGATGATCACAAAAGCAATATCTTTATTTATCAAGCATAAAAGACAGCCATATGTACATGTGCTAAACGCAATGCACCCAACAGACGCGTTTCAAGCTCAGTGCTCTTGTTCACTGTTGACTAGAATGCTGGAAGCTGCTATTATTTAAAACTAAACTCCCACCAATCAGGTGACTTGGTGCATAGCACATGATGGTATAAAACAGAAGTGACGACATCAGCATAAGGTAAATAGTAAACTAGATATATGGTAAAAAAATCAGGGGTTTGTTCGGCATATAAATAATTGCAAATATCTACTAACTATATAACACAAGCATTTTGCTAATATATATATATATATATATATAATATTATATATATATATATATATATATTATATATATATATAATAAATTTTTTTTTTTTTCAGTACGGTTAGTTTAGTCCTTGAGGTGCAAGTGTTCCTAACTTCAGTATCCACATCGCTTCCCTCTGTCTTAATTTTTTCAGCCAATTACCACCCCTATATGGTCTTTGCACCTGTTCTATTCCATAAAACCTGAAACTAGCGAGATTACCTTGATGCTGCTCCAGAAAATGTCTGGCAGCACCTGACATTTGGCTTTGTTGTTTATTTACACTGGCAATGTGTTCCGCAATGTGTGTCTTTATTTTGCGGATAGTGCTGCCCACATATTTTTTATCACATGTTATGCATTGGATGATGTAGATAACGTGATGGCTGTTGCAATTTAAGAATTGATGGATTTTATAATTGTCGATTTTATTGACATCTGTGAATGTATCGGTTTTCAGACACAATTTGCAAACATTGCAACGACTGCCTCCACAGTTATAAAACCCTTTTTGTGAGAGCCAAGTTTTTTTTGGAAGTAATATTGTCACTCGTGTAAATACTAGGAGATATTATATCTCTCAATGTTTTGTTCTTTTTGGGTACACATTGTACTCCTTAGTCTAGGATTTTAGCCAAAATATGGTCTTGTCATAAGATGTTTAGAGAAATCCAAAAATTTTTCTATAGAAATCTAAAGTTGGTACTGTAATTGGTAGAAAAAACAATTTTTTGATTGTTGTTCTTTGTTTGGATATTAGTCCATTGCAAAAAAGTTGTAGTTGATTTTTGGTGCTCACCTTTTCCTTAGCTTTAGCAATATCCCTTTTGTGATATCCTCTCTGAATTAATCTCTGATCAATGGTTTTCTCCGCTATCTAGTAATCCTTATCTAGAGTGCAGATTCTCTTTGCCCTAATATAATCACCATAAGGAATGGCTTTCAAAGTGCTGGGTGAGTGGCAGCTGTTTGCTCTCAGTATTGAATTATCCGCATTGGGTTTACGGTATCAGGTCGAAACCACTATACCCAACTCCAAATCTCCTTTGAGACGAATATCCAAAAAGGATATCTCCAGTTTATCCCAAACACCTGTAAATCGAAGGTTGAAGGGATTATTGTTAAGATACTCTAGAAACGATTGGATGAGCACTACATCGCGACCCCAGATGATCAGGAGGTCGTCGATGTAGCGCCCATACCATTGTATACATACCAAATACGGATTGTCTGTACTATAAATGGCATGGTGTTCCCACCATGTCATAGTGAGATTGGCTAATGTTGGTAAAAAGGTCGCACCCATAGGTGCACCAACCAATTGTAGATAGTAGGTATGGTCAAATTTTAAATAATTACTACCTAGGAGGTATTCAATGGCTGCAATGATAAAATCTTGTGTAGATTCAGTATAAGTACTATGGTGTGTCTGAAAAAATGCCACTGCTATTAACGCTATATTGTGTGGTATACTGAAATAAAGATTTATGACATCACAGCTAATCCATGTAAGATTATGATTCCAAGGTTTGTAGTTCATCATCTGTAGAACTGACCTGGTGTCTTTTATATAACCTGGGAGTTTTTGAACTAAAGGTTGTAAGTAAGGTTGTAGCGCTCATACAATCGTTTCTAGAGTATCTTAACAATAATCCCTTCAACCTTCGATTTACAGGTGTTTGGGATAAACTGGAGATATCCTTTTTGGATATTCGTCTCAAAGGAGATTTGGAGTTGGGTCAAGTGGTTTCAACTTTATATCGCAAACCTAATGCGGGCAATTCAATACCGAGAGCAAACAACTGCCACTCACCCAGCACTTTGAAAGCCATTCCATAGGGTGAATATATTAGGGCAAAGAGAATCTGCACTCTAGATAAGGATTACCAGATAGCGGAGAAAACCATTGATCAGAGATTAATTCAGAGAGGATATCACAAAAGGGATATTGCTAAGCTAAGGAAAAGGTGAGCACCAAAAATCAACTACAACTTTTGCAAGGGACTAATATCCAAACAAAGAACAATCAAAAAATAGTTTTTTCTACCAATTACAGTACCAACTTTAGAGAAATCCAACAAATTTTCTATAGAAATCTAAACATCTTACGACAAGACCATATTTTGGCTAAAATCCTAGACAAAGGAGTACAATGTGTACCCAAAAAGAACAAAACATTGAGAGATATAATATCTCCTAGTATTTACACGAGCGACAATATTACTTCCAAAAAAACTTGGCTCTCACAAAAAGGGTTTTATAACTGTGGAGGCAGTCGTTGCAATGTTTGCAAATTGAGTCTGAAAACCGATACATTCACAGATGTCAATAAAATTGACAATTATAAAATCCATCAATTCTTAAATTGCATCAGCCATCACGTTATCTACATCATCCAATGCATAACGTGTGATAAAAAATATGTGGGCAGCACTAACCGCAAAATAAAGACACACATTGCGGAACACATTGCCAGTGTAAATAAACAACAAAGCCAAATGTCAGGTGCTGCCAGACATTTTCTGGAGCAGCATCAAGGTAATCTCGCTAGCTTCAGGTTTTATGGAACAGAACAGGTACAAAGACCATATAGGGGTGGTAATTGGCTGAAAAAATTAAGACAGCGGGAGGCGTTGTGGATACTAAAGTTAGGAACACGTGCACCTCAAGGACTAAACTACCGTACTGATTTATTATTTATATATATATATATATGCAAAATGCTTGTGTTATATAGTTAGTAGGTATTTGCAATTATTTATATGCCGAACAAACCCCTGATTTTATTACCATATATCTAGTTTACTATTTACCTTATGCTGATGTCGTCACTTCTGTTTTATACCATCACGTGTTATGCACCAAGTCACCTGATTGGTGGGAGTTTAGTTTTAAATAATGGCAGCTTCCAGCATTCTAGTCAACAGTGAACAAGAGCACTGAGCTTGAAACGCGTCTGTTGGGTACATTGCGTTCAGCACATGTACATATGGCTGTCTTTTATGCTTGTTAAATAAAGATATTGTTTTTATGATCACCGGGCGAAGAAGTCATTACAGTGTACCCCGCACTTTGGAGCTGCATCAGTGCTTCTGAATCGTGTTGCATTGTAAACTTAGCACTTCTCCCCCTCTTAGATTGTAAGCTCTTGCGAGCAGGGCCCTCAAACCTTGTGTCCCATCTGTAAGTAGCTCTCACTGTGTAATGTTTATCTTTTTGTCTGTAATTATACCCCCTACATTGTAAAGTGCTGCGGAATATGTTGGCGCTATATAAATAAAGGTTATTATTAATAATTGGCAACAGTCTACAATCCATTTATCACAGCTACAATGTGTTGCCTCTTTAACAACACTCTGAGAAAGGGAGTTATATGTCCTTTATTTTAATAAAGCAACAGCCATCTCCATCAATCTCTTCACTTGTTTCGGATGTGATCATGTGGATGCCAGAATTCAGAGAATTATCACCTATCCTGATCAGTGTTGCTTCTGTGAGAAATTTGATTACTGTATGTATAGTACTAGATTTATAGAAAGGTTTTTAGCATGGTACCAATACGCTTGGACAAGTGCTGGATTAGCAAATATTCTGAATTAGTGGATGGCGATAGAAACTATATGAATCATGTTTAAGGGTAAATAACTTTTAGGAAGAATGTTCAAAACACCTTGGAAGGAATTGATTTTGTATTTCATTGTGTTGGTAAAAAGTTGAAAATTGTGTTGGATGTCATATGTGTACAAAAACTTTCCTTAGGACTATGTAAAGTGCAAACAAAACACTCCCCCTTTAAAAAACCACAAGCCTATACTTTTAATAATGACTTACACATACATAAAAAATAACCTTTAATATGTTATAATTAAAAAGATCAAAATCTAGCTTATCCCTACTAATCCCTAGACCCACCTATCTAAACCTAACCTAACCAGGAAGATATTGGGGTAATCACCCCAAAATGAGCGTCCCCACCAGGAACCTACCCCTCACTATCTATTCCCTAGTCTGCCCTATTCTATTAATGACCAACTGAGGAAAATTCTCCACACCAGAATAATACAAAATATCGCTAATAGAAGGGATGGTTCAACTCCGCAAGGGTTAATCAGATGGAATCCAAATTTACCTATACACAATTGCATCTGATTAACCCTTGCGGAGCTGAACCATCCCTTCTATTAGCGATATTTTGTTTTCTATTATTCTGGTGTGGAGAATTTTCCTCAGTTGGTCATTAATAGAATAGGGCACACTAGGGAATAGATAGTGAGGGGTAGGTTCCTGGTGGGGACGCCCTTTTTGGGGCGATTACCCCAATATCTTCCTGGTTACGTTTAGATAGGTGGGTCTAGGGATTAGTAGGGATAAGCTAGATTTTGATCTTTTTAAATTATAACATATTAAAGGTTATTTTTTTTATCTATGTGTAAGTCATTATTAGAAGTATAGGCATGTGGCTTTTCAATGGGAGGATTGTTTTGATTGTAGTATATTTCTAGAAAACCACTTAAATGTATCTGTAGAGTAGTCCAACCCTTATCTATCTGTTTTTCTTGGACGTAGTGGTTTTTTGACTATGTAAAGTGCTTCAAATGGTTTGCTTCAAGGGGACTCCACCTGTTCTCTACCTTCCCGACATGTAAATTCTAAAGCCAAAAACTGTAGCCATTTTTAATACAAACTTGTTCATAGTATTTCCTGATTAGGTAAGCCAAATTTTACTAAATGTATTAAGAGACACTTGCTTTTATTTGGTGTAATTTGCGCCAAAGAACTTAAGACTGGACCATGAAACCAACGTTAACACAGATACTACTTTTACATTCTTTTTTTTTTCCAATAGTGGAATTTCCTTATGAAAGTCAATTCAATATTATATTTCTGGACTTGATACAAATAATAGATGATCAGTCACATTTAAAGGGGTTTTCCCATCTCACACATTTATGCTATATCAAGAGGATATGCTATTAATATGGGGGTCATACATATCTTGAGAACAGACCCCTACATTTTATCTCCTGAGAACAGAGAGGTGGTTGAAACTTTCTATTGATTTCAATGGGAGTTCCAAGTACAGCTAAGCGAGCCTGCGCGGATTTACTCAGAACTCACAATGAAATAAATCAGAGAGTTTCAACCAGCTCTCCGTTATCAATGGAGACTTTTGGATGTCTGTTCTCGAGATATGTGCAGGTCTCAGAAGTGGGACTCTCATCCATAACACGTTTATGGCATAACCTATCGAAATGCTATAAATGTGTGAGATTGGAAAATCCTTTAAGGGAATTTTACTATATATTCACATTAGTCTCGGTCTTATCATCCGATTAAAATAAAATAAAAGAATATTGTTAATACTCATGGAAACTTCTATTGCAACATTTTCTTTTTGTAGAAAAAGTAATGAGCCTGGTTGTAGAATACATCTATCAGCAATGTGGGTGGCTGACAGGGAGATAAAATTAATCATGTTGCCAAGATTTAGAGCGGTAAACCTCAGACCAAAAAGGCAGTAGAAGGTTATGAATACTGAGAGTTTATTCACGGGTCAACCACCCTTCTGGCAGATAATGGAGTTCATAAATATCTACTGGCCACATGAAGGAGAATAATAAAGTAACAGGCGAAAAAAATACTGAGAGAAAACGGGGCCGACTTTTTTTTTTTTTTTTTTTTTTTTTTATCTATAAGGGACATCGACGTACCAAGTGTGCACATATTAAGGCCAACAACTACCCATATATCCTCCTGGTTGGGCACTATCATAGATACATTTGCTGTAACCTATACACTTATAGGGAATAAACAACATCAAAGGAGTTACATACACAAGAGATAGTCTAAAACTTAAATTTTAATAACTTACCAATCTAATAAAATATTATAGACTATCACAAACTATATACCCTACCAAATCCCTATCAGAAGCTATCAATCATCTACCTAACTATACATTGAGTACCCGCCCCTACAAGGGCGACCCCAGCAGGAACCTAGACCTATAAACAACCTACTCTAATACTGGAACAACAGTGTAAGCGGATAGTATTCAAAATATACAAATGTAGGTACAAATGTGTGAGTCTACTCATTGCAATAAATTCTCAAGACCAACACTTGATATATGCAAATAGATATATACAGATATATATATATATATACACGCAGATGACTCTCTACCAAAAAATGTCCCAGTTTACTACTTTGTCCAACGTGTTTCTCCCCATAAAATATAAGGGGTTCATCAGGGACCAATATAGACATCATAGCTATTCTACTGTTAAACAAGTAGCAATAACATAGGTGACTGATATATTAGCTGGATATATAAATAGCAGGCTCCAGTCAAAAAAGATTTTTTAACCAAACCACAGTATGTAGATGGATGGTCATGGCATATTTAGAGTAAATGAGAGAACAATCCCCAGGTATCATACTAATAGATGACTCTTATGGAATGCTGGTAATGCCCCTTATTAGATACAAACTGGTGCCTAACTTCACATCCCCCTTCTTCACGTACTTTCAGTATCTAGCAATCATGAAGATGTGAAGTTAGTCAAGCACCAGTCTAACTAATGAGGGGGAGACATAGGAACAGTCCTGGTTGTCCTCATAACTTTGCTATTAAGATCCTGTGAAAGCTTCCCCCACTACAGAGGGAGAGGTACATTGACAAAAAGGTTGCGAAAAAAGGAAAGGGCAGGGAAACAAGCTTAAGGGGGTTTTCTCGCCATATTGTTTCATAGCCACAGCCAATCACACATACTGTCCAGGCTATGGGTGGGTCTATAGCAGTGATTGAAACATCAGCTCTGCTATTCCTAGCTTCTCCTATTAGACTGACAAAAAGTACAATAGATTTATAAAGTGTATTATACCAGGCTGCAGAACTCTAAAGGGTGTTTACTTAGCTAGGAGATAAGACTGCAGAAGATGACTCACTGGGGATGGACTGAATGACCAATGGCAGCTTAGAGCAATGAGAGATAAGAGAGAGCAGGGAGAGGTAGTGGAGAGAGCTGGAACTTGTGTGCTCTAAGAGGAGATAAAATCTTCTTTATCTCCTGATCAAAAAAATGAACAAATGTATTTAAAAAAAAATTTCAATTATCTTTCCCTAGATGTTTTAAGCTAATCATTGAAGTAAGTCCCCCTTCTCTCCAGCTTGGCATTACCCAGCACCATAAGCAATGAACAATTATGATTCCTGCTATGGGGCCCTTTTCTTTGCTATAGGATCCTGCTCCCTGGAGTACATTTCAGGGTTTTTCGCAAACATAACCATAATTTGTACATTTGAGCCTGCTGGAGGCCATATTGTCCAGATAAATGGCCTGGAGAAGACTCAAAAGGTATTTAAAGTGAAAACACGTTTGGAGATATCTTTTAATCTAATAACCCTAAAGCAAAATATGTACTAATAACCCTGCAACTATCACATCCAATGTGTACAACTTAAAATTAAAAGGTGGTTTTCCTGTACTGGGTTGATCTATAACTTGTATTCACCTCTACAGCCGCCACCATTCCCTTGCTTGTCACTCAGTAGTGACAATTGTACGTTACTTATGTGACCACACTGCCAATCACTAGCCTCAATGGTTACATTCTGTACATACAAGCAGAAATTGCTGATGTCAGCGATTGGCTGCATGGTCACAAGTAATGTACGTGATGTCACTACTGGAGGAACGGCAGAGGACACCAGAGCTGTGGTGGGGCTGAAACAGTGGTGGCTATAAAGGGAAGTACAGGTTATAGGTAAACCCAGTACAGTATAGTGCAGGTAGAGAAGAAGCACTTTAAGTTTAAGCTTTACACATTGGATGTGACCGTTTATTTTATTTTACCATACTTGCGACCTCTACAGTGCTGGACAATGCCTATAACAAACGACAGACCATGACCACCACCTATCAAGTAACAGCTTGAAAAGGGAACACCTACAACCCATGTTGATTGGGATATCAGTCATCAAATAGTTATACAGCCTGTTTTCAAAAAAAAAAAAAAAAAAATATATATTATTATTTATATATTATATATATTATATATATTATATATATATATATATATATATATATTATTATATATATATATAGTATTATATATATATATATATATTATAGATAGAGATATTATTATATATATTATATATATAGTATATAGATATATAGATATATATTACACTCACCGGCCACTTTATTAGGTACACCATGCTAGTAACGGGTTGAACCCCCTTTTGCCTTCAGATCTGCCTCAATTCTTCGTGGCATAGATTCAACAAGGTGTTGCAACGATGCTCAATTGGTACCAAGGGGCCCAAAGAGTGCCAAGAAAATATTCCCCACACCATGACACCACCACCACCAGCCTGAACCGTTGATACAAGGCAGGATGGATCCATACTTTCATGTTGTTGACGCCAAATTCTGACCCTACCATCCGAATGTCGCAGCAGAAATTGAGACTCATCAGACCAGGCAACGTTTTTCCAATCTTCTACTGTCCAATTTCGATGAGCTTGGGCAAATTGGAGCCTCAGTTTCCTGTTCTTAGCTGAAAGGAGTGGCACCCGGTGTGGTCTTCTGCTGCTGTAGCCCATCTGCCTCAAAGTTCGCCGTACTGTGCGTTCAGAGATGCTCTTCTGCCTACCTTGGTTGTAACGGGTGGCTATTTGAGTCACTGTTGCCTTTCTATCAGCTCGAACCAGTCTGCCCATTCTCCTTTGACCTCTGGCATCAACAAGGCATTTCCGCCCACAGGACTGCCACTCACTGCATGTTTTTTCTTTTTCGGACCATTCTCTGTAAACCCTAGAGATGGTTGTGCGTGAAAATCCCAGGAGATCAGCAGTTTCTGAAATACTCAGACCAGCCCTTCTGGCACCAACAACCATGCCACGTTCAAAGGCACTCAAATCACCTTTCTTCCCCATACTGATGCTCGGTTTGAACTGCAGGAGATTGTCTTGACCATGTCTACATGCCTAAATGCACTGAGTTGCCGCCATGTGATTGGCTGATTAGAAATTAAGTGTTAACGAGCAGTTGGACAGGTGTACCTAATAAAGTGGCCGGTGAGTGTATATTTATATATATATATTTTTTTTAACTATAATTATATATATACTAGTCCAATAAGGTTGAAATAAAATGTTCCATAGATACAGCCCTCAAAAACATTTGAAATCATAAAGTTTTTCCAGTACCACTGGTGCTGCCCATCTTGCCGTACCCTCCCAGAATGTTCACCGTTTTCTGCCAGAGGCTGTACGGCTGTCATGTAAGCCAAGTTAACTTACAATTCATGAACAAGCTGAGCAATGAAAATGAAAGGCCAGGTCACCAGGTCACCATGCTACAAGAATAGAATTATGGAGAGAAAAAAAAAAAAGGGACACTGCATGGAATCAGGTTAAAGGGCAATTCTCCCACCTTAATATTACCCTTAAAGAGTAAAACACTTGTTTAGAAGAATATGACACCAGACAATTAGGACATCCAGATAATTCCAACCTCCAATTTCCACAGCTTTGTCAAGAGTTGTATTCCTTGAGTCCAAGTGATCAAATAAAACCAATTCATACAGATTTGGGGTCAAGATAATACAAAGGTTACCAGAAACATGCTGAGGTACAATATTTTAAATAAAAATGGATTCCAAATAAAATCATTTCAACCTAGTTAAATGTGTAGGTAGCTAGCATCATGGTATCCAATAAATATGTACTCGTTTCCTGCTGTGAGAATGTTTTAATTAATCCTAGCTTTTAGTTTATTTCCAGTTCTTGCCACATGCAGTAGACTGCAATCACATTGTATAGGTAAACTACATTAAAAAGCTAACCGTCTATGCTCTCCTTAATCTCATATTGTTATTAGAACAAAATAAAATTCTATTTGGTCTCAAGGTTTTACAAATTTTACACATCCTGCAGGGGAAGAAATGATAAATACCGTATAAACTACATTGCAATGCATTCCTATTGCAGTGTAGAGTACAAGTGATTGTGGTCAAGTGTTCTATGGGGACGAAAGCCAAGAGTAAAACAAGTTAAATAAAACTTAAAAATATTAAAAAAACAAAATCAAGAATATTGAAAATTTAAAACACCTCTCTATCAATTTTTTATATAAAAAAATTAACAGCAAAGATATACATAATACATCATTTATATCCCAGCTATTGTAAAATTCTAATCTGTTTAAACATAACCTTATTTTTCCCACATGTTAAATGCCATAAAAAAAAACAAACAAAAAAAAAACCAACAACAATGTGAAAGGGGTTTTATCGTTACAAAGATCATGTCTCAGATTATGGGGACATTAAAAATAAGCACTTTTGTAATTGGGTTGCATTACCTCTGTCACTTGGTTTAGCAGATATGAGCTTCTCTGTAAATCTGTATTCTATTTCTGCTGTTGATGGTCATAACGCCCCCTGGTCGATTCCTACACCCCAGACATGCCCCCTGCACTGTGATTGGCTGGCTGACATGTCAGTCAGCTTGTGGGGATACGCCCCTAGACCAGAAACGCCCCGGCCACACCCCCTATGCTGTGATTGGCTGCCTGCACACTGTGTTTACTCCCCTCTGAGCTGTAAAATCGATAGTGAAACCAAGGTCTGTTGCCTCTATGTACATGTCCCAGCTTTAGGGTCAATGTTCTGGGCAATTACTGGCTGTTTAAAGGGCTTTTGCCAAGAGGTTGATTCACCTCCTCACAGATCCAGTCCTTAAGCTGCTACTTGGAAAAGAAGGCGTTCTGTTCCTCAGATCGAATGCAAGCCCCGCCTCCTTATGACGTCATCATCTGTAGTGTATAACATAAGGATTCAATACTGTGTCTGTATAAGCTGCTTGTGTAGTGCAGTGCTTAGGTGATCGGCCCTGCAAGACAGAGGTTGGGAGTTCAAGTCCCATCAGTATTTTTTTTTTCTTTTATAAATTGTACACATATGTAAAGATATGAAAATATATGTGTAGACATCTATAATTTTATTTATATACACACAGAAAGCTCCCCTATATAGTGTCCCATCCTCGCAGTCACACCAAGCACTTCCAACATACATGATACAATGCATATAGTATGGGGGATGTGACAGGATATAGGGGAGCTATGTATGTGTATATATATCATTATAGAGATTGACATATATATTTTAGGTCTCTCTACATATGTGTAGAATTTAGGGGGGGGGGGGAATATCCTGTGAGGGGACTAGAACTCCAAACCCCTTCCTTGTAAAGCCAACACTCTGCCACTACTCTATCAGGCCAAGTTATTACAGGTTGAGCAGGGTCTTGTCTCAAAGCGGAGTGCTTCTCTCCCCATTTTCACTCACATGTCACAGACAGCAAGCAGAGATCTTTACTTGAAGCTGACATTTGTCCCTGTAGTTGAGTAAAGATCTCTGCCTGTTGTCAGTACAATTTGGGTGAACACCACTAGAACAGAAGAGCTGCTGGCTTTCAGTGTAATTTGTGTGAATACTAAGAGATATAACAGGTGCTTGCTGGAGCTTGTGGAGGCTGAAGGCTGCAGACATAAGCAGGCAGGAGACTACAGAGCTGTTATATCCAGACAACCTTCTGCATCCCCTGCTTCAAACAAAATGATGATGTCACAGGTCTTCAGTGAGGG
The DNA here is from genome assembly GCA_025379985.1 of Phyllomedusa bahiana. NCBI lineage: Eukaryota > Metazoa > Chordata > Amphibia > Anura > Hylidae > Phyllomedusa > Phyllomedusa bahiana. Next base: position 224,373 of record JAODAL010001397.1, read on the forward strand.
GAGACACGCCTCCTGGGAGGGGAGACACGCCTCCTGGGAGGAGAGACACGCCTCGTGGGAGGAGAGACACGCCTCTGGGGAGACACGCCTGCTGGGAGGAGAGACACGCCTCCTGGGAGGAGAGACACGCCTCCTGGGAGGGAGACAACGCCTCCTGGAGAGGGAGACACGCCTCCTGGGAGGAGAGACACGCCTCCTGGGGGAGGACACGCTCTGGAGGAGGAAACGCCCTGGAGGAGAGACACGCTTGGGAGGAGAGACACGCTCCTGGGGAGAGACAGCCTCCTGGGAGGAGAGACACGCCCTGGAGGGACACGCTCTGGAGGAGAGACACGCCTCCTGCGAGGAGAGACAGGCCCCTGGATTTCAAACTCAAATCTGAGAAAATTAACAGCACGAGCAGCTCAAACGATAACTCCCCTTTAAGGTTCTTTGGTCGCATTGCATTATAGAGAAAAAAATGAAGAAAAAGTGAACAAAAGTCATATACACCCCAAAATAGTAACAAAAACTAAAGCTCCATCAACAGGAAAAAAAAATTAAGAAAAAGTTACTGGTACTAGGATATGGAGAGACAAACCAAATCCTTTTTTTTTTTTAAAGTTTTTATTCACTAAAATGAATTTATAAATGTTTGGTAATACCAGAATCATACTTACTGTACACAAAGAATAAGGTAAACATATAATCTGCGGCATATTGCACAGTGAATGCCATAAAAACCGAACCCAAAACCATGGTGTAATTTATCTTTCTATCCCACAATTTTTTTTTTTTTTGTGGGGGGGTAGAAGGAGGGGGGTATTGTCACTACATTATATGCTACATTAACATAAAAAAATGCTTTTCCAGCTTCTAACACAAACTTCAACGCTAAGGTTATGTTCACACGGCGTATTTGCGATTCGTACGTCGAAGTGTTTGCCGCCAAATTACACGCTGCAGATATGCTTCAAACACTTGTCACATACAGCTCTCATTGAGTAACATTGTACGGCCGTATTTTTCAGCACATACTGTGCGCATCGTAAAGGAATTGATATGACAGTTTTTGCGACGCTTACGCGCTGAGAAATACATAAAATAGGACATTGCACGGAGTAATCTCTTTGAAATGACATGCTTGCAGCCTCAGGGCAGTGAACGCGTATTGCGGTGCGTACCTGTGCATGCCTCAATACAACGTGTGAGCTCCCCCTAAGGATCCGAATGACTGAGAATGGCCAAATGGGGATGACTAGAACACTCAGTCAGTCAGATTATCTCTAAACTATCCGCTGAGGTGCTCCCATTATGCACAGGTTAGAACCCAACAAAAGGGGCCCAAGGGAAGACGACCAGTAAACTGGATAAGCAGAACTTGATTTATTTGACTCTAGATAGCTGCACTGCCTTTTCCTCATATAACTGAGGTAACATAATAGAGATAACTCACCTATCCCAAAAAACACATCATATCGATTACATCATGACAAGCTGTGCTAGCTCTGCTACCCTGGGAAAGGGTTTTTAACAGCTAAGGCTACATCTACACAACAGTCATTCACTGTCGGATATTTAGAATCTGCAAAAATCTGACTGTAAATCATTCCTTTAGACCTCAATAGCAAATCCAAACATGTTCTATATTCTGCCATATTTCACTTAAAAACAGTGGTTTATAGTACAGTTGGATTGAATGGCACAGCCGAAAACTGCGGCAAGACGACCGGTTCAAAACACGAAAATCGAGTGAAAGATATTGGTTGGATTCTGACTAGTATTTTGTCCTCTGTCGTTTGCATGTAGCCTAAGGGTATGTGCACACGGGTGTTACGCTGGGTGTTTTAGAAGTACGCACTGAATGGGTGGTGGCCCCATTCACTGTCACTATCCATGGTGCGTACGCGCCGCAAAGAAGTGACGTCACTTCTCTCTCCCAGCGTACAATACACGTGTATTGTACGTTGGGGGAGGAGGAAGTAATTCATAGCTCTCTATGCTGCATTTCGGGTGTACTGAAGCACAAATACGCACCAAAATGCATCCCGCAATTACACCGTGTGAACTTACCCTTAGGCTACAATCTAAAAACCCAATGTCTTGCAGAAGTGCTCTTTAACCCATGGTTGTTCATCTGTTACAAACTTCCAGTATGCCCTGCAATAGCTGTAGAGTTTTTAGAGACCACTAATATAGTTTGTTACCTGTCAGAGAGACCATGTAAAAGGCATCTACCAACATCTCCATCTTCCTGACCGTACTGTAATAGTGGAGCATTGCAAGGTCCATAAGTCTCCATACAGCTTAATGGTGCTCTCCCGAAGGAGAAACTTTACCCCTTTAGAGTACACTGTACTAAAGCGCAGTACAAATAGACTGCAGTGCATTACCCATCATAACTTTTAGAAGCTTTTATTGTGCTACATAACGGTTTTTGCTTCCTTCTATTTTGCCTTGGGTAGATCAATTTCTATTGAATTAACATTTTAATGTTATTTACCACAAGATTACAGCTTTCAGCAGCATTTTCTGGCTGAATTTTAAATGTTATTGTTATCTAATAAAATATGATCCATTAACCATGAACTAAAGATTGTGATGCCGTATAACAAAAACTAAGCTGCACTGAAGAAACAGTAAACCTAGACTATACTTACATTTTTATGATAAAAATGGCTTCACTATTTATTTCTCATTACTTATATAGCATAGGTATCAACATATTCTACAACGCTGCACAGAGATTGTCACCATTCATATAGGTCCTTGACCCCATTACTTAAAGGGGTTTTCTCGCTACAAAGATTAGCTTTCAACATGAAGCAACTGTTAAAGACTTTTTCTAAATATATTGTCTTGCTGATTTTACTTTAGTCATGATACATAAGTGTTTTTTATGAGCTAGATCTAGAGTAGCCCCATGGCTGTCTGTATAACAAGCATGCAGTCAGGAACACTGTGTGCTGCCCCGACTGCAGCCTGTGTCATACCGACACAGAAGGTAATGTATTAGCATACATTATAATACTATTTAACATTGAACAAAAAAAAAAAAAAGTGTTAAATAGTAATGGGATTAAAAAAGTAAAAAAAATAAAAAACAAAAGCATAGAAAAAATAAATTAAATAAGGTGATCAAATAAAAATAAATATTTAATAAAAAAAAAGATTTTGCATAACACTACACAAAAAACCCTACACATATTAGGTATCTACATAACCGTAATAACCTGTAGAATTCATCTAACAGGTTATTCAGTGTGAAATGTGAATGGTGTAATAAAAATATAAAAAAAAAAAAGAACCAAAACTAATTTAAAAAAAAAAAACAATTCTGTAGTAATTTATTTGTAAAACATAAGCTATGGCCACCAAAAATACAACTTGTCCCGAATAAAACAAAGGCCTCATAAAACTGCATCGCTTACAAAAAAAAAAAGAAAGTTACAACTGTTGAAACGAAAGGGGGCAAAAACTACTTGTCTCGGTAGAAGCTGAATATCCTAATCGCCTCTATAGAAACACCCACAGCCTGACGAGACAGAGTGAGTAGAAACTGCTTGTGAGTCAGGCAAACAGTGTGGTGAGAAAAACACTGTTTGAGTGTGCGGGGGAGGAGGGATGTTTGAATGTGCCAGGGGGTAGTAGTTGCCCATTTGTCTTTTGCCCCTTGCGGTCTGTCTCTGGCAGTCTCAATGGGCAGCAGACAGGTCGCAGGGGGTAGAAGTTGCCCTCTGCTCCCTGTCTCCTGCCCCTGAGGTCTGTCTTTGGCAGCTGCAGGAGGCTGGATACAGACCGCAGGGGCAGGAGTTACCTCCTTGTCTCCTGTCTCTGGCAGTCGCAGGTGGCAGGATACAGGCTGCAGTTGGCAGAAGTGGTCTCCTGTCCCTTGCTCCTGCCCCCTGTGGTCTGTCTCTGGCGGTTGCAGGAGACAGGCCATAGGGGACAGACTCTGACGATGGTCTATGGCAATAACCTATTCAGCATCCAGGAAGGGTGGGTAACCATCTCCCAAAGGTGGCATCCAGTATTCCTATCATGGGAAGTTGGATGTTACCTGTGGGCGATGGGGTCACTCTGCTTTACTGGATGCTGAGTATGGTATCCAGCCTATAGATATGTGTGCATGCATGTATGTATGTGTGTAATGTTTATTTACAGGTTCCCATTTGGACTACTTCTAATTCAGTGGACTACATCAGGTCAACCTTAGATCTATTTTTTTCAAATAAAATGGTTAAAGAGGGCTGGTGTCGGGAAGAGTTTATTTAAATACCTTTATTGTACAATTTGTGTGTGTGTTTTATTTCCATATGATTCTAGTGATGGAGGCATCTAGCAGACGCCTCTTCATTACTATCGCTCTGGCTTGGTGTCAGCCAGCAGTGTTTCTTCTTCCCCAAGGCTGACACTAACCCCATGTGACTAATACCCAGTACCCAATGCTCCAGGGGTACCGGGAAGAGCCGGTAACCATCTGGAGCAGCTGCAGGCTGGTATTTTTAGAATTGGAAGGGACCAGTATTGATGGTTCTTCCCATTCTGATAGTATCCGGCTGCAGCTGTCCGTTTTACCTTGGCTGGTTATGGAAAATAGGGGGGTACCCATGTCTTTTTTTTTTCCCGAAAATGTACTTAATGAAAATCAGAACATGGACATCATCTGTAATTATTACAGGAGGTGCCCACTTTAGGATTGTCAATAAATAAATGATTTTTGTAAAAATAAACAAAGTGGGGTTCCTCTTATCCAAAACCAGCCAAGGTAAAACCAACAATTGCAGTCTGATATTATTAGAATGGGAAGGTCCATTAACACTGGTCCCTTCCCACTCTAAAAATACCAGCTCGCATCCCCCCCACTAGCTGATCATCACATTATAGGGTCAGCTTCTGAGGAAAACCTGGCTCTTCCCAGTACCGCTGGTATGTTAGGTATTGGGGTAATAGTGACACGGGGTTAGTGTCAGCCTTGGGGTGACTAAAACTACTGCTGGCTGACACCAAGCACGAGCGATAGTAATGGAGAGGGATCTGTCAGATCCTCCATTACTAAAACTGAAATTAAATGGGGAAAAAAAAACAGACACAAATTGCACAAAAAAGCTTTTACTTAAATAAACACAAAAAAAAGGAGAGAAGATAACTCATCAGAGAAGAGAACAACTCATCAGAAAAGACTTCTCCAGTGAGTCCTTGTATGTAAATTTACAGTACTTATATGTATACAGAGCTCATGCCTACAACTGGTAACTACCACTGTATTGTCACTGTATGATGGTAATATTGGTTGTAGTATAATGGTTTATATTGAGTAATGGTATCTTGTATTATTCAGTCACTACTTGATGGTGATATATGGTCATGGTGTAGTGGTATTGTTCGGTCACAATGTGGTGGTGATATGTGATCATGGAGTGGTGGTATTATTCGCTCACTATGTGGTGGGGATATGTGGTTATATTGTGATGGCATTTTTCAGTCAGTATTTGGTGGTAATATGTGGTCACGTGTGGCGGAAAATGATCTTACTGGAATTTTTGGTAATAGCCTTGGGATTCTGGTTTTGTGTAGCAATGTTATTTGGGAACTGTATGACCATTATTTAGTGGTCTTATACTCAGCACCTCCTGTTATAGCTATATCTAGAGTGGGGGACAAAAGTATTTAGTCAGCCACCAATTGTGCAAGTTGTCACACTTAAAAAGATGAGAGAGGCCTGTAATTGATATCATAAGTAGACCTCAACTATGAGAGTCAAAATGAGAAAACAAATCCAGAAAATCACATTGTCTGATTTGGAAAGAATTTATTTGCAAATTATGGTGGAAAAGAAGTATTTGGTCAATAACAAAAGTTCATCTCAATACTTTGTTATATCTCCTTTGTTGGCAGTGATAGAGGTCAAACGTTTGCCGTAAGTCTTTACAAGTTTGGGACACACTGTTGCTGGTATGTTGGCCCATTCCTCCATGCAGATCTCCTCAGAGCATTGATGTTTTGGGGCTGTCACTGGGCAACATGGCCCTTTCAACTCCCTCCAAAGGGTTTTTTCTAAGTCGTTGAATTGAGACGGGGTAGGCCACTCCAACACCCTTTTAAATGTTCTTACAAACTACTCCTTCATTGCTCTTGTGGGTGCTTGGGATCATTGTCATGCTGAAAGACCCAGCCATGTTTCACCTTCAATGCCCTTGCTGGTGGAAGGAGGTTTGCACTCAAAATCTCTCGACACACGGCCCCATGCATTATTTCATGTATACGGATCTGTCATCCTGGTCCCTTTGCAGAGAAACAGCCCCAAAGCATGTGTTGCCCCCCCCAATGCTTCACATAGGTATGGTGTTCTTTTTGGGTGCAACTCAGCATTCTCGCTCCTCCAAACATGACGAGTTGTGTTTCTACCAAACAGTTGTACTTTGGTTTCATCTGACCATATGACATTCTCCCAATACTCTTCTGGACCATCCAAATGCTCTCTAGCCAACTTCAGACGGACCCGGACATTTTACGGGTTTTTAAGAAGGGGTCCCACGTCGGGGCTTTAAAGGATCTGAGTCCCTATCGGCTAGGGGCGTTACTGGGGTAGCCTTTGTTACGCTGCCCCCAGCTCTCGCAGGCCCTTTCATTGGATCTCCCGTGTGTTTCGGGGATTTTTGCTCCCCAGTTTTGTGACCCAATTCGCCCCCCAAGGGGTTTGAAAACATTGTGGGGATCCCCAGATAAAAGGGAGATTATCAGTGGACTTTTTTGTTTTAAAATTTTTCAAATTTAAATTGTTTCCCCCCCATTTGATTTCTTAAAACCCTAGTGTTTTTTTATTGTAGATTCAGTTTTCCCCAGCCTGTTGCAGGGCTACAATTTTGTTTCGGGTTTGCCCTTGGGACAGCTCTTTGGTTTCTTCCCATTGTGGAGTTTGGGAAATTTTCCCGGACCGGGTTTGGGGTTTTTGTGGGACAGGTTCTTTTATAGGGAAAAAAACAAGTTAAAACAGGTGAAAATTAAACTACGGGTTTAATGAGGGGAGGACGAGGAGCCCTTCAAAAAGGGGTTACAGGTCTGGAGAGCCAAAATTTTGCTTGTTTGTAGTTTGCCCCCCAAAATACTTATTTTCCTTTAAAAATTTGCAAAATAAAATTTTTTCCAAAGGGGACAATGTGATTTTCTGGATTTGTTTTTCTTTTTCTGTTTTTCCCAATTTTTGTCAATTACGGGCCTCTCTATCTTTTCAAGGGGGGTGAACTTGCAAAATTTGGTGGAATTTTATATATATATCTATTATCTCTACCCAAATCTATCTTTTATATATAAAACTTCACGAAATTTGGGGCGGGCAGGGCTCCAACAGACCGAGCCCGTGAACAAAAGTAAAGTTTAAAGGGTCCGGGCGCTGCCGGGGTTTTAATTGCAGGAGAAAACAAAACACAACCCCTTAAATTCAGGGCCAAAAAAAACCCCAAAACAAAATGTTTGGCTGGGGCTGAGCTTAGCTATAAAGAGCGTTCCCTCGCCTGCCCCCATTAGAGGGTTTCACACCCGTGGTTTTTCCCTCTTACCCAGCAGAGGTCCACGGGAAGAACAAAACACAAGCCTGCGGGGCCCCGGGCTTTTATAGGCCAAATTCCCCACCCCTCCCCTGGGGCGTGGGGTGGCCCCCCCACCCTGCCTTTGCCCCCCTTTCCGGGAAAACCCAAACCCCAAAGACTAAGGGGATGGAACCGCTTTTCCTAACACTGTTCATTTAAACTTTAGTGTTACTACACCAAAGTGTCACCTTCCTTCCCCGACCCCCCAGGCCTCTCGGTAAAAACGCATTGGCCCCAGGGGGTTTTCAAAACGCCACAAAAAGGGGAAAAAAACATTCCCTAGGGGAAAAATCCCTTTCCCCGGCAAACCCCGCCTTTTAATTTCTCACAAAAAAATATATATATATTTTATATAAAAATCATATACACACACACTGTATATTTATATATTTTTTTATTTATATAAAAGGTATAATTCAGGGAGGGGAACATATATCCTTAGCCCTTTTGTGTTTACTACCCGGTTTCATGCTCAATTAGATGAGGGAGAATTAGAAAGCCCCCCCCCCCCATCTTGATTACAGGTTACGGGGAAAGGGTTTTGATCACAAACCCGGGTTGGGAAAAAAATTGAACAAGCCATATGGGACAACCCAAAGGTGGCACAGACCCGCGAGTTTTTAAATTGGGGGCCCCCTAAAAAAAATTTTTTTTGGTGGGGCCCCAGGAAACCCCCGTCCGACACGGCCCCTTTACCCCTTGGACCTTTGGTGAACACTTTGCTCAAATTGCTTTCAGAATCATTGTATTTCTAATGACACTCCCGATCATCATTTCTTGACCAGGATGTTAAACTCTCTTTTTTCCCGGATCCCCCGAAGGGCTATTGTCCATATCCTCCTCCTTCTCTTCCCGATTTCTCAAAATCACTATGGAGAAAACGAAGTTCATCATCTACTCCCACTCCACCTCATCATCTGATCTATCACAGTCAATGGCTCTATGCGTTTTCCAGTCCCACAAGTCCGCTGTCTCAGGGTATTGTTTGACTCTGCGCTGTCTTTCAAACTGCACATCCAAGCCCCCTGCCCCCTTCACCCCAAAAAAAATTTCCCCAATCTGCCCAAATTTTTTGCTTTTAAAGCCCTAATTTATTTCCCCCCCAGGTTTAAATGCAACCCCTCTTTTCTGTGGCCCCCTTTAATTTTAGTACTCTTGCCCCCCACTTCAAACCATCCTCCAAACCCCCGTGCCCCGCTTTATCCAGCCCACTTCTCGCTACTCCTCTACCTCTCCTATCACTGGATACTAACCATGACCTATTTAAAACCCCTTTAAAAAACCTC
>JAODAL010001398.1:0-233123 GCA_025379985.1 Phyllomedusa bahiana
CTCAAACCAGTAAACCTTTCGTTTGGGAATCAGCCTAATAATAAAAGGAGCTATTAGAGAATGTGAGTAAAGGTTGAAATTTTTTTGCATACAAAAAGAAAAAGGGATCTTTTCCCCCGCCAGGAGAAAAACCCAGTAAAAAATGCAAGAATTGTGGGGGAAAAAAGCATATGCAAAATTTATGTATGGATTTTAAAATTATAGAAGTCCACAATAGTCTAGAGGCCCCGGGGGGGGGGGGGGAAAAAAGGTTTTTGGAAGTATTTTAAAAACCCAAAAATGTGTTTTAAAACCCCTTAAAGGGGGTTACTCCCTACAGTTTTTACATATCCCCATATTCGGTTTCCTCCGGTGTCTTAGAAAAAGAACTGCCCCCACCGCCGAGTAGTGATTTTACCCCCAAAATCCTCCACTGAGTGTTCCCCGCCGCTGCCTCGCTGAGCCCCTGTGCCGCTACTTTTTTGGGCCCTGCGAAGGGGATTTTTTACCCCTTTGGCCGTTTGGGGTCCACCCCCCTCACACTGCTGCTACCCTGCTAAACCGGGCCCACACGACCCACTTGCGGGGGGGGGCTGTGCTGTTCCCGGGCCCGGAAGTGACCCCCTTTCTTCTCCTGACGTTGATGAACCCCTTGCCTCACCGGCCCCCAATTTTGGGCGGTGGGGTTTCTTTCATTATCTATTTGTGTTTCATCGTCAGGGTTTTTTTCCCCTTAAACCGGGGTCTGGGTTGCCGGGGCTGCCCTCTCAAAACTTGACCTCCCTTTGCCACTCCCCCACATCATCCCTTTCCCGCCTATTGCAAAAGCGGGGGGGAAAATTTCCGGGGGGCCCCATTTTTCGCTAAAAAGGGTAGCTGCTGCTGCCCCCCTAAAAATTGTTCATCCTCGCTAAAATAGTGGCGCTGAGCCCAGACCACATATTTGATCACGGGGCTGAGGGAACCGATGGGGACGAGGCGGGCTCGGGGAAGGTGGGGCCCCTGACCCGGCTCCCGGGCCATGCCTTTAGGGTTTGTTCTGAGGTTCCCCCCCGACTTTGGCGGGGGTTGTCAGAGGGCATTTTTGGGAGGAAGAGGATGACCTAGTAAACCCAAATTCAAGCCCCCTTTGGGTTGCTGAACCCAAAACACACGGCCCCTAGATGACAGCGGCAGTTGTGGCCTCACCGGTTTACCCCTGCTGCGAGTCCCCTTGCTGGGCTGCAATGGGCCTGTTCCAGGTTTTTTTTTTTGCCATGCCACTCCAGGTGAAAAGCCTGCCAAACCCCTCGTCTGACATATGGTTTTTTTTCTAAATATACAGAAAATGTTTGATGGGTGATATTGTTTTTGATAAATATACACTCTTGGGGTTTTTTTCCTAAAAGAACCCGTAACAAGATTGGGTAACCCTTGGTTTAAAAATTTCGCTCCACAAATGGCCAGGGGAAAAATTTACTTGTATGTGGGGTTTTAAAAAAACTGTGTGTTTTACTAAAAGTTTTAAAACAAAACCCCGGTTTAATTTTTAAACCCTTTGGACTTGGGAATTTTGGTAATGGAAAAATGTATATAAAATTTTTGGGGTTTTAAAAAGACGGTTTTATTTTTGTCCCGCACCCAGCAAAAAAAATCTTAATTTAAATTTAAAAACCCCCGGATGTAATTTGGGGGCCAAAAAAATTGAGCCGCCAAAAAAATTTGTTTTTAGAGTGTTTCAATTGGGTGTTTTTTTACGCTACACAACAAGAGATACGTTGTTTAATTAACCCTTTGGTTTTGAATTTTGGCTACGGAAAAATTTTTTATATTTTGGATTGAAAAAGGGGTTTTTTTTTTTCAGAACCCCAGCAAAAAAAACCCCTTAGTTAACCCCCCGGTTTTAAATTTCGCAATAGAATTGAGCCGCACAAAATAGTAGCTTTGTTTGCGTGTTACAATTTCGTGTTTTTTTAAGCCAACAACCAGAGATACGTTTTTAATTAACTTTGCTTGTGAAATTTGGTACAGGAAAAAAAAATTTTATTTTGGGGGCGTTGAAAAAAACGGTTTATTTTTTTAGCCCCAGAAAACAACGCTTAATTAACCCCGGATGTAAATTTGGGGCCAAAGAATTAGCCGCTAAAATTTGTAGCTTTGTAGCTGTTACAAATTTCGTGTTTTTTACGCCCCACAACAAGAGATCAGTTGTAATTTCCTTTTTCTTTTGAATTAGGCTCAGGAAATTGTTTTATTTTGGCGTTTAAAAAGGGTTTCTTGGGGTCAGCACACCCGAAAAAAAAACGCTTAAATTAAAACCCCGGATGTAAATTGCGCCCAAAAGAATTTTGGGAGCCAAAATTTAAGTGGTATTTTTATTTTAAAAAACGCTGTTTTTTTAAATGAATAGGAAAAAGGAAATGGCTTTGATCCCTTTTGGGTAAAGGGAAAGTATTTTTGCAGTGAAATGGCCCCAAAATGGAATTCAGATTTCCCAAAAACCCCAAAAAAATTTGAAATAGAACTTAAGAGAAAAAGTCTCTTTAGCAAGTGGATACCCCCAGAAATGCTTTATAAAAATCCCAAATTTTTCTGTAAGAGCTATCAGGGCCCCGGCCCGAACCTTTGATGGCCGGGGGAGGAGTTTTGAGCTCCAGCGTCGCGCCCGGACTTTTTAGTGCGGTTTTGGGCAAAAGAATTCCCCCGGGCTCTGATTTTTCCTTATTCTTGGGGAAATGTCATGCAGGGTATTCCCTTTTCCTCCCCGAGTGCTTTGCCCCTGTAGCGCCATGTGCTCGCAGCCATTTTAAACAAACAAAGAAAATTCGTTCACCCCAAGTTTCCCCAAAAATTCGACTTCGTTCCGAACCGGGGAAATTTCCTGAAATTTAAAAGAATTCCAATTTGGGTTTGAATCCCAATTCGCCCCCTTTTTCTAGTAAAAAATGTTTTAAAACCCTTTTGGAAATTTAGGTCCCCATTTACACCATTTACTAAAAGCCTTGAAAAGGGGGGTGCCAAACATTTTTGTATTTCCCCACATAAATTTTACCTTTAATTTTAGCAGATAATTGTCATGTAAATGCATTGTTGCATTTTTCTCCCTTTAAAACCCTTTAAATTTTTAAATTTTTTTTTGTTGTATTTTGAAATCCCCCTGTAAAATTCATTCTTACCCCAAATTTGGCATTCAATATGCTTGAATTTTCTGTGTATGGGTCTCGTTTTAGATTTGAATTATAGGGCCAAGTAAAGAGCTGATTGGTTTTCTTGAAAATTTTGGGGTGAAAGTCCTCTCCTGGTTTTGAGTGAAAAGGATGGATTCATTTCCTATTTTCCAGCTGTCATGGCCTAACACAATGAGTTTTGGGTTTTTCTTGGCCCGAGCCACTTTCGATGAACTGGATGGGTTTGTTTCTCTTTTCTTGGGAAATCTTTTTCATGGGGCTCAAAACCGTGCCTTTCGGTTTTTTGGGGTTTTGCCTAATTTTACCAAATGAGGGTATTAGAGAATGTGAGTAAAGGGGTTTTAATTTTGTAGCATACCAAAAAAAAAAAAGATCGTTCCCCCGCCAGGAGCAAAAAGTAACAATGCAAAAAATCTGTGGTCTAAACATATGCTAAAAAATTTAAAGTATGGGGATTGTTAAAAAATAGAAATCCAAAAAATTAAGTCTAGTTGGGCAGAAAGGTGGCAAATTTCTTTAAAACCAAAAAGTGCTTTAAACCCCCCTTTAAAGCAAAATGCCTACAGATTTTTACTTATTCCCTTTTTCGGCTCCTCCGGGGATTAGCAAAAAAAAAAACTGCCACACCGCCGGTAGCTGATTTTTTCCCCCCAACCCTCCGCACTGAGTGTTACTGCCGCCGGCCCCGCTGAGCCCCGTGCCCCTTCTTTTTTGGACCCGGAAGTGGATTTTTTAGCCCGTGGCGCTTTGGCTCCCAACCTCAACTGCTGCTATCCTGCTGACTTTATGGGCCCCACGCCCAATTTCTGGCTGTGTGTTGCCCGAAGCGCAAACTGACGCCTTTTCCTTTACGGGTGAAAGAAGCCCTTGCCCCCACCCCGGTCCAAATGCGGGGCGGGGGTACATCATTTTTTATTTTTGTTTCATCGTCACGGGTGTCCTCTTTACCCCGGGCTCGGGGAATTTCCGAGGTGGGCCTTTTCACAAAATGAAATTCCCCTGCCCCTCTCCACATCTAAAACTTTGCCCGCCTACTGCAAAATGCAGGGGTTTTGGCCCATTTTTTCGCTGCCAAGTAGCTGCTGACTGCCCCCCTTTTAATTTTTTCATCCCCGTTTATAGTGGCGCTGAGCCCCCGACCAATAGTAAAATTCCCGGCTGAGGGAAACCCGATGGGAAGAGGCGGGCTGGGGGGGACAAGGGAGGGGCCCGCTGACCCGCTCCCCGGGCCCTGCCAAAAATAAGGGGTTTGTGTTGAGGTTTCCCCCCGAATCTTGGCTGGGGTTGTCAGATGTCATCTGGGGGAAGAGGATGACCTAGTCAAACCCTTTAAGAACCCTTGGGGGTTGGTGAACAAACCCGGGCCGCTTTGATTTCGGGGGCAGGGTTTTGGGCCCCAACCCTGGCGACCCCTGCTGCGACGTTTCCCCTTTCTTTGCTGCAACGGGCCCCGTTCCCGGAATGTTTGGGCCACTGCCACTCACAGGTTTCGAGGGCCCGCCCCCTCTCTGTCTGACATACTGTTTTTTCTAAAATGTACACGACGACTGTTTTGATGAAAGATATCTGTATATGATAATACCAACCTGTTTTTGACTTCCAAATGAACCCAGGTAACAAGCTTGGGTAACCCTTGGATATAAATTTGCGCTCCACAACATGGCCTGGAAAATTAATACTATGTATGTGTCGTTTAAAAAAACTTGTGTTTTACTAAATGTAAAGCACAAAACAGGCTTAATTACCTTCGACATTGAATTAGGCTACAGGAAAAAAATGTATATATTTTGGGCGTTGAAAAAAGAGGTTTTTTATTTTTGTCAGCACACCAGCAAAACTAAGAATAAATTAACCCCTGGATGGTAAAAATTTCGCCAAAGAATTGGAGCAGCACAAACTAGTAGCTTTGTAGTGTGTTACAATTGCGTGGTGTTTTCTACGCCCCACACAACAAGGATACAGTTGTAATTAACCTTTGCTGATGAATTAGGCTACAGGAAAAAATTTTTATATTTTGGCGATTGAAAAATACGGTTTATTTTTGTCAGCCACCAGCAAAACAAAGCCTTACATTAACCCCTGGATGTAAATTGCGCCAAAAATTGAGCCGCACAAACTAGTAGCTTGTAGCGTGTGACAATTGCGTGTTTCTTTCTACGCAACACAAAATAGAGATACAGTTGTAATTAACCTTTGCTTGTAAATTAGGCTAAAGGAAAATTTTATATATTTGGCGTTGAAAAAGACGGTTTAATTTTTGTCAGCACACCAGAAAACAACGCTTAATTAACCCCTGGATGTAAATGCTCGCCAAAGAATTGAGACCGCACAAACTAGTAGCTTTTGTGGGTAAGGGGCGTGTTAATCAATTGCGTGTTTTCTACGCACACAACAAGAGATACAGTTGTAATTTAACCTTTGCTTGTGAATTAGGCTACAGGAAAAATTTATATATTTTGGGTTGAAAAAGGGTTTTTTGGGGGGGGGGGGGGGGGGGGGGGTCCAGCAACCAGCAAAACAACGCAAATTTAAACCCCGGGATGAAAATTTTGGCGCAATAGAATTGACACCCAAAAAATGAAGTGGATTTGTATTGAAAAACCTTTCTTTAAAGAAACAACGGAACGGGCTTAGTCCCCTTGGAATTGAAGATAGCACTGCGGGGCGAATGGATTTAGCCCCAATACCCCCAAAAAATTAGAAATAGAACTTTAAGAAACCTCTGGAAAAGCGAGAACCCCACAGAAATCGCAAATTAAAAATAAAATTTTTCAGTAAAGCTATCCCCGTGGCGCACTCCCCGAGAGCACAGGGAGAGGATGGACTCCCGGGTCGCGCCCGTTTTTTTTATATAAGTGCGGTGACGCACAGAACCCCCGGGTTTGAGGTTTCCCCTTGCAAGTCTGCAGGTATCCCTTCTTCCTCCCAGAGGTTTTCCCCCAAAGAAGCGCCAAGGGTCCGCAGCCATTTTATCAAACAAAAGCCACTTCGTTACCCGAATCCCCAAATTTTGCTTCGCCAAACCCGAAGTTTTCCTGAAACCAAACAATTCCACTTCGTTAGAATCGATTCGCCCATCTCTAGTTAAAATATTAAAAATGAATAGAAAAAGCTGCGTGCCCCGTTCAAAATACTAAGTTTGTGACTTTCTAAAAGAGAAAAAATAAATGGCCATATCTGTAGTTTACTGTCACTAAGGTGTTACAGAACCCGGGCCCAAACCCAAAAAAGCAGGCTAACAGTGCCCCCCCCCCCCCCCCCCCCCCCCCAAATGTTTTTGGCCAAAAAAGCACCTCGGGGTACAGGGGCAATCACTGTACCAACCAACCTTTAAGGGTTTGTTAGTTTCAGTCTACACAGTTTATGACACACTGGTGTAGCCACTAAAGAACCCCCTTTACATAACTGAAAGGTGATTTAAAGGAACCTCCGACAGAACTGCCTCTGATCGCTGGTAACGAAAAGAGCAGAATAAGTATGGAAAAATTTGGCACCCCGCAATTCTGCAAATACCATTTTTCCTGAAAAAGTTTACAATAAAATTCTTTGGTTTTATATATTTTTTGCTTAATAAAAAACCGGTGTTTTTGTTTTTTTTTGGGGGAAAAAAGTTTTGGATTAATTTGATAGAAAAAATTTAGAATTAAGGGAAAAAGTTGGTAAAAAGGTTTTTTAAATGTTGGGAAATTTAGAAATTTTTTTGGGGAACCCCCAAAGGTTGAATTTGGGGTGCCTTCCCCAAATTGCCTTTTTGAGATCTCTCAAGGTTTTCATGGGATTGGGGTCGGACCATTGCTGCCACTTTAAAAGTCTCCATGTTTTTCTCTAAACCCCTTTTTCTAGTGCTTTTTGAAGTGTGTTTGGGTATTGTCCCGGGAAGACCCATACCTATGGGGGAACCCAGCTTTTCCACTGGGCCTAATTTGCGCAAAATTGTTGGTAGTCTTCAACTTCTTAATCCCCATGCCCCGGGTCAAGCATTCCAGGCCAGAGGAGCAAAGCAACCCCAAAACATCGGGGCCCCCCCCAGTTTGACTTTTGGGACCGGTTCTTTCTTTGAACCTCTTTTTTTTTCTGTAAACGCAAAAGTTGATGCCTTTCCCAAAAAGCTTATTTTTGTCTCTCTACCAAGAACATTCTTCTGTTTTAGGCTTTCTCAGGAAGTTTGGGCAAAACCCAGCCGGCTTTTTTTTTTTCCCGGGTAAGAAGTGGGGTCTTCCTGAGTATCCTACCATACACCCCCTTTTTTTTAAAATTTCAGAGCCCACGGTATAGGGGTTTACACTGTTGACCCTGGGGACTGCAGGGCACTTCCTTTTTGGGGATTTTTGTCGAGGTTCTTTATCCACCATCTGCAAAAAAATTTGTTGAAAATCTCTCTCACGTTTCTTTTCGTCCACATCTGGGGAGGTTAGCCACATGCCATGGGGCTTTACACTAGGGAATTTAGCCACAGTCCCAGGGCTTTAATCTGGGGGGTTAGCCCATGCCGGGGCTTTACATCTAGGAGGTTACCACAGTCCCATGGGCTTTAATCTAGGGAGGTTTGCCACATGCCAGGGCTTTACACAGGGAGTTAAAAGCCCCAGTGCCATGGGCTTTACATTAGGGGGAAACCCACATTTGCCATGGTTTTTACATCTAGGGAGGTTACCACAGTCCATGGGCTTTACATCTAGGAGGTTAGACATAGTGCCAGGGCTTTCATCTAGGAGGTTAGCCACGGGGCCCAGGGGCTTTACACTTTTTTATGACACGCGCACGTAGACACGGGAACATTCAGGTCTTTGGAGATGGACTTTTGCCTTGAATTTCTCAGCTTTCCCCACAATTTGGGTTCCAAGTCCTCAGAAGTTCTTTTGGGCTTTTTTTCTTTTCTCCATGCTCAATGTGGTACACACAAGGACACAGGCAGGGTTTTATCAAATTTAATCCATGTCAACTTTGGGTGCAAGTGGATTTAGTTATTGCCAACACCCGTTAGGTGCCCCCAGTAAGTACAGGGG
This sequence comes from Phyllomedusa bahiana, assembly GCA_025379985.1. Classification (NCBI taxonomy): domain Eukaryota; kingdom Metazoa; phylum Chordata; class Amphibia; order Anura; family Hylidae; genus Phyllomedusa; species Phyllomedusa bahiana. The sequence continues at coordinate 8,153 of JAODAL010001398.1, forward strand.
CTATTAAAAAAATTTATGTGATGCTTCTAATTTGTGTAATTAAAATGCCAGTACTTTTGTCCACCCCCCCTTTTTTAGTTTTGGGGTGGAATTTATATCCAATTTTGGGTTTATGACAATTCTTTTTTGGTTTTTCATTTAAAAACAAATTTAAAAAAAGATAATAATACCAAAGAAAATTTTGATTTTCAATCAATTTGGAAAAAACTTTAGTATTATCTGACAAATGCGAGGTGCCAATCTTTTGCCATACCACTGGATGAGCAAATTTATATATTTTCTGGGGGAAAGTTCATAAAAACTTGTATTTTTGTCTCTAAAACCTTTTTATTCTGGGGGGAGGGAGTCAGTAGGGGTCTTATCAATCGTCATACAAAAAGGCGTCAATCACGATTTCACGCCTACTGGACTCCTTCACCCAGAATAAACAGGGATTTAAATTAATGCTGAATTTTTCTCCACCGAAAAATATATCAGTCTACTCAGCTCTATAACCTGCTAGCAGCAGAACAGAGTGCATGTTCAAAGGACGGGGTTTCCCCTTAATCACGTGAATATGTATTAGGCTCCTTTTGTATAGATTTATCACTCTGACAACTCACCAGCATAGTAACCCATCGGCATCCCTTGGTCATGCCAGTAGGCAAACAGAATGAGCACCTTCTATTAGATTCCTTACCACAAACAGACGATATCTGGTCAGTGAAAGATAGTTGTTTGTAGATCACTTTCTAGATATTTGTTTCGAAAGGGGAAAAATCTCTCCTTGGGGAGAGCCACCAATAAATTGGTCGGTGTGAGGGTTTACGTGCCATTCAGACCTCACTGACTGTTTTGCATAAAGCAAAGGCTTGTGGGAAAAGAGCTGAGGAGCTCCACAGCACACTCTATTGGATGTAACTTACTAACTAAAGGGTTAGTATGAAATTAGAAGAATTAAAAGGTCTGCTTTTTATTTTTGGCGTGGTAACAGTGCCATGTTTGTCCATGGGCTGTGTCTGGTATTACAGTCCAGCACCATTAACAGCCCATGGAGAGGTGGAAAAATTTCTGTTTATACGAGATTATTTTTTCTTTTACATGTTTTACTGTCTCATGAAGTAGATTAATGTTCCACAGCAGAAAACGAATGGCTCTGCATTAATAGTAGCTTTATCAGTGCTGACACGTAGTCTGTCACTAGATCTTTGGGAAGAAGCTGCAAAACAAATCACCCTCTCCCATAGTTTGTCATACATGCCAACTCTCCCGCTATTTGGCGGGGGGTCCCGCTAATTGGGGTCCCTCCCCGCCCTCCCGGCAGAGTTGGCATTCCTCCCACCGCGGCGCCATAGTAGCGCTGGTGCGCTACTCTGGCGCCGCCGGGCCGCTGCTACAGGCGGGTAAAGCGGCCGCAGCGGCCGCTCACCCGCGCGGCGCGTCTCACTGTGCAGGGAGGAGGCAGGAGGGATCGTTCCCCTCCTCCCTTCTCCCCCTGTATGTACAGCGCCGGCCGGTGTGCGCTGTACATACTGGTCAGCGTCGCAGGGGGTGTGACGCGCGGCTGCTCTCACTCCCCCTGCGACGCTGAGGAGATCGGCCGGAGCTGGCCGTGCTGCAGGAGCCTGGTGAGGTAAGTGGCTTTTATTATTTTATTTGTATTAGCTATAGGGGGGCAACTACCTGGCTAATGAAGGGGGCAACTACCTGGCTACAAAGGGGGCAACTACCTGGCTAATGAAGGGGCAACTACCTGGCTAATGAAGGGGGCAACTACCTGGCTACAAAGGGGGCAACTACCTGGCTAATGAAGGGGGCAACTACCTGGCTAATGAAGGGGGCAACTACCTGGCTAATGAAGGGGGCAACTACCTGGCTACAACAAAGGGGGGCATCTACCTGCCTGTAAGGGGCACTACCTGGTTATGGGGGGCTACTACCTGGCTATAAGGGTATCTACCTGGCTTTCTTCCAAAGCCATTATGCAGTTAGACGGAGTGGGGTGTGGCTTATTGAAGGGGCGTGGTACACAAAAAGATGGCGCGCCACCCCTCTTCAATCTCCTGCTTTTTCGTTTTCAAAAGTTGGCAACTATGTAGTTTGAACGGATGTCAACCAGAGGTTTGGTTATAAAGCTTATATTCATTCCCTTACTTTGACCCCCAACTGTTGCAAAACATCAGCTCCCAGCATGTTCTGACAGCTAGAGTGCCTCCATTAAAAAGTGTGCTGCACGTACAAAGGCGGACAAACTGTAGAGGGCTGCGCAGTCATGTGTTTGGACCCCCTGCTGTCCAACAGTCATTAGGCAGAGCTAAGTACTCACTGTCAGTCACCGCTGCTGAAGCTCTTTGGTAAACCTCCCCCAATTTCTTTAAGGGATTGCAAGCCATTTGAATAATGAGTGCAGACCTTACATGTATTCTAGTATGAAGTACTGGTTAGAAGAAAATAAATGTATATAAGATAATGGGCCCTGGGCAGCTGCACATCTTTAGTTGGCTATGATGTGGCTGCAAATTCCAGTTCAACCACATATGCAGCCTTAGAATAAAGTTACATCCCAGATTTGTCGCAGGAATGTCAACTATATGTGGCTCCCTGCTGCCATAACAACCCCATTCAGATTTCTGCAATTATGCAGCCACATGTGAATATCATCTAAGCTGTCATTGGAAGGGTGAGGGGTGGTTTAGATCACTATACAATATCTCACATAAGTGTGTACACCCCTCACATTTTTGTAAATATTTGCTTTATATCTTTCGCTGGGACAACGCTAAATATATGACACTTTGATACAATGTAAAATAGTCAGTGTACAACTCAGAGCCAGACTGGGAATAAAAAGCAGCCATGGCACAAATGTCCCACCAGCCCACATACATACATCTTTCTTAAATAAACAACACTATAACCACGAGTAAGTAAGAAAAAGTGGTACAGACGTCATCTCTGATGGGAGTTGTTCCTTTCTCCTTTTCTTCTCCATCTATCCTAAACCTCCACGACGTCTGCTCTGATGAGTCGTTCGCGTCTCTGATGAATTGTTCTCTTCCCTTTTTATCTCAAGCTGGAACAGAATGCAATGACTTCTTCTCCTGGCCACTACTCATCCCTCTAGAATTTTCCACAAAAACATCTTACACTCCTCTCTTTTCCAGCACTTTCCTATCAACTCCCCATCCATAGAGCCCCAAATAGTAATAGTGCCCCCTTTGGTGCCCCAGACAGTAATTGTATCCCAAACAGCGAAAGTGCCCCCAACCAATTATAGGGCCCCCATTTGTGCCATCAGTAGGTAGGTCCACCCCCCACATAGTAGACGGACACTTAGGTAGATGCTCTTTTTAGGTATGTTAGACTCTAAAAATTAGAAATTAAAAAAAGTCAGATAAGTGGCAGGTAAATAGGTCAGCCCTCATTAGGTAGCTAAACAAGCACCCCAGTAGGTAGGTAAGTATATAGATTTCCTACAGTAGATAGGTATATACCCTCAGAATGCAAGAAATAAGCTCAGTAAATTTACATATTCAGTAGGTAAAGTGGTATATGATCCCCAATTAGGTAGCCCCTAAGTGGGTATATAAGCCCCCCCAGTAGATAGATAAATACAAAGGTCACCAAAGTAGATAGGAACGTTTATAGTGCCCCAATTAGATACCTATTAGATCCTCACAGTAGGTAGGTACCCATTAGGAAGGTAGTTACATAGGTCCCCCAGTAGTTAGGTAGGTAAACAGGGCCTCCCCCAGTAGTTAGGTAGGTAAACAGGGCCTCCCCCAGTAGTTTAGGTAGGTAGACAAGGCCATCACAAAATTAGGTAGGGAAACAAGACGGGATGCCTCCCGTAATTAACAGGTAGACGGCTGCCCCGTAATTAGGAGAAAACCAGTGGCCCCCCAATAATTTTGGGAGGTAGATAGGACCGACCCTATAATTAGGCAGTATATATTTGTCCCCCAAATTTTTTAGGTAGACAGCCCATAGTAATAGGAGCTTATAATATTTAGTAGTTATAGTAGATAGGGCTTATAGATAATAGGACCTATAAAATGTTAGGGAGCTTAGATAGATAGGGAGTTTATATGGAGCCCATAGGTAGATGGGGCTATATGTAGAATAGGAGCCCTATAGGTAATAAGATTTTAGGTAAAAAAGGAGCCTATAGCATATATGGTTTAAAGGGTAGATGGGGAACCCATATCAAAAATAAAATCACTTGTCACCTTTCCTTCCTTTTCTCTTCATCCAGAGTGTCCAGTGTGAGATCATCACGCCGCCCGCTTTCAAGAACAGGGTGCGAGCGGCAGCACGATGACTCTCTCTGCCTCGCTGTTCTGTGGTGACCCCATTTTCCCTTTAGCAAGGCAGGTTTGTCTTGAAGGTGTGTTTTGGGCGTTAGCATATTATAGTCTTTCCCCCGCAGCTAGTTCCTGAAGGGAGGGGATCATGCTCTGTTCAGTATGTTCAAGTACAGTTGCATTCCCTGATTCCCTCAATGAACGTAGCTCCCACATCCAACGGGACTTTATGGCACCCCAACCTGACATCCCACACCATGCTTTGACTGTAGAAAACCCCTATGGTCTTTGTTTCTCACCTGCTTGCCACCACACAGGCTTGACACCATCTGAACCAAATAAGTTTATATTGATCTCAAAAGACTACAGGACATGGTTCCAGTATTCCATGTCCTTAGTCTGCTTGTGTTCCTCAAACTGTTTGCTATTTTTCTTTGCATTTACTTTAGAAGAGGGTTTTTTTCTGGTGACAGCCATGCAGACCAATATGATGCCATTTGCGGCGCATGGTCGGAGCTCTGACAGACGGAGACCCCCTCCCCAATTTATCCTCACAGCAATGCTGACAACACTCATATGTCCATTTTGAAAAGACGATCTCTGGCTTTGATGCTGAGCACGTGCCCTCAACTCCTATGTTCGACCATGGCGAGGCCTGTTCTGCGGACCGCTTATTAACCATCTATGTCCCTTTGGGCCCCCATGCGCGCCAGTTTCAGGGTGCTTTGGGAATCTTTTTTATAGCTGGGCCAATTAGTAGAGTTTACAGTTCTTTTCATAGATGCACCAGAAAAAGAAAATGGGTCTTTACCGGACCTAAAAATGCCCGCAGGCAAACAATACAAAAACTTTAGTACTGCATGACTGTAAGGGGAAATACTAGACGTCCAATGATTATCACTTCATTTTTCGAATTTTACAAAAAAAAATTTTCTTTTAATTGGCTGGATTTATGAACACATGTGCTGCAAACATAAACAGTAGGTCTTTGAATTGTATGTCGTTGGTCTTTACTACAATGCCCCAAAAAAGACCATTGATGTTGAAAATATTGAATCCTGGGGCCCATTGAATTGGGGGCCCACGTCATACATAATAACAAAAAACCCTACAGCACCCCCAAAATTTGGGGAAAAAACCGTCTTTTTTTTCTTACCCATAAATTAACATGGCATCTGCACACTCTCTTGGGACTTTTTCAAGTCTTACCAAAGGATGTGAAATTGCCCCACAAAATTTTTCCATTGTTTTATCTTTTCATCACACATTTTCCCAATCAATTATGTAACAAGCCCCTCTGGGGTGTCCCTAGCTTTTTTTAAAAGAAGTTGGTGCCCTCTCTTTCAAAAATATCCCCTATTTTAAGCAAATCAGACAATCTATAACAGTATTTTTTTAGCTTTGTATTGCCCCTGTAAATATATGAAATGGAATACTAAAATGATTTATCTTCCAGTCATATGATTTTTAATTCTCCTTTCATCATAATAATTAGACATTTAGTTTGATTTTATTGACGATTTTATTGACGAACATATACCTCAACCAGGGCTGTGAGTCGTTAAGCCAAAACTCCGACCCCTCAATTTCCCTAACTCCCAATCCCTCATATATAGCACATGTTCAATGATTAAATTTAGGGGTTTTAAAAAGGTGAATCAGACTTTTTAATCACCTTATTTCAATATTCAACCGTTTGGTAGAAAATAAAATAAATTTATTTTGGGTACAACTTTTGAACACAAAAAAATTTTAAAAAAAATGTTTAAAAATGAAAAACCGAAAGGGGGAAAAACAGTTTTCAACAAAAATGTCCTGAATAACATTTGTGGAGCCTATGAATTTGTTCTGAGAAATAGTATCAAATCCTCCTTCATAGATAACCTTGCATCTGATCCAATTATTTCCAGGCTAGAGAACAGCCTCTCTAACTTGGGTTGGTGACAAAGCCGTGACCACATGGGCAACATCTCTAACAACCTCAGCGAATAAAGGAATTGCCTCATGCACAGTCGGGTCTAATGAACGGTTGAACTCTTCTAGTACTTTGAGAACAACTGAAAAGTTTTGCTAAAATCTGGTCAATCTGTTTGCTATGGAAACTGATTCTGTTCCCCTGTGGCAACACTTTGCCTGCTCCACGTCATCCAAATACTTTTCAAAATTAAACTCCTCATAGATGAGGCTGAAGATATGGCAGCAGCAGCACTGGCAAGACTGGCAATTCCTCTTGCTCTTGGCAGTCCTGACTGCTAACTCAGAGCTTTAGTAAGCTGTTGATCATCCAGCAACTTTTTCCACTAGGGGCTGGAGATGACTGGTGTGATGAGCTTTAGTATTTTTTTTTATAGCCAGTGTCTTAGTAACAATTTCTATGTTGTCACAAACAAATTGAATATTGATAGCAAAATAGTTCACTCTGTAACATGTGCAGGCAATCATTTTAAGATATATAAAGCGTCTTGAGAGTCTCTTTAAGAGCTTCCTTTTGGTTAAGGGCTTCTTCAATCACTAATTTCTAATACTCTTTCCAGAGAAACACCAGGTTTGCGGGCCATTTCTCCTTTAAGAGCTGTACAAGCTGGTGGTGTAAATAATGATAAATGGTACACTGTCCTTCACAACATGAGCTGTCTAAACATATCTGCTGTCATTGTTACATTAACTTTGTCACTTATAAAATATCTTATAGCTGATATTTGAGACACTGTTTCCTCCTCCTTTGCGTGACAGGAAGTGCTGGGCACTGGTTTCTTGGTGTCACTGTGATCCTTCCCAGTCACAGCTTTGAAAACTTCTGGCTGGAAGCAATTAAAGTCTTTTTAGATTGAAAGCTCTTGGGCAGTGATAAAAATGCTAGTACAAGTATGCACGGATTTTACATCATAGCGTTTGTTTTCATCTGGGTCACTTGTATTACACTGACAATATTTTTTAACTTGAGTTACTGTAAAATGCTCAAATACAGCTGACTTTATAGGAAGCTTCTTAGACATTTTGTAATCATATAAATTCGCTCTCAAAATAATTTTGTCCTATGAAAAAGGTATATTGTAAATCCTGGACGAATAGGGAAATGTGTATAAGTTTGGATAGAAATAAAACAAACTTTGAATAAATCAGAATTACAGATATGTCACGACACATAAAAACTTTGCAATATATGTTTTATTAGCTTTACTCTGAACTTTCAAGATCAGGCTTTTCTTCGGGTACAGCTCACAAAGTGCTTCACACCATTATGCTTCACAGTCTAGAGAGTGAAAATGCTAGTAGTGCTAGAAAGCATAAGGGCGCGTTCACAAGGCAAGGGACAAATACCGGTCGGTTTATCCGATCGGTATTTGTCCGGTTTGTGTGCAGTTCACAAGCGCAGATTCTGTCCGAAAACCGGATGGAATTATTTGCTTGTAGAATGTGTCGCGGGCGGCCCGCGGGCAGAAAAACCGCCGGACGGAAAACCCGTGCAGTGGGGACTGCTGCACCCATAGGCCCCCCCGTGCTCATTTTGGACGGTTTTTTTAGACGGTCTGCAAAAAAAAACCCCCCGAAAAAAAACCCCAAAAACCCTTTTCCTTTGGGGGCATGGGCCCAAGGGGGGGTTTTAAAAGTGTTTTTTTGAAGGGATAAAAATTTTCCCCTTCAAAAAGCTTTTATTAGAAAGGGTTTTTTTTTGAAAAAATAAATTTTTGGGAAAATTTTACCCCCGTGTTTCCCATGGGGGTTTTTCAAGTGGAAAAAAAGCCTCCGAATTTTGCCCCTTACATCATGGAAGATAAAGGGGGTTTTTTTACATTATATTCAATGAAGGGAAAATTAGAAGTTTTTCTTTAGGATGATTTTGGGCTGTTTTCCCAGTGAGTTAATGTTTTCAAAAGCCTGGCCCAAAAAACCCACCCATGGGGTTTTAATTTTTTTACACTAAAAGCTTGGCCTTTATAGCTATAGTACTTTTTCATGTGTGTGTGTGTTTTTTTTTAAAATAATATATATATATATATTTTATATATTTTTGAAAAAGTACTGTAGGTTTTAGAAGAAAAGTCCCAAACAAATTCTTTTAAATTTAATCCCCTTTTTAATTTTGAATTTGAGAGTTAGAAAAACCCGTTTTTCCCCTTATATTTTTTGATGGGGTATTGAGGCCATCGAGCAGCTAACCTATCCAAACATGAGGTAGGGGGGAAAAACAAACTAAAAAATAAAGCTTTGGGGGGAAAACAATAGACCCAAATTTTTGCGGTTTTTTTTTTTTTTTTTTTTTTTTTTAAAGTTCGTACTTGCCTTAAAATTTTTTTTCATGGGTTTACTCTAGCAGTTTCTGAGTGTAGGCAGTCCTTCCTAGTGCCTTTTTCCTCTGATCTGTATAGGAGGAGCCCCACTACTGGGCATTGGGACATAACATAAAACACAAAATTCATCTTTAACTAAAAAACTGATTTTCCCTTTGATTAGAATAGAAAGACATTTATAGGGGACATAATTGTCCGAATTCCTTGCAAATTTAAACCCAAAATGTTCAAAAATTTATTAGTCGACATCGGTCCATTTTATAACCACTCCAACTCCCACAGCCCCGAATCCAAATTTAAAAATTTTCCAAAAGAAACATGTAACTTTCCTCTAATAGAATTTATTTCTATATTTGAAAAAAAACAATATACAGGTATACCTGCCAATATAGTGGTATGATGCTGCAATGAGACAGTCTGAAGTGTTTCCCCGTTTGGAAATTATTACCCCAAATTTAAAAATGCTAATTTTTTCCCCTTTTGGTTTGTTTGTTTCAAAAATCTTTAAGTTACAGTTAATTTAGAAAATTTTTTTTCATAGGAAAAAATGAAAAATATACATTTAAACAAAAACAGAAAGCTGTGCCCGCCTTTAAACTGCAATAAATACTATCATACGGTTATAATGCCTGCAAGCAAAAAGTGAAAGGAATCGGAGGCAAAAATTAAAAAAATTTCCACTTTGGACCCAAACCCCAAAAAGTTTAAGGGGCCCCCAAAAAGGCAAATAGTTAAAGGGAAAATTTTCCCCAACGGGGGTTTTCGGCCCAAAAATTCCCCGGAAAACCCCTTTTTTTTAGGGTGGTCATGGGGTTCCCCCACGGGGGATTTCATTTTTGGGGCTTTTTGTTACCCCCCCCAGAGGGACATCGGGGTTTTGGAAAGGGTTTTTTGCGGGGGGCCAAAGGGGTGAGCCTGGCCTTTTTCCCGGCCGGGTTTGGCCCCGGCTACCTGGGAAAACCCGGCCCCCAAATCCCCGGGCTCCCCGGAAGCCCCGGGGGGGGAAAAGTCCCCGGGTTTTTTTTCCGGTTCCAGGGGGGCCCCCAAAGCAAAATTTGGGGAGGGGGAAAACCGGCCGGAGAAAACCCCGGTGCTAAGCGGGCCGGCCCCCAAACTTGCAGAATTTAGGAGAGTTTTCAAAACCCCCCGGTGGAAAATTAAAAAGGTTTAATGGAAAAGGGTTTAAAAAAAATTTTTAAAAGGGGTTTTCCCAAACCTTAAAAAAACCCCCGCCCTTTTAAACCCCTTTTTTAAACCCCAATGCCCCTAAAGGGAAAGGCTCAAAAAAAATTTAACCCCCTTATTTGGTGTTGGGTTACAAAAAATTCTGCATGAATAGGTTAAGTGTCAAAAGTTATTCTCACATAAAGTGACACATGACAGATTTCAAAAATAGGGCTCTGTCAGAGAGGCCAAAACTTGCTCCGGCGGTAAGGGGTTAAAACAGATGTTCACTTTGGACAACCCATTCATGTATATGCCAGACCCTGAACTGAGCAGTATGTTAAAGGGATTTTCCCATCTGTTTGACAGACCCAGCTTCAGGATACCACTTTCTATTGAGGCTGTGCATGGTTCTACAGCAGTGATTGACATTTCAGCTCTGCTTTTCTAGCTTATCCTGTTAGAGGGACATTGGTGATGGAAGGGTTTTGACAGCATGGCACAAGGCTAAAGAGCTCTAAGGCCTTGTTCACACGACGGATTTGGCCGCGGTTCCCGCGACCAAACCTCGCCGCAAACTCGCGTCTCCCGAAGCGGCGCAAGTGGGCCGTGGTTTGGGGCATGGCTTGCGCCGAGGGTTTGCCCCCATGTAAATTGGTAGGCAGGGGGAAAACCGCACCGCCAGCTGTGCACCAACCACGGCAACACCGCGCGGCCGCCGCGCTGAGGACTCCCTGTCAAGAATTGACAGGAGAGTTCTCAAACACCCGCGGTGTGTGAATATTAACACGGTTTCCCATATGAAACCATTTTAATACACTGGGCGCGATTTGTACGTGGTTTTGGCCGCGGAAACCGCGTTGGAACCCGCGGCCATAACCTCGTTCAAATCCGTCGTGTAAACATGCCCTAAAGGGTTAAAGTGTCTCAGTAACAAAAATATAAACAAGCTTATGTGCTGTTGAGATTACAAAGCAGGGAGTCTGCGACGAGAGCCTAGGAAACCTTCTGTACACAAGCAGAAGAACTATAACTTTGAAAAGAAGCAGGGAGTGACATTATCATCCCAGTCACTGCTACAACCTGTAAGAGCAGAACAAGGTGGCCAGTAACTAGGGAAGCTTATGTAGATGGGCAGGAGAGGAGATCAGCTCCTAACTTTGAAAAGAAGCAAAATCAAAGTAGCAATGTATTTGGTAATAATCTTTAATTTACCTTCGCCTACATGTTTAAAACTAATCTATGTGATTAGGAATTTCATTGCACCTTCTCAATGGGTGTCTGCATAGAACACTGATGATCTAGGTCCATTTTTCTGCTCTTGGTGGTGGCTCTCCATCCTGGCTTAGTGGAGTCTAATAAATAAAAGTTATATTACACAGTTCCCCATAGAGTTCATTGGTTTACTTTAAGTTTCAATTTCTAGATACAGTACCCCTGTAACAGTGAATTTCATTCCATGGAAGATACATTACTTTACAAAAATTAAAGTTACATTGGCTTTTCTTACAGCAAATCTGCTCAAGCAACTCCCTATTAATAAGGACTTATAACTTACAGGGAAACATCATGAAGTAACAGAATACTAAAATAAAAACACATCATATTTATATAAATTAGTAAGATCAAAATATTTCACCTGTATTCAGTAATACAACTCTGGCCCTTTAAAAACAAAAGAGAGGGACTAAAGTTTGGCTTTTCAAAGCATGTGGATCAGAATGTTGACAGCTCTGGGAGACTTCCTGTTTCTGAGCTAGGACAGTCTACTGTGACGGGAAGGTGTAAATCTGCAGCATGTAAACACTGATGAGTTCTGTGTGGTTATCTTCATGCTAGATATTATATTAGCAACAGTCTAATATGGATTTCTGTGTGTTATGAAGAAGGCTGGAAGTAGTAGCAGTAGTAGCAGAATACCTATCATAATTTCCTCAGTGGGCCGTGGCTGCTGCAGAGAGACTCCAATGAACCCTTTACAAGCAACTGTATCCTCCTTTAGCTGGAGTACATAACACACAAGGATTTGTGTTTGTTTGCTTTTTTGCTGCCCATTGGGATACATTGGTGCAATTCACTTTTATGATAAAAACAGGTGAAATAATTCCCCCATTGTATTCTAAAGGACCAATAAAATCACCCTAAACCTGGCTAGATCTTGAACATAAAAGCTCCATTTACTACTTTGATGCTGTATGGAATCAGCTACCCCCACACAGAGGGTATCTCCCAGGGAAGAAATCTCACCAGATTGTGATCTCACTCTGATAAAATGAAAGAAAAATCTGTGTCGTAGTATGATTTCCTACTGATATCTAAGAAAAAAACGCACACTTTAATCTACTATCGATTTTGTGCTTCTCTCACATTGGTAGGTGGTTGTGTCCTCTTTAGGCTTGTATGCCGATATATACACTACTTAAATAAAGGGAAAACTGAAACAACATAATATAACCAAGTCAATCACATTTCTATGAAATCAACCTGTCCAGTTATAAATCAACTCTGATGGTCAATCAAAGTATCCTGCTGTTTTGCAAATGGAACAGAGAACAAGTATAAATGATAAGCAATTAGCAAGACAACCCCAATATAGGAGTAGTTCTGCAGGTGGTGACCACAGAATCTGTTATCATTTTTGGCTGTTACTATGGTCACTTTTGCATTTTGTTATTGCTCTCACCCTTAGAGGTAGCATGAGACGGTGTCTACAACCCACAGAAGTCGCTCAGGTACTGTAGCTCATCCAGGATGACACATCCATGTGAGCTGTGGCAAGAAGTTTAGCGGTTTCTGTCAACAGTGTCCAGAGCATGGAGCAGATACCAGGAGACGTGGAGGGGGCTGTAAAAGGGCAACAACCCAGCAGCAGGATCGCCAACTCCTCATTTGTGCAAGGCAAACAGAAGCAGTGCCAAAGCCCTGCAAAATGACCTCCAGCAGGCCACTAGTATCCATGGTTCTGCTCAAACGGTCAAAAACAGACTCCATGAGGGTGGTTTGAGGGACCGACCTCCAAGAGTCGGTATTGTGCATACAGCCCAACACAGTGCAGGGCAATTGCCATTTGCCAGAGAACACCATGATTGGCAGATTAAACATTGGCATCTTGTGCTCTTCACGGATTAGAGCAGGTTCACACAGAGCACGTGACAGACGTTAGACTCTGTAGAAGCCAAGGAACATTCTGGCGGGGAGGCATTACTTTGCAGGGCTAAAATAGCCCTACATGTGCTAGCCAGAAGTACCCTGACTGCCATTAGGTACCAGGATGAGATCCTCAGACCCATTGTGAGACCATATGCAGGTTCAGAGGGCCCTGGGTTTCATCTGATGCACGACAATGCTAGGCCTCATGTAGCTGAAGTGTGTCAGCATGATGAAGGCATTGATTCTATGGACTGGCCTGCCATTCCCCAGACCTGAATCCGATCGAGAACATCTGGGACATGATGTCTCGTTCCATCCACCAACGCCACGTTGCACCACAGACTGTCCAGCAGTTGACTGATCCTTTAATCCAGGTTTGGGTGGAGATTCCTTAAACAGAACATCTGCTGCCTCATCAGGATAATGCCCAGGTGTTGTAGGGAGGTCATACAGGCATATGGAGGCCACACACTCTACTGAGCCTCATTTTCTTATCTTGAGGCATTTCCACTGAAGTTGGATCGGCCTGAAATGTGATTTTCCACTTTGATTTTGAGCATCATTTCAAATCCAGACCTCCATGAAATATTAATTTTGATTTTCATTGATCATTATGTTTTATTATTCTCAACACATTCCACTATGTAATGAAGAATTGCAACTGGAATATTTCATTCACTGAGATCTAGGATGTGGTACTTTAGTGTTCCCTTTTTTTTTTTTTTTTTTTTTTGGAGCAGTATAGTTTATCTTGATAAATCACTTGATCTACAGAGTGCAGAGGTATGGTGAAATAACCTCCGTAGCTGTTGGTTCTTGCTTTAGGAAGGTGTTATCAATAACAACATTTAAATGTTGCAATATGAAAAGCAATAGAATACTCCTTTCTATCCAGAACATTAAATGAGAAACAGCAGTTTTCACCCCTGGAAGAAATGCAGGACTCGAAACACTTTCTTCCTTTTATTTGCAATGTTATCTTACATTGAGACATGCCATTAAAGGAGAAGACCTATTGAACATTCTTAATGAGCCATTACAAAGTGTTACAATAAGTTAGAGAATTAACATACAGAAGTTTAGATGAGCAACTGCACAATGAGAATTTTAAACCACTTCACAGGACACTATTGTATGAAACAATGCATTCAGAAAATGTTACTTTTCAAGTCTGGCCAAAACCATGAACATAATGAGGTCTCTGACACACAAAATATGGACTTGCATGCAGAAAACGTATCCAAACGATAGCCGACTACTTCCTAGGTTACAAATCTGCATTAATATCTATATACAAGTTCTGCGCTGGGTTTGCCTCATTTATATCCAGCAGAAACATCACTTGGCGGGTTTTTTTTATTTTTTATTTTTTTTACACAAATCTGGACAGGATGCATGTCTATTGGAGTGCACGGTTAGATGTCATTTTTAACGCAACACAATATAGTCCCTACTGGATTACTACAATCTAAATATACAGATTGGTTTATTACACCACTAAAGATGGTTTAAAATTCCTGACTCAAAGACTGGATTGTTGTCGATATCGAATATTCAGTTCTATGGTTAGAGCGGCACTGGCAGAAATCCACACCTACCCCTCAGATTTCTACTGCATATTCCACAGATTTTTTTTTTTTTTAATAGAATGTTCAATACAGATGCAGTGACCAATAAATGGTACTGCAGCGCTGTCTTTTAAAAGTCTCTTACAGGCTGTAGCAAAGGTTATCCCAGAAACCTGCGATACCTGAAAAACTAACATACATTCTGTTTGAAGAGGTTGTGAAGAACTCTTGCAACGCTACTGAGACTTCCTACTGTGGGAGAGGGAAAGACTGGCTTCATAGCTCACATTTACAGTTTGATCTCCAAGCGGTTTATATAGCTGCAGCAGAGACCTTAATGTTGTAAAAGAAAAACTGGATGGCGGGGGAGAGGAGGGAGGTGGCCTTCTATTTTGCACATAGAATATTACATGTATAGGTATTTTATTTCTTGTGGAAATCGGCACATTTGTATTTACAACTTATTTAAATATTATTTTTAGCACAAACTGAAAGCTGGTGTATGTAAAGTGTAAAAAGAAATCAGTGTGATGAAATCCAGACTTGTCAGCCATACTTCTCGCTTTGCTTAATTATGCTTATACCTTTACCTTATCCTTATTTTCACAGTAGCAATGAGTTAAATCATTAGACATAGAACAAAATTTATCCCATAAGCAATTATATATGGACCCTCAAGGGGTTAAACACATTGTACAGCCACAGCTTAGGGATGTTGCCCATATCTTCCACAGTCCTTCTGAAATGGACTCCTGAAGCTCTACCGTCACTTCCTTTTCAGAGGGACTATGGCAGGGGCACTCAACACTCCTTCATGTGCACCCTGTAGACCAGTTAAGAGTTTATGATGCTTTGTATGGTCTTAGCTGATTGTTATATTAGGACAGAATAGCGCAAGTTTTTGTATTGCAGCAAGACTGACCTGTTTATCCCATACAAGAGAGTACATTTGGCATTCTTGACCATGCTGCAGACTATGCATCAATATACCTTTATGAACCTGTACATGGAGTGTGTCTCAGGCATACATTGGATGAAGAAGACGCCCAAACTAAATTCTGAAACAATGACTACTACCTTCAGAGAATCTCTTCGATTGATGCTTGTAACATATACAGATTGCCAGGTCTTAACAGCATGGGAGCTGCGTATTCTTTTTCATTAATGATCTTGTATTTCTACGGCATACATTTAAAATGTCTCATTCACCTATATGAAGGAATAGTTCAGATTTCCAATGTCTTATGTTAACAATGTAGACTTTGTAGATGCACTCCATAAAAGGAATAATTATCAGGACAAAACCATCTCATTTAGGGCATCTGTAAGATGTAATAATACAGCAAAATAAGTGGGCACAATGGCACCCACCAAACAGAGAGGCAGTGAAGGGTGCCCTACATGTTAATCATTTGTGGTGTTGTTTCCTGAATTCAATCTATTTTTTTTCACCCTTAGTCTTTTTTTACTGATATTTTGCTGCGACATTTGTGTATCCCCAACCTGAGCCCTGTGATATTACTTTGTAGGACATTGCATCTTCATGCTAAATGCATATGTAGAGCACAGTTATAAAATAAGTGCATTAAAGACACTATACTTTTTTTTTCTTCTTTTTAATGTACAGTACTCCTGGAAACAAATCTATAAGGTGGGAAAATAGAAAACTCCATAGACTAGCACAGTAAACAAAAATCTTCGGTTACAACGATCTTCAATACCACTAGAGATGGACGTTTGGAACCACCCAACTGGCTTGGAGTTTTCTGATATAGGCAATCCCCGTTACACTCTGGGACTACGGAGTCACATTTCTGCAGCACTTCTGTTATACCAGTCTAAGGGTCCAGATGTAGAAACTACTATATTTTACCTCATAGTTTTCACAGAACAGGTATCATTCTGTTATAAAAGTTACACTTTGTAATAGCACCGGATTTAAGGACTATTCTACAAATATGAGGGTTGCTATAAACATAAAAACGGTCTGCTCAAAGGGAGAAGGCTCATCCTGCTCACAGCTCCGACACATTTGTGGGAAGAAGACTTTTCTTTTTTGTTAAGTTCATAAGCAATACAGAAAAATCAAGAAAAACTGTACAAAGGCAAAAGTAGGATAACAAAAACAAATATTTTACTAAAACATAAGATATACAGATTTTCAAGACAAGCCTTACAAAATGGTCACAAGCTTTGGAAGGTTTAACACTCAAAAGAAAGGACGTTAGTGAAAGTTGGGCCGAATTCATTATGGCCTCCTGATTTTGCCATTGTTTCTTCGATCAAGCTTGTCCGCCTACTCTGTCTACAATAGCAGGCTACATCAGGCATATACAGGCTACATCAGGCAAGTCCAGGTTAGCTGCATTCAAAAGAACAAAACTAGAACAATAAAAGGAAGGTGCCCAGTAATTAAAAAGGGGAGGAAGAAAAAAAAAATAAAAAAATCAAGATGCAACTAACCTAGAACGTCTCCATTTACAGGGCCAAGTCTGCACCCACAAAGCCAAAACGGAGAGATAGGGAGGTAGCACCACCTCTTCTGAACATGCGAATGATAATCTACGGCCTCTGCTCATGCGGTAACACAGTGAATTAGGACAAGACATGAGATTTGCTACTGTGCATTTAATCACCAAAGACTGACCAAGTCTGGGCTTTTTTTTTTATTCTGTATTTTTTTTTTTTAAATTTTTTAAGACTGTGTCCATTAAATGCAAACAAAATAAGGAAGAAGTCTTGGCAGAACAGGAGAAGTGATGCACACTTGGGAGATCAAGAAGAATTTAAACATTATTTGTGGCGTATAGCCTAGTCCACGCTCTGGCTGCAAAGAACAAAAGAGAAAAAAAAAAAAACAGGTGAACAATTAGTTACAATGTCATTTCTGCTTAATTCAGTTGGCATGCTATATCACAGTATAACAAGGAAAGGAACTGTTACATTGAATTACAAAAGGTGAACCAAATGGCTCAAACAAGCTGCAAGAGCTCTTATAAGTATATCAATCCAGTTATGCAAAAAACATTGATATACAGGATGGCCACACACTTAGTGGACTTCTGCTGTAATAACTGGAATCAACGATAACTCTGACCTTGGCGATTTAATCCCTCAGATGTCGCTACTAGTAGTGACCTCCTCACCCACTTAAAAATCCTCTAACATATAGAGTAGGTTGTTATAATTCCGACAAGAAGTAAAAAAGGAAATGTCTGAGTTGTTATTTGTTAATCCTGGCAAATGTCATCCCTCCATTGAGGAGGAAAAAGTGTTCACAGTACTGTGTGTACTCCAAAACAGTAACTATGCTCATCCCAATGACAAAGAAAAACAAAAAAAAAAACTAACAAAAAAAAAAAAAAAAAAAAAAAGTCAAGCTTTTAGAATATGGCAAAAAAAAGTTAAAAGTTTTTCTTCTTATATCTAATTAGTAAAAATAAATAAATAAAAGAACTAAATAAAACTGGTATCCCCAGAATCATTCTGACCTACAAATTAAAAAAACAAAAAAAACCCAAAAAATAGATCCTTTGTTAAAGTGAACCAGACAGCTGGTTTATACTACTCTAACATCAAGATGTGATATAAGGAGAAGCTGAGCTCTGTAAGTTTAAATGATTTCAGGAATTTTTTTATTTCTTTTTATAAAGTAGAGAGCATCCTAACCAGACTTCTTAAGAGATAGTAAAGTCCTGATGACCCCTCCAACATACAGTGATTGGCAGCTCTCCCTGTATCACTGTGTGTACAGAGCAAACTGTCAATTACTGTATGTGGATGGGGCCAGCAATACTTTCATTTTTAAGATTTTCTGAGCTTTTTACTCAGAGTTCATCATCAAAATATATAAATCTATAGATCACGGAGTTCAACTTCTCTCCATTACAACCTGCTCTCAGGACAATCTAAAACACCTGACAGGTTGCATTGAGGCCAAAAAAGTCTGTAAGGAGTTACCTCCGTGGCATGCATAGCTTCCTTCCAGTGCGAAAATATTTTAAAATTCCTAATCCTTTATTTCATTTCCTTAAAGAAAACCTGAACATGGATCATAGGTGTACAAAAACAGACAGCAGAGCTTCCTAGCTCCCACGCCGACACGTTTCAAACAGGTGTTTTTAATCATAGCATGATGAGTTACCAGATACAACAACCTTAAATCCTCCCCTACAGGTCACATGAACAATTTAACTCCTAACACGCCCAATGCTGTTTACATACAATATATAAAACTGCAGTAACCTGACTGTACAAATATGTAACAACACTAGGAGGCGGCAATTAGTATTGATAAATGAGATCTTGTTTCCCATTCAAGCCATGTGGTTGTCTGGTCCTCAGTGCGTAAATCTAAGTGTAAGGCTAGGTTCACACGGCTTATTTGCAGGGCGTAATTATGCCCCACAATTACGCTGTGTGGACGGGGCGGGAGCGGGGACCCGACACCTCGCCGCTGGTAATTCACATGTCAATTATCTCCCCGCCCGGCGGATTCGCCGAGCAGTGAGAGGAGACGTAATCCATAGTTCTCTATGAGAACTGTGGATTACCGTAATGACTGGGACGTTTTCAGCCCGTAATAGGCGCACTCCGGCGTGTAATTACGGACTGAAATACGGCCCATTTTAAGCCGTGTGAACATAGCCTTAGTCTCCTCTTTTGGATTGCATAACCTTTTCTAGCCCCATAAATGATAGAAAAGTTGTATTGCCTGCATGTACTTGGAAAAAGTGTTGGGAAACTATAAATGACCTAAAGCTGATCAGTCTCAAAACATCAGATACAGTGGTGGCCAAAAGTATTGGCACCCCTGCAGTTCTGTCAGATAATACTCGGTTTCTTCCTGAAAATGATTGCAATCACAAATTCTTTGGTATTAATATATTCATTTATTTGCTTGCAATGAAAAAACACAAAAAGAATGAGACAAAAATAAAATCATTGATCATTTTCCCCAAAACTCAAAAATGGCCAACAAAAGTTTTGGCACCCTCGGGCCCAATATTTGGGTTTACACAACCTTTAGCCAAAATAACTGGAACAACCGCTTCCGGGTAACCATCAATGAGTTTCTTAAAATTTGCTCTGCTGGAATTTTAGGACCATTCTTCTTTGGCAAACTGCTCCAGGTCCCTGAGATTTGAAGGGTGCCTTCTAAAAACCTGCCATTTTGAGATCTTTCCACAGGTGTTCTATGGGATTCTCGGTCTTTGGACTTTAGAAGTCTCCAGTGCTTTCTCTCAAACCATTTTCTAGTGCTTTTTGAAGTGTGTTTTGGGTCATTTGTCCTGCTGGAAGACCCATGACCTCTGAGGAAACCCAGCTTCTCACACTGGGCCCTACATTATGCGGGAAAATTTTTTGTTAGTCTTCAGACTTCATAATCCCAAATGCACACGGTCAAGCAGTCCAGGGCCAGAGGCAGCAAAGCAACCCCAAAACATCAGGGAACCTCCGCCAGTTTTTGACTGTAGGGACCGGTTCTTTTCTTTGAATGCCTCTTTTTTTTTTTTTTTTTTTTTTCCTGTAAACTCTATGTTGATGCCTTTTCCCAAAAAGCTCTACTTTTGTCTCATCTGACCAGAGAACTTCTTAAAAGTTTTAGGCTTCTCAGGTAAGTTTGGGCAAACTCCACCTGGCTTTTTATTCTCTGGGTAAGAAGTGGGGTCTTCCGGGGTATCCTACCATACAGTCCCTTTTCTTTCAGAGGACGGATAGTACGGGTTGACACTGTTGTACCCTCGGACTGCAGGGCAGCTTGAACTGTTTGGATGTTAGTCGAGGTCTTTATCCACCATCCCCCACAATCTTGCTTGAAATCTCTCGTCAATTTTCTTTTCCCGTCCACATCAAGGGGGGTTAGCCACAGTGCCAGGGCTTTACATCTAGGGAGGTTAGCCCCATGCCATGGGCTTTACATTTTGGGAGGTTAGCCCAGTGCCATGGGCTTTACATCTAGGGGGTTACCACAGTGCCATGGGCTTTACATCTAGGGAGGTTAGCCACAGTGCCATGGGCTTTACATCTAGGGAGGTTAGCCCCAGGGCCATGGGCTTTACATCTAGGGAGGTTAGCCCCAGTGCCATGGGCTTTACATCTAGGGTGGTTAGCCCAGGCCATGGGCTTTACATCTAGGGAGGTTAGCCCCAGTGCCATGGGCTTTACATCTAGGGGGGTTTTACCCCAGGGCCATGGGCTTTACTTCTAGGGGGGTTTTAGCCACAGTTATGTTTTCTTTGGGGTTTAAATCAGGGCTTACACTAGGGAGTTAGCCACAGTTGCCATGGGCTTTACATCTAGGAGGTTAGCCCACGTTTTTCATTAGGGGTTTGCCCATGGGGCTTTAACATCTAGGGGGGTTAGCCCAGTGCCATGGGCTTTACATCTAGGGAGGTTAGCCACCAGTGCCATGGGCTTTACTTTCTAGGGAGGTTAGCCCCAGTCCCATGGTTTTTACATCTAGGGAGGTTAGCCACAGTGCCATGGCTTTACATCTAGGGAGGGTTAGCCACAGGGCCATGGGCTTTACATCCTAGGGGGGTTAGCCACAGTGCCAGGGGCCCTTTAAAATCTAGGGGGGTTGGCCACAGTGCCAGGGCATTACATCTAGGAGGTTAGCCACAGTGCCATGGGCTTTACATCTAGGGAGGTTAAGCCACAGTGCCATGGCTTTACATCTAGGGGGGTTAGCCACAGGCCATGGGCTTTAAAATCTAGGAGGTTAGCCACAGTGCCATGGGCTTTCACTTCTGTGACACTGCGCAGGTAGACACAGGAACATTCAGTTCTTTTGGAGATGGATTGTAGCCTTGAGATTGCTCAGCTTCCTCACAATTTGGATTCTAAAGTCCTCAGACAGTTCTTTGGTCTTCTTTCTTTTCTCCATGCCCCAATGTGTCCCACACAAGGACACAGGACAGAGGTTGAGTCAACTTAATCCATGTCAACGGGCTGCAAGTGTGATTTAGTTATTGCCAACACCTGTTAGGTGCCACAGGTAAGTTACAGGTGCTGTTAATTCACAAATTAGAGAAGCATCACATGATTTTTCAAAAAGTGCCAATACTTTTGTCCACCCCTTTTTTAAAGTTTTTTTGTGGAATTATATCCAATTTGGCTTTATGACAATTCTTTTTGTGGGTTTTTCCCTTGAAGACAATTAAATGAAATATTAATACCAAAGAATTTGTGATTGCAATCATTTTCAGGAAGAAACTGAGTATTATCTGACAGAATTGCAGGGGTGCCAATACTTTTGGCCACCACTGTAGATGCCTTTATATACAGATGTTTTTGTTTTTTCAAAATTCAAAAGGTTTTATTGAGATATAATGGAACAAAATCAGAATATTCAGACAGTAATATGTAATACATATATGGACTTTTAGGGCACCTGTTGTGCCTCCCACATATTGCATGACCCGCAGGTAATTAGATAAATGATGAACTTTGTGTTACAGTTGAGATATGAATCAATGCTATGCATTTTACCGTTAAAAGTATTGCTACTAGATGCAAATTCACAAGCAGTACACTTGGTGTGTCTGCACTTGTAAAAAAAAAAAAAAACCCTTATTGATCAAGGAATTGTCTCCTAATGCCTGAGGGCAAACATACTGGGTGCTGAAAAAGAGCCTACCGTGAGTGCCCTATGAGGCACAAATCTAACTTCCAAATGTAATACAATTTTAATATCATTATTTAGATAAAGAAGTGGTATATGTTATTTCACTATGAGGACTAGATCATTATACTGTGGGCTAAACCTTCTTTTGTGCATGTTTCTCTATTTCTATATTGTAACAGCTCTGTCCTATTAATAGTAGCAACCTTCTTTTTAGCTCCCTGCAACAACGTATCAGAATATAACAAAGTATTAAGTCTCAGCTCAGAGAAATTAGGTGTTCGAATGGAGCCCAGTGAAGAGAGACCTCTTCCTCGCCGGGATAGGACGTAAGAGACAGATCTACCAGCTTCACATTTGATATCTTTGTTAAAACTTCATATTTATTAATTCTTCCATTTCAAAAATGTTATGATAGTATGACAATATAACACACAATGTATAGATGACCGGAATCACGCAGCCAAGAAACACGGCATAGCACCAACCTCTGACGCGTTTTAGACAACAGCTGTCCTTAATCGCAGCTAATTGTGCCCTATAAGAGCCTGCTTTAAATAGTTTACCTAATGGTCATGTGACCACTTTGCCTCATGATCATATATAATGCTATGACATATATATATATAAAAAAAAACACTGACTTGTATGGAATCAAAACAACACAATAGACTATAAATGTTAAACTGAGTTTTAATAATAAGTTAAGTCATGTATGGTGTTTAACCCCCTTTGGGAACTCCGTACAAATAAAAAGACCCAATCCCGTTTTAAAATTTAGTTTTTACTGTGTACATGTCCACCTCTTATTCCACATACAACCCTTTCTATGCCTGTAAATAAGAATGAACTAGTATCACCCTTATGTACATCCACAAAATGTCTTGATGCTGTCGATATTTTAAAATTACTAAATTTATTGGCATGCGACAAATGATTCCCCCCCCCCCAACAGCAGGAGCAGATGATCAATATATCTGTCATACCACCTGATGTAGGGGGGAAACATATTGCCAGTGTCCAAGAGGTATCTTTCCTATCACAACGCTATATAGATATCGTTGAGTGAGGGGGAGAAGCAAGCCCCCATTGGAGCTCCCTTCTTTTGCAGGTAATATTGCCATCAAAGACAAAATAAGCACTCCCCAACAAAAAGTTTTGGTAGATCGAGAAAGTTGAACGCCCCCTAATGAAAATTTGGGTGTGGCAAACTAGGAAAAGCCCATGATAAACAAGTAAGCAAATACCATATTTTGGGCCCAAAGTAAAAATTTGAGGGTTGTAAATTCCCCCAAAAATTTTTCATCTTAAAGGGGTTGTCTCACTACAAGGATTGCTTTTTATTTTAAAAAAACTTCAAAAACAAGTCATTTTCCTATTTCCTTAACAGGTCCTAACCTTTCCCTGGTCCCCCTCTTGTAGGGGCTACATCAGCCCCTCGGGTCCTAAGCTACAACCTTTTTGATCTATCCGCAGCGCTTTTTTCTATAGCTACAGACCGGGCTTCTACTGCAGCCTATGAAACCATTCAACACACCCTAATTCAAAATAAAACCCAAAAAACAACTGAGGTAAGAGAACAAGTAGTGAGAAAACCCCCAAAAATTTTCCAATGTTCGGGGTAACAGTTAATTTTTTTCTGTGCCCATTTGTGTACCTCTCTGAAAGAGTTCTGCAACTTCTTGTAGGCGTTTGGCATGTTACTGTTCATCCATTCTAACAACTATAAATATAGGTAAATGCTAAAGCACTGGTATCTCACGGTGAATTAGTTCGGACAAGACGTAACTGTACTGATGATGACAAAGTGTTTTACAGATTAAAACAGCGTGGTTTCAAAAAGAAATACTTAATAACCACCAAAAATACATAGCAGATAAGAAATTTTTTGGTGTAAATATTTTAAAGTTTTTCCCCAATACAATAAGATAGTTTCTATAATTAAAAAAAAAAAAATCTTCTGCTGTTTATAAAAGTTTCCTATATCTGGAATTCTTTTTACACCAAACAAAAGTAAACTTTTCCCCCAAAAAAGCACCTACATTGGGGACTACTCTTTTGCCAAATATGTTCAATAGCCAAAATAGAAAAGGACGAAGCTGGTTAAGGCCCCGTTCACACGGGTTATTTTGCCGACGGGTTGGGGCCAATTTTCCCCCCGGATTTCGCTTTCAAACGGGGCCCCAAACCGCGGGGCATTACGGTAATCCCCTGCTCTCAAGAGAACATGGATTCCCTCGCTCCTCCCCGCTCGGCAAATCCGCCGCGGGGGGAAAAGGACATGCACATTTTTTACGCGCGGACGCCCGTAAACAATGCATTTTCCCCATGGGCCGGAGCGGCGCCCCCCCCGCCCCCGGCCCCCCCCCGCCCGCCCCTTATTCACGGCGTTTTGCGCTCAAACGGCGCACAAATCCGTCGGGAATAAGCCGTGTGAACACGGCCTAAGTGTAACTGGCTATTACAAATGTGCACATAATGTCTGTACTGCCTGTAAATTAATGCCACACATTTTATATCAATGGTAAAGATTTCCCTATAAGATCTTCTATAAATTGCAATACCAAATGTGATATATTTAATCACATGTTTGTAATGCAATATACAATACGTGGGATGCACATCCGGGCCACTAAAAATTAGGATAAGACGACATTTGTTGGTTGCCAATAAATGTAATCATTTTAAAATATCAGCGGCATTTTGTTGATGTACATAAAGGCGATACTGTTCATTCTCATATACCGGCACAGAAATCGAAAAGAAATGTGGAATAAGAGGTGGTGTTATACACAGTAAATTACTAAATAGGAATCGAAATGGATATTTTTATTAGATACGAGAGTTCAAAAGGTCTTGAATACTAAACATGACTTAACATTACTAAAAATCAGTTTAAGATGCAAGTTTGTTCCACATTACAGTATATTGGGTCGTTTTTAATCAATACACATCTATGTTTATGTATGTATATAAATATCATAATTTTAGATGATCATGAGACAAAGCAGTCACATGACCATTGCGTATACTAATTAAAGCAGACTCGTATAGAGCACAATTAGCTACGATTAAGAACAGCTGTTGTCTAAAACGCGTCAGAGGTTGGTGCTATGCCGTGTTTCTAGGCTGCATGATTCCGGTCATCTATACATTGTGTGTTATATTGTCATACTATCATAACATTTTTTAAATGGAAGAATATGAAATTTAATAAAGATATCAGATGTGAAGCTGGTATATCTGCCTCTCAAGCATTAAAGGAGTTGTCTCACGACAGGCTTTCAGCCTACTTCAATGTCACTGTTAGCATAGGATTTTTGAATTGAGGGGCATGCTTCTTGTCTGCCTCTTCTCCTCCCTCTTCCCCCCCCTCCCCTCAGCACACAGACAGCCCTCCTTCTATCCAGCAGTGGGAGGGCGAGGGGGGTTTTCTGCCAGAGTTAACCCTTGTGGTGCCTGCCTAGGTCTCTGCAGGCTCTTGCTGCTTCTCAAACACAGTCAGGAGACAACAGGGAGAGGGGCTAAATCTATGAGTGTGGAGAGGTCTGTGAAGCTGTGTTTGCTAATAGCAGAGCAGGGGATGTAAGTGTTCCTATACCCCCTGCTAGCATAAAATCTCCACATCTCAAGCAACAACAAACCTTGTCAGAACAGACACAGGCAGCGGGTGAAGTGAGTTACTATAATCAAGATGTGTCACTAATACAGCAAGCAGGGAGAGACAGAAACCGTTTCACAAGCTCCCCTTGATCTGTTTCAAATTTAAATTATAGCAAACTCCACAGACACATCATGGATTAATAGTTAAAACACAGGGTCCACTGCTGTCAAAATCTATTGATCAGCCTCACCCCTGCTTCTCCTCAATCTGTGTAGAGCAGGAGTGAGCGGGCACACACAGGGTTAATCCACAAAGACACAGAAGCCAGAGCCCTCCCCCTCCCTCCACTACAGAAGCATTCTGTGTGGGAGGGGCCTTTTGTGCTCTGACCTCTATTCAGAAACAGATGAGTCACCAAACACTGACAGCCAGTGAGATAAAGATCAACAGGGCAGCTGCTATAGGGATTTCAGGAGCGATCACTACTAACAGGGAAAACTCAAAATCAGTAGGACATTTGTAATGAACATATAATGCCAAGCTGCTTGTTTTTTAAAGATCTTTTAATTAAAACCCAATCATTGTAGCGAGACAACCCCTTTAAGACTAGTACAGACCATTTGTTCATGTTGCTTATACTTCTCAGGGTCAGTGTGTGCCATACTTCTAGCTCCAGAAATGTAAGGCGCATGGTATCAAGGAGTGCCACCAACTAAGACAAAACACTGCTACTTTTACATGTTTGCCTAATTGCTTTAAGCTAGTCACTTGTACCCCCTGCAGTGTAGAGCAGTATAAATATTATATATATATAAAATATATCTATATTAATAATATAAAATAATAATATTATATAATATAAATATATATATATATATATAATATATATATATATTTTTATATAATTTTTTTTTTTTTTTATTTTTTTCTTCATCACTAGGTACACAAGTAAGACTGTACAGTGTTTGTAGTAAACAAAAATACCTGTTTCTATGGCTTGGGCTTCATTTGTCTTCCACTGCTCGGCTACATCATTTGCTAATGGATCATCTGGGTTGGGTGCACTTAACAAAGCCTGGATTGATAGAAGCACTGTACGGATCTGCAGAGCTGGAGACCATTTATCTGCACACACAAGGTGAAAAAGGAGTCAAAGGTAAAACCTGCTGTCCAAACACATGTTCAATCAACATGACAGTGTTACGCTACATATCTTTTTCACAACAGAAAAGAGAGAAAGGAAAAACACAGATATTAAGTAGAAACAACAAACGACTTACCAATGTGATCTCAGGGTTATGGTATACAGGGATTCAGATTACATTAAAGAATTTCTAAAATGTCGAGTTCATTTGTGCCCAAAAGCTGAAACATGCACACCGACTCAATCAATGAAGCAACTCTCCTCATAAGATACACGATTGCCACATAGTCAAGATTACTGCTACTAGTACTGGGAGGGCAAAACATTGAAATATTAAAAAGGCCAATTTCCCTTTATTGAGAGCTGCACTTCAGGACATAGACTGGGAGGAGCTATTATCAAATAATGAGAAGGAGAAGCAAAATGGGAGGACCTCTTAAGGCCGAAAAAAGACAAGACATCCATCCAGTTCAGCCTACTGCATTATAGTGCTGATCCTGAGGAAGGCAAAACCAATTGTGCTCACTTTAGGGAAAAGATTCTTTCCCGACTCCAATCTGGCAATCGGAATAAATCCCTGGATAAATGACCTTTCTCCAGAATCCTACTCACTATAACTTGTTATACTATTGCACTCTAGAAATGCATCCAGACCCTTTTTGAACTCTGTTAGTGAATTCACCATGACAAATTCCTCTGGCAGTGAGTTCCACAGTCTCACTGCTCTAACAGTAAAGAATCCCTTTCTATGTTTACGCAGAAACGTTCTTTCCTCAAGACGTAGAGGATGCCCCCTTGTTCTATATACAGCCGTGAATATAAATAAATCTTGGGAGCGATCTCTATATTGACCTTTAATATGTTAATCTATATTTATTACATCTCCCTAAAGCCGTCTTTTCTCTAAACTAAATAACCCTAATCTTGCTAATCTTTCTGGCTGTTGCAGTCCAACCAGTCCTTTTGTTATTTTTGTGTCCTGCCTTTGTACCTGTTCAAGCTCTACAATGTCTTTCCTGTGTACGAGTGCCCAAAACGATACACCATATTCCATATGTGGTCTGACCAGTGACTTGTATAATGGGAGATGTTCTCATCATGTGCATCTATGCCCCTTTTAACACATCCCATGATCCCATTTGCCTTGGCAGCTGCTGCCCGACACTGGCTGCTACTATTACGTTTACCGTCCACCAGGATTCCCAAGTCCTTCTCCAGTCACTTTTACCCAGTGTTTTTCCATTTAACATGTAATCATGTAATCGATTTTTCCTCCCCATGTGCATAACCTTGCATTTATCAGTGTTAAACCTCATCTGTCTCTTCTCTGCCCAGGCCTCCAACTTATCCAGATACCTTTGTAATAACACATTATCCTCTAGTGTGTTAATTACTTTACAGAGTTTAGGTTCACCTGTAAAGATCGATATTCTACTGTGCAATCCCAGTGTAAGATCATTAATAAATATATTAAAGAGGATGGGGCCCAATACTGACCCCTGTGGTCCCCACTAGTAACAGGGATCCAATCTGAGTATGTACCTCTAATCACCACCCTTTGTTTTCTATCACTGAGCCAGTTTCTTACCCACTTGCACACATTTTCCCCCAGTCCAAGCATTCTCA
This sequence comes from Phyllomedusa bahiana, assembly GCA_025379985.1. Taxonomy (NCBI): domain Eukaryota; kingdom Metazoa; phylum Chordata; class Amphibia; order Anura; family Hylidae; genus Phyllomedusa; species Phyllomedusa bahiana. Next base: position 36,611 of record JAODAL010001398.1, read on the forward strand.
TTTTACTTACCAACCTTTTATGTAGCACAGTATCGAATGCTTTAGAAAAATCCAAATATATGACATCTAGTGCCTCACCCCGATCCAATCTAGAACTATCCTCCTCATAGAAGCTGATGAGATTAGTTTGACAGGACCGATCCTTCATAAACCCATGCTGGAACAGTGTTATACATTTATTTTCAATGAGACACTCCAGGGTAGCATCTCTTAGAAAACCTTCAAACATTTTACCCACAACAGAGGTTAAACTTACCAGCCTATAGGATCACTTTTTGACACCTTTTTTAATATTGGCACAACATTTGCTATGCGCCAATCCTTTAGGACATACCCCGTTATTATACAGTTCATAAATATTAAGAATAGGAGCCTGTCTATTACATTACTTAATTCCAGTAGGCCCTGGGAGTGTATACCATCTTCTTAAGGCAAAGCTGCACTTCTTCCCGAGTTAAACAAGAAACATTTAAGGTGGCGTTTCACTCATCCCTCTGCCCATCAACAGGAATGTCACTTTCCTCAGAAAATAAGGTTGAGAAAAAAAATTATTCATAGATTTGCTTTCTCTTCATCACCCTTTACAATACCGCCCTCACTACTTTTCAAAGGGCCAACATTTTCAGTATTAATCATTTTACTATTTATATAATTAAAAATATTTTGTCTTTAAAAGTTAAACGTATTTGGTCTTGAGAAAAGACAACTACAGGGACACATGATTTTATGTAAAACCTCCTCAAAACACCCTCTGGAGAAAAAAAGATTTGATCCCCAGAAGAGAACTGTGAATCTGTGGAATAGCAGCGCCAGGAGCTGGACACAGCAAGAACAGTTGAGGGTTTCAAGAGAAGCTTAGGTAACTACTTACTACTTAATAATATTAATAATTATGTAACCGTAAAAATATCTGTATCCAGTGTGATGGCAATTTTGGGATCAGAAATCAAATATTGCAATAGGGCAGATTGGTTCTGGTCTTATGGGGTTCTAAAATCTGCCTAAGAAGGAGGAAATAAAGCTTAAAAACTCCCTGTCCCCCTTCCTTCATCCACATCTAAAGGCTGATGATCGTGGGGCCAGTGCTGTTAATACATCAACTTCTACAGTTGCCTGAATGTAGAAGTGCTCTAAGCCAGGTTTTATAAGCTCAATATAAACAAGGATTTGTGACCTGATTGCCATTAAAGAACTCAAAGCCATTATTTTTGTACCCCTGTACATGATATTTAGAGATTCTCTGGTGACTGGTACAGTGCCAGAAGGCAAATTTGGTTCCAATATTCAAAAAGGTCTCTAGCCCTTCTCCAGGTTATTATAGAGTACTAAGCCTAACATACAGGATAATGTGGCAGAAAATAATATTAGAAGTGATTGCCAACATGATTTTACCAAGGACTGAAGTTGTCAGATGAACCAGATTTGTTTTAATGAAGAGGGGAGTAAAAGTCAGGACATAGGGGCAGCTGTGGATATAGCTTATTTTAGATTTTACAAAAGTGTTTGACACTGTCCCTCATTAGCGCCTACTGGATAAATCAAAGTCTATAGGGTTAGAAATAATAGTGTGTAACTGGATTAAAAACTGGCTAATGGATCAACAGAGTTTGTTGGTAAATTATTCCTACTTTGAATGGTCTATGGTTATAGACATACTGCAGCCTATGGAAGATATTTATAATTTTCTAGTATACTTGGACACACAGGGCCACATGTGTGAAAAGTCTCCAGGTCTAAAATTCACTTGGTTGCCCACAGCAACCAATCAGAGCGCCTCTTTCATATTTCCAGAGCACTATATGAAATGAGAGGGGCGCCCCGATTGGTTGCTATAGGCAACAAAGTGAATTTTAGACCTAGACCGTTTTCATACATGTGGCCCACAGTGTTTGGGCATCCCCTGGGACAAATGAGGTTTAAAGAGGCTATTCACATTATACAAAAAAAATGTTGCAGTAGCTCCAGTACACCTAGTAAGCATGTTCCCACTCCAGCTCAAGCCCCACCACAGGTCATGTTTCAGGATCTCCACAGAAGCACTGACTAATGTCACCTGTGCAGAATGCACTGAAAAATACTCACCTGTGCAATGCTAGAAACCAGAAAACATGACTGTGGGGCCTTGAGACAGGTTGGAACCACTGAGTAGATAATAAAATAAAAAAGAAACAAAAACTTCTACTGACTTCCCTCCAGCCTCTGATTCCAGTGGCGCATTCACCCGGTCTTCTGTTCCCTGGTTCCAGCCGTGCGTCTCAAATGTCCTCCATTTTCATTCACTCGCTTCCAAACAGGGACGTCATGTCCCACTACTTACATCACTGTTCATAGTTTCGAACGGCAATGTAAATGAGTGTAATGTGACTGCTACAGCCAATAAGTCATCGCAGCGGTGACATCACTAAATGAGGAGATGTGCTACTGGAACCAGGGTCCAGAGGAGGCGAGTCCTTTTTTTTTTGGTTGACATGAACAATCCCTTTAATGTTGATAAATGTGAAGTTCTGTGTCTGGTATCTGAAGGCATATGTCCGGGGTGGAGGGTGGGGGTTGAATTGGTAGAATCGCTCGTTGAGAAGGATCTAGGTGTACTTGTAGGTCATAGATTACAGAACAGCATCAAATGTCAATCAGCTGCCTCTAGGGACAGCAGGATATTAGTGTGTATTAAAAGAAGCCTGGACTCATGGGACAGGAAAGTAATATTACCACTATATAAACGCTTTGGTGCGGCCTCATTTGGAATACACTGTTCAGTTCTGGGCTCCAGTTCATAGAAAGGATGTAATCGAGTTATGAAAAGTACAAAGACGAGCAACCAAACTAATCACGGAAATAGAACATCTTAGTTATGAGGAGAAAAGACATGATAACTTTATATAAATATATAAATGGCCCCTACAAAAAGAAAGGGAAAAAGCTATTTCATGTAAAATGCCCTCAAAAGACAAGAGGACATTCCCTTCATCTGCAGAAAAAAGGATTCAAATCTCCAGAGTAGAAAAATCCTCTAATACAAGAGCTGTGAATCCATGGGATGGCTGCCTAAGGACCTGGTCATAGCAGGAACAGGTGAGGGTTTCAAGAAAGGCTTGAAACATACTACTAAATAACATTAATACTTATATGAAGCCATATAAAATACTTATTAGATCGTAATAGGGGATCTGGAATGTAATATTCCTAGTGTACATTGGTTCATGCCTTATGGGTTTAATATTCTGGATTATACCCCTCCCTTTATTCACATTTTCTTCTCATGCTTGATGGGCATGTCTTTTTTCAAACATATTAACTACATACACATTCAAGAAACTTAATTTTTGACAAGAACACACAGTTGATAAATAAGGATTTATTTAAAACGATATTTGTGTGATGTGGCAAGAAAAAGCAGAATGTATGGGCACAGATAAGGAAACAGGAGAGAGATTTGTGCTGCTGATGTAATTAGCTCACTGCGCACTATTTGTATCTGTGTAGGTAAACCCTTTGAGCTTCATTCATATAAACCAGAAAAGTAGTTAAAGGGGCACAGCTATCTTAATCAAGGGTTTTCCCCCTTAGCTTGCGAGTTGACCAACTAGTAATTCGATTTAGGTGTCACTGCAGCCAACTGGATGTAAGCCTGATATTAAAGGGGTTTTGCCACGATGTAATGTTGACGTGGGATTCACCAAAATGGTTATGTAATCACTTTTCTAAATATGTGTGATTACAAAAAGTGAAGCCTCTGAGAGCTACAGTCTGACTTACATGCCCTTAGTTTCCTGACAGTTTACATTAGCCAGGACCAGCAGCTGGACAGGAGCAGATCTGGCTGTCCTTGCGTGTTTGCACTTATCCGATGACAGGGAACATGAACCAGCTGTGGAGAAAGACCTTTTTCTTTTGTATAGAAAATCCACTGGTTGTAATGTGATTATTTGAGTAAACATTGTACACAATCCCTGCTTACCTGGCTGCATCCTATGTTTATCTTCTCTTCTGAGCAGACTCACGTCTTGGCAAAACCCTTTTAACTACTGAACAGTGGTAGCTTTAACCAGCTGTGGTCAGCCAATGATATTCCAAAGACTTTGTGACAACTAGTTGAGCTACATGTCACTGACTCCCGATTAAGCTGGCCATACATATTCATTTGTCCAGTGCTCTGCTATTTCATACTATACAATGGTGAACGAAAAAAAAAAAATAGAGTGCACTGCTGAGCGTGCATGTATTCTTAAAAGTATCCTCTGCCAGGTACCTCTGAAAGCAGCTTGTTTCCCATCACAACACAGGATAATCTGGAATTCCCAACCCTCCACACCCACTTACACCTGCAGTCAGGGGAGAATAGGGAGACCACATATATAACAGATGGTTGGACTGTTGGAATGAAGCTGATGACCATTACCAATGTGGCCATATACCAAGTATGTTTGTTCCTTGAATAACACACTGCTAATTCTACAATTATTAGGCTATGTTCACACGGCTTAAAATGGGACGTATTTCAGTCGGTAATTACGCGCCATAATGAGCGAATTACGGCTGGAATACGTCCCAGTCATTACGGTAATCCACTGTTCTCATAGAGAACTATGGATTACGTCTCCTCTCCCTGCTCGGCGAATCCACCGTGGGGGAGAGAAGTGACATGTGAATTACCAGCGGCGTATACGCGCTGCTAGTAATCATAGTCTATGGGCCGGCGAGGTGCCCCCCCCCCGCGGCGTAATTGCGGGGCGTGTGAACATTGCCTTATGCTGTTACCCAGGCTCAACTTTTCCAATATCATATTTTGTCTAAAATAGGAAACTGAAAAAGAAAAAAAAACTACTTTTATGCAATCTTTTTGAGTATTCTAAATTCAGCAGGATTGCCTGACCCTTATATCATGTTTATAGTAGGGAGCTGAGAAAGGGTTCATTCTGTATTTCAGACACAATCCACAGATTTAAAAGGACACTTAAAGGACCACTGTGTTTTGTTTTTTTCTTTCTTAGTTTATTACAAAATGCTTTTAGGTGCCAGTAATTTGACTTACCTGCAGTTTAATATAGGACTTTCAAACTGCTGGAATTGAGTGGCGTGACCTGTACTCTGAGTTGCTGAAGCACACAGCATGGTTGTGTGACTCGAAAGAGAAGCTCTCTATTCATTCCTAAGGAAGTCTATAGACACCGACTTCCTAAATCCTATATTCGGAGCAGGAAAGCTAAATTACTGGTATTGCTGAGCAGCTCAAGCATTTTCTAATGAATTAATGAAAGAAAAAAAATAATTTTTATTTTTTTTTTAAAGGTAGCGGTCCTTGGTGGTGGTAGTGCAGGGTAGCTAAACACTTAGGCCTTGTCACCACTGCACGGGTTTTCACCTGTTTTTTCAGAAGGTTTTCAGTTTTGAAAACCGTCTGCAAACCGGGTGAAAACGTTTAACATGGGCCTCTATGGAAAACCCGCGCAGCAGTCCCCACTGTATGGGTTTTCTGGCTGGCGGTTTTTCAGACCACTGGCAGCCCGGAAAACATAGAACATGTTCATTTTTCCGTCCGGTTTTCGGGCTGCAGAAGAACATGTCTATGTGAAGGGGGAGGGCTTTTCCCTGCTAATCCTGGAGAAAAGCCATCCCCCTGCGGCCGTGTACCGACCTATATTTGGTCTGTGCCGTGTAAACGGCCCCTTACTGTGTTTTTCAGATAAGGCAGAACTGCAGTAAGTTGTCCGCAGGGAAGTCTGCATCAACAAATCCACATTAAATTCACATGAAGATTTTCCTGCAAACATAACCACATTAAAAAAAGCGGAGAAGGGGAAAAAAAATTATACTCACCTCTTCCATGGCAATGCATGGTCCCCCTGTCCAGTCTGTAAAGCCAGTCTTTAGTGATGGTGTCAGACCCCTTGTGACCACTGCAGCCCTGCCACTGGACATATCACCAAAAGAATTGAGACAAACTAAGAAAAAATTTGGATTTTTGTATTCACCGTAAATTCATTTTTTCGTCTAATTCATTAGGGGATACATCACCTTGGGTATAGGTTGTTGCCCTAGGAGGCTGATATTAGGCGGAAACCAAACATGTTGGCTCCACCTGGATGGACTATATCCCTCCTGCTGATGCCAGGCTACTCAGCTGAAGAAGCCTGTTGGCGAAACGCATCGGGACGGGAGCCTAGCGATCCCCTTTATACTATTTATATGGGTAATGTTATTTACTTACTATGATCCTTTACTATTTAGCCTGGATAACCTACATACACTTATTGGCCCATTATAACTATTTCGGGTATATTCTTTTGGTAATAGAGTCATCACAGGTATTCTATATTTACATATGCCGCATCATATTTTTATATGCTACTAAAGCCGATAGCCTGTGATTTGTTTGGTTGTACAATATTACTTTTCATTGCACTATTTGGCTTACTTTCGTATTTTTACGGCTTTTGTGTGTGCATACATAACAGTGATGCTTGATTGTGTACTTGTGATCCTATTCATCGCTGCTTCCTTTTTTATTGGTCTTCCTCTTTTGTATTATTTTGTTATTTTTGTATTTTTGATGTTTTGTTACTTGTTAATAATTTGTATTTTGTTAAAAAAAATCATGTTTGTAATTTTTTATTGAGATAAGACTCCAATTTTTTGTTTTTGTTTAAAATGTTTGTTGGAGTGTCTCATATATATATGCGAGGGATTTTTGGTGCCATTTGTATAGGTCAGCTGGTACAAGAGCTGTAGAAATAAGGATAAACCATAGACAGATTCCAAGGAGAAAATGTAAAATGAGAATTGGAAAGAGAATAAGAAAAAAGGAGGAAGGGACCTGTGTCTCCCAATGAATCAGACGAGAAAAGGACTTTACGGTAAGTACAAAAATGAAAATTTCTTCAGAAGTGCTGTCATATCTTCTATGCCCAGCCTTATCTCATCTGCCAACGACTGGCAGATGACACCTTCTTTATCTTGCTGCTTCATCAAATTCAATGTAAAGGTTATGTGTACACTTAGCATGCAGTAAGGAGTCACCATTTCTGCTCAAGAGGTCAGACCGCAGGGATTAAGTGTCTGGTGCAGCAAATCTACTAGACATTGATGGGGAGATGACATGATTTAAGGCAAAGCACTTGTTTGCTACATTCAAGACATTTACTTGCACAGGAAAACTCCTCACAAGAGACAATCCTCAATATCCAAGTTTACATCCAAACTGAAGACAGCCACACACTATTTAGATCCATGACTTGCTCTAAAAACCCTACATTTGTGACTGGCAGCATGCCCGCGCCTGTCTTCCATCAGTAATTAGGAGGGTGTGTCCTAGTAATCTGCCATGTAAAACTATTTTGTCACGCCAGTACCATCATGCCCTCATCTCTGTATGTATAAGGAATGTAGGAAAGCAGGGACATCCACATATTGCAGCATACTACTCACATGGTAAGGTCGTTTATTCCATAATGTAATGACATGCCGTCTTCTCCCTAACATCCAACGATTAGGCTGTTTTACACAGCAGATAAACTTAGAGACCTCACCATCAAAAAATTTATTTTCACATATTGACAAGCAATACACGACTTTTATATGGATTTTTTTTTTTTTTTTCTTCCTAAGTTAGTAGTAAAAACTTACTCTAGTGGTCAAGCACCCTAAGGCCTCGTTCACACGGCTTATTTGGGCACGGATTGGCGCCGTACTCCGCGCCGGATTTGCGCTGCAGTACGGCGCCAATCCGTCCCTGTCATTACGGTAATGCCACTGCTTCCATAAGAGAACATGGATATCCGTTGCTCCTCCCTGCTCGTCGAATCCGGCCGGGGGGAGAAAGTAGAAAAAAATGCACATATTTTTTTTTTTTTTTTTTTAAAGTTCAGATATTTTTTAAAAGTTACACAGATTTGGTATCGCTGCATACAAAAAGGTCTGATCTGTTAAAATAGAACATAGTTTATCTCATACGCTGAACAATGTAGGAGAATATAAAATTTCAAACGCCAAAATGATGTTATTTGGTCATTTCAGGTCCTCAAAAATTGGAATAAAAGTGGTCCCAAAAGTCACATCTATCCCAAAATGGTACTAGTAAAAAGTACATTTCGGGCCGCAGAAAAACGGTCCATCGGTGGAAGTGTATAAAAGTTATTGGTCAGAGAAAACGCCCTTGTGGCACAAAATTCAAAAGCAGAAAATGTTTGGATTTTTTTTTTACAGTACTATAACATAACACAAACCCTATATATTTGGTATTGCTGGAATCATATCAACCTGCATTTAACTGCGGCATAATCAGAGGACATTCCCATCAGGTGATCGGGTCCCAGATGACTTAATGGAGCCCGGGGAACTCCTGTAGAGTCAGCCCTGGGGAACTAGAATAGCCCCAGGGTTGTCTGTATAGGAAGCCCACAGTCCGCACACACTTTGTGCTGTCCTGACTACAGCCTGTGTCAGTGTGACGCATTGTAATGTATTAGCATACATGAATATGTATAAATGTAAAAAATTTATTAAATAGTTATCCGTTAATGGGATTAAACAAAAAAAGTAAAAAAACTAAGTTTAGAAAAAAAATTAAGTAATAAAAATATTTAATAAAAAAGTTATTGTGCATTCATTACACACAAAAAAAACTATACATATTAGGTATTTACACAACCACAAACATCTAACAGGTTATTTAGTGTTAAATGTGGATAGCGTAAAAAAGTTATTAAAAAACCACAAAAAAAATGTTAAAAAAATTCAGCAGTAATTTGTAAACTTAAACTATGTCGCCCCTCACCCCCCCCCCCAAAAAAAAAATCCTCATACAATTGCGTCACTTAAAAAGATAAAAGTTGCGACTGTTGAAACACAGAGGCAAAAACTACAAAATGTAGCCCTTCATTAAGGCCTTTTCAGGTCTTCGGCTTAAAGGGGTTAAACCTAAAGTGGCTTACTTATGGAATCACAATCTGCAGTTATGAATCACAGAATGCAGACAATTTTCTTATGCATCTGTTTGGTATGTACTGCTTGAAGTATTTAGGACTGCTTTCATTCTAGGTGGTATGCCCATTGGGTTACAGATGTGTTTTCCAGATTTCACTGTAATTTTGGTTATATGTTATGTCCCTGTTTGATGCAATTTGTCTCGCTTCGATTTCACAGCAAATTACTTCCATTCCAAATTACTTCTCCTTCGCTAGGTGTAAATAGGATAGAGCAATGAGGAGTGCAGATCTCGAGAAGTTTTCACTAAGTTGGGGACTAACAGAAACAGCAATCCTGTACCATAGCTTGCAACGTTCCCTTTAGGCAACTGTACAGGGATAGAGGCTTTGTTTACACTTTTGTTCTGGGGTGCCACTGACGTTTCCCCTTGCGATTGGGGCGCCATTGACGTTTCCCCTTGCGATTGGGGCGCCACTGACGTTTCCCCTTGCGATTGGGGTGCCACTGACGTTTCCCCTTGCGATTGGGGCGCCATTGACGTTTCCCCTTGCGATTGGGGCGCCATTGACGTTTCCCCTTGCGATTGGGGCGCCATTGACGTTTCCCCTTGCGATTGGGGCGCCATTGACGTTTCCCCTTGCGATTGGGGCGCCATTGACGTTTCCCCTTGCGATTGGGGTGCCATTGACGTTCTCCCTTGCGATTGGAGGCGCCATTGACGTTTCCCCTTGCGATTGGGGCGCCATTGACGTTTCCCCTTGCGATTGGGGCGCCATTGACGTTTCCCCTTGCGATTGGGGTGCCATTGACGTTTCCCCTTGCGATTGGGGTGCCATTGACGTTTCCACTTGTGATTGGGGTGCCATTGACGTTTCCCCTTGCGATTGGGGTGCTATTGACGTTTTTGTCAAGCGTGCCACAATAAATTACAGCAAAAACAGTGCAGTCTACAGCACCATTGCTGCTTGCAAAAATATATATGCCTCAACAGAACCCTTTAGGGTATGTTCAAACAGTGTAATTTCGCCATGTATTTGCGCTCTAATACAGGCCAGATGCGCGCCGAAATTATGGTACCCCATAGTTCTATGGATTACGGCTCTCCCCGCTCGTACAATACGATCGTATTTTACGTGCGGGGAGATAAGAGACATTTCAATTATTTGGGGTGAATATGCGCCGCGAGTAATGAATGTCAATGGGGTCAGAGGCTGCCCCCCCACCTCTCGCACTGCGGGAGTATGCGCGTATAAGGACGAGCTCCCGAAACACACGATGTACTGCGGCGCCTACTGTACACGCCGCAGTACATCGTGTGTACATACCCGTAAAGTCAATGGCATCTATGTTTCATCACAGAGGTCATGGCTATCCTTATAAACAGGAATCATGATGTGGGTGTAAACGTAACCTAAAACAAAGTACTTCAGAATTTTACACAGGTAACATCTTATAGCAAGGAGTTGGCGCTTCTGCAGTAGTAAGATAGCAGTCTTACCTTTCAAGATATCTAAACATATCCTCCCCAGCTTGTCTACATTGGGGTGATAGATTTTGGTCATGAAGCGTACTTTCGGAGCTGCCATTGGGTACTCTTCAGGAAGGAATAATTCAAGCTTAAATGTCCCTCCTTCAAAGGGTGAATCTTGTGGACCCGCAATTACAACATGGAAGTATCGTGCATTGCAATCATCTGGCTCAGCTTTTATCCCAGGAACAGGCTCTGCCATTAAGCGCTGGGTTTCCTGCAATATATAATAAATGAATTAAGTCAAGTGAACACATAACTGTTATTAAATGTACTAATTCTTTCCTTCACAAAATTTCTTCTCCCTTCATAACCAAATCTGCATGAAAAACTCTCCAGGCTGCCTACATAATATTGATTGATTTATGCCCAAACCAGTCAACGCAGAACCTCAGTGATCTAATGTAGAAAAACCTGTGTGTCCCGGGGCAGGCAGAGAATACACCGGGAAGTTGATGCCATCTATTGTGAGATCAGCTGGAGAGAACACAAAAACCGCAGAAAGGTAATGTAGCTTTACAATGAAATAAGCAAGAAGAGGGGCGATGCAACCATGTGGACTCCGTGTCTTTACGCCCTATTAGGGGAAATGGACATCACAGGAGGGGGATTCGGTGCTCAGGACCCAAGAGTGGAAAGTTATAGTAAAGAATGGCTCACATCCTGACACAGCCACCTTCTCATGAAGCTCTATGTCTCTGCTGCAGGGCTTACTTGACAGGACATGACAATTCTCGCTGCACTGCTAAAACGAAACTCGCCCTGTGTACCTACTGACATTATACATGATAAAGCCCTGATGTCCTACAGTACGTGAAACCGCTGGGGCTGCAGCACCTGCAGGCAGGAAACCGGTGAGAACTGAGAAATGTAACATACTTAGATACATTCCCATCACTGCAGTTCTCCATGTATGACAAGAACAGTGTAGTCTGCTGCACTATTCCAGTCATAAAACAATACATAGTGCTATGAACGCGAGCCATGATGTGTGTGTGACGAGAGCTTTAATAAATAACTAGAATGGAAACCTGTCCTATTGCATCAGTGGAGCAGAGGAACATACAAGAGGTCAAGCAGAAGAAATGACACTAGACCAATAGCTAGAAAACCTTAAAGAGAATGTGTCATCAAATATGACCTATTGTTTAACTCATGTTTTTATGTTAAACACATTTTTAAAGGAATTTTTGGTTATGTTTTTTTTTTTATTTTACATATTACTTTCAATATTTTTTAATAATTCTTAATTCCTACAGTTTTCACTTTGGCCACTAAGCCTAATAATAGTCTGACACGCCCTGTTCTGTAGAGAAAGATTCTCAGTTGTCTGCTCATTATCAGCACAAAGAGGGTGAAACTGAAAGGAGACACCAGTGTGAATAGATAACACAGGATCCACCAGTCACAAGAGGAGATAGCCACAGTTCACCCTTTCACCTCCCTGCACACCGATTTCTTCCCAGGTCACAGAGAAGGACTAGAAAACTCTCCTATAGAAGTCAATGGGACGGAGTCAGTCTTATAGGGGTTGTCTCGCTACAAAGAATAGCTTTCAAATTGTAGGGAACACAAAATAAAGACATTTTCCAAATATATTGCTTTGTTCCTCTGTTTACCTTAAAGAGATACAAGTGAATTTATTACCTCCATGGCTATTTCAGTTCCCTCAGTAACTGACCTGTAAACAAATCTCCCTGGGCTGTTTGTTCAATGAGATAACAGAGAGTGAGTCATCACACAGGTGAGCAGTGTCAGTCAGTGTCCTGTGCTGCCAGACAGTAAAAAGCTTGATTTATCTCAAGTAAACAGCTCTGTAATTAGGGATTTTGTTTTGGGGATCAGATAATAAGTCCTTCAAGTAGTTTGAGAAGCTAATCTAATCTAATTAGCATCTGAAAGCACAACATAGCTGTACAAGCACGGAGCTTATGCAAATTAGTCTGAACCAGGAAGTGACAGAGAATTTCTTTCATGCATTCTTTGAAACCCTGAGGGGAGACAACTCCTTTAAGTATCCTATGTGCATGAATCTACTGTAAAGCTGCTCTCTGACTGATCTGAATACAGTGCACACAAGGCCTAGTGGCCAAAGTGACAACAGCAAGACTTAAGAATTATAAAATATTGAAAGTGATATGAAAAAAATACAACCAAAAATTCCTAAAAAATGTGTAATATAAAAACGGGATTTAAACAATGACTTATTTTTTAATGACACATTCCCTTTGAAGAAGACCTGTGACATCTCCTGACACATCTGGTTTAGTAAATCCTTGCGACCCCTGTGAAATACCATTTCTAGGGCATCTTCTCTTACACTCCGAGTTGTGCTTATTATACTTTCGAGAAAGTATTACTGAATCTGTCAGATGGGTGTTACTAGTCCAAGAGGCGTGTCCTTGCACACACTGTCTAGACAACGTTAAACTGTGAAGGGAACACATCCCCAAATGGCACCACCCAGCTGACAGATTCAGTAATACATTTCTAGAAGGAATAACAGGGAACACACATAATAGAGAGATTTAAGGAAAGATGCTCCATAATTATTTTTTAGGAAATACTATTATTTACTAAAACAGAAGTGTCAGGAATAACCACAGGTACTCTTTAAAGAGTATAATGAATCCTCCAGTGTGATGAAGGTAAAAACAGATATAATCTTCTTTATTGAAAAAATACAGCCCTTCAGCAAACAGCTAAAAAAGCAGGGATACAGAAAAACACACTAACGCGTTTCAAATCCAATGATTCTTGATCACAGCATAAGTGTTTTTCTCCCTACCACTTCACTAAAAACAATTGGGTAAACAGTGATTGGTTCACACATTTGAAAGAGAGAAGCTTTTTGGATTCTGAACATTGCACAAAGGGCCCCTGTGGATTTAAATTACTATACTGATCTTACATACAGAATTCCAGCATTTTATGGGTTATCTCTGGCTTTAAGTTTAAAACGTACGTAATTAGAGTTAATAATATATAATTTAGTGGCGTTTATAAGAATATTCTCGTAGTAGGGAAGTTACCTCACAAATGTGTAAACCAATCACCGTTTACCCTATTGTTTTTAGTGAAGCGTATCCCTGGTTTTTTGTAGCCGTTTGTTCAAGGGCTATATATATGTTTTTTCAATAAATAAGATTATATCTGTTTTTACCTTCATCACATGGGAATATTCATTGTACTATTTGCATTGCATCTGTGACCGCTTGCCGGTGGTCTCTGCGTGCGTTGGAAGGCTGCAAGCAGAAAGGATTTGCTCTTACGGGAGGAAAAGTGTACCTATTATAGGTGAGCGGTTCAAAAGTTTCTACTTCTACTCTTTAAAGAGGTTTTCTCACCACAGTGATGAGCTTTTAACATACAGAGAAAGTAAATAAAGACTATTACCAAATACATTGCTTTGGTCAGGAGATAAAAAAGATTTTCTCTCTTCTTAGATCATACATGTTTCTGTAGTTACGACCGTCTCTCCCTGCTCTCTTATCTGTCATTGCTCCAAGCTGCTGTCAGTCAGTCCATCCATCGCAAGTCTCATCTCTAGCAACCAACTTTGTGTACTTAACTAAATGAAGAGCTCTGCAGCCTTGTACAGTACACTTTATGAATCTCCTGCACTCATATCAGAGTAACAGGAATAGCCAGGAACAGCAGAGCTGATGTGTCAATCATTGCTATTGACCCACTCAGCCTGAACAAGAAGTGTGAGTCTAAGGGTATTTTCACACAGCACAATTTCCGTGCGCAATTCAAATACGGGCGAGATGCGCGCCGAAATTACGGTAATCCATAGTTTTCATAGAGAACTATGGATTACGCCTCCTCTCCCCGGGCGTACAATACGATCGTATTGTACGCGCAGGGAGATAAGTGACATGTCAATTATTTGCGGCGAATACGCGCCGCAAGTAACGAATGTCAATGGGGCCGGCGGGCCATGTAGCTTATTTTTTATGGATTTATAATACATTTTTGTATTTTTTTTTAATCAGTGATGTTTTTTTTTCAACCAATATCTAGGATTTAAACTATGTCCACTTTCAGCGGCCCTCTGGATATACTGTGCACCCTTGCAATATTCCAAACAGACTAGTTTCCAGGTGAGCTGGCTTGACTTTTGTTTTCTACAATAAAGTTGGCTGTGGCTCTGTGAAACTGTATGGTAAGAAAACCCCTTTAAGGGTGAATTAAGATGGTGCTCAAAAGTCAAGAATACTTACCTTCTAAATTCTGTCTCTCGGGCAGCTGGTGTCTGTACGTCTGGAGCTATGACTAAGACACACTGACTACTTGTCTCTAGATCTAATATTATGTGGACGCATATTACTTTGCAATTACATAAGTCACATCTAAACTTAGCCGACTTATATGTAAGAGGTGCATGAAGAAGCGTTTGGGATCATGGTTGTACTGTGGCTGGATACACTATTAGTTCAGAGACTTCACTTATGATAGAGGGCACAAACATAATTCTTATTTACACCAAAATAATCTTATAATAACACCCACTTAAGTAAAAGTGGGGAAACTGAGCACAGCAATGAATAGGACGCCACCTCTTATTTTTAGGAGGCCATTTTTTTATTTATTTTTTTTTTATAAAAAAAGAGGAATGGTGACTGGTTCTTACTGGTACTTTCCTTTGCATTGTGATATAGTAAAACACTGTGAAAGACTTGTGTTCAAATTTGGGCAGATGCTTCAATACAAAAAAAAAAAAAAAAAAAAAAATCTCATGTATGGTAAATGACGTACATCATTTGTGAGGCACTTCTACTTATCAAGAAGCATGTCAAACATTTAAGAGCCACTAGGGAGGGACACTTTCCAAAGAAAAAAAATTTGGCTTGCTTCCTCGACTTCATAGGTGACCTCAACAATCAAGATAATACGGACTAAGGCCATACTATGCTTCTACCACAAACTCATGCTAAATGACTGCAAGTGCAGGGTCTGCTGGGACACAAGTGTCATTTGATCTCTTCATGCATATTCTGGCATCTCAACTGAAGGCGACCTGAAACTTATTAACAGGTTCTAAGAAAGAAAACCAAGATGTATACTGTTAATACAAAATGAGATTTAGAATTAGTAGATGCAACACACAGGAGACTGAAACATCTATGACTGATCTATGTGACTGTCCCACACAGGAAAGCAGATTATTTTAACGTTATGTCCCCTGTAAAGGGACAGGACTGATAAGCCAGAAAAAGAATGGTTGTTTCCTTAAATTGATGTGTTAGAAGCAGGAAAAATAGTCAATTGGAGGATCTAAGTGAATATGACAATGGCTAAATTGTGCTAATGAGATGACTGGGTCAGAACATCTCCCCAGTGCATGGTCTTCTGGAGTTTTTTAAAGTATGCAATGGGTTTCACCAAAAATGGTCCAAAGAAGGGTGCAAAGTAAACCATGTCATGGGCGCCCAAACCTCATTGATGAGCCTGAGGCTAGTATGTGTAGTGTCAGAACATACCATGCATCTCAGCTTGCAGCAAAGCCATAGACCAGAGTGCTCATACTGACTCCTGTCCACTGGGCGAAGAACCTACAATGGGCACAGAAGCATCAGAACCGGACCATAGAGCAAATGGAAGGAGGTGGCCTGGTGTGATGAATTACATTTTCTTTTACATCATGGGGCAGCCGGGTGTCTATGTATTACTTACTTGAGAAAGAGTTGGCACCAGGATGCACACTGGGAAGAAGGTGGCAGAGGCACTGTTCTGCTGGGAGACCTCAAAGGGGTGTTCCGAGAGTTGTAAAAGCTCATGCGTCTGTCGGGGCAGTACTAAAAATAGAAGGAAAGGTTCATACTGGCCTCCTGGACGCTCCAATTTAGTGACAGCTCCCATCCCGGTAGTAGCAGTGAACCGTTCATTGTTCACATGACAGGTACAGTCAATAATAGGCCACAATGTCACATGCACGTGACCACTGTGTCCTGTGATTGGCTGCACCTGTCACATGAGCAATGGCTGCTCATGGCTACTACCAGGATGAAAGGTATGGGCAATGCAGCTGAACGGGAGCACCTGGGAAATAAGTATGAACCTTTCCTTATATTTTAAGTCCTGCCCCAACAGACAAATGACCTTTTAAAACTCTCGGAAGTCCTGGCACTCATTTACTTACATAGCACCTACCTAAACATGGTCTCAGACCAAGGAGACCCCTTCATGACAACAGCATATCCTAATGGCAGTGGCCTCTTTCAGCAGGAAAACGTATCCTGCCACATTGCAAAACTTGTGCATAAATGGTTTGCCAACAGGAAACAGAGCTTGGCGTTTACTTGATAAATTCCCCAGATTTCAATGCGATCGAGCATCTCTGGGATATGCGGAAAAGAAGTCTAATTCATGGGAACCTCACCTCCAACTTGACTTGAATAAACTGCTGCTAATGTCTTGGTGCCAGATAGCACAGGACACCTTCAGAGATTTGTGTAGTCCATTCCTTGATGGGTCATGTGCTGTTCCAAGGGGACCTGCATATTAGGCAGGTGTTCCTAACGCTATGGCTGATGACCTATGTAACATGCTTGTTATACGGAATTCTCATCAGACGTAAGGTGAATAAACCGTACTCACATTTCAACCATGTAATGGGATCCTCTCCAGTCACCATCTGTTCTATGCTCCTAAGTCTGGAAAAGGGCTGACCTTTTATTCAAAGTAATGAAATGTCTCATCTCATTGATTATATCAAATGTGGGCACATAAACCCAGGTAGAATTTAGATGTATACAACCGCACATACCATGTACCTAACCACATGGTCAGGGTGGTGAAGGGTTTTTCAATCACTCTCCTCAAATGAGCACTATAGAAACTCTGGTGACTTTTCCACATAAGAAAAATCAAAGTAGACAGAGAACCTTTTAGGGCTTGTTCACACAGTTTTCTCTCCGTGTTACATCTGCTTTTTAGATCAGTCTCGGGGACCGACAGGACGGACCCAGAGACGAATCTAACAATTAGCAGTGAGATTATCACTGCGGTCTATGAGGAAGACGCAGCGGCGTTCACATGACTGATCGCCGCTGCGTGTTTCCATAGCGCAGCTCGGCTCCGTCTTTGAAAGAATTGCATGTCAATGCGCTATGGAAACACGCAGCAGCGAGCTCTCATGTGAACGCCGCTGCGTCTTCCTCATAGCCCGCAGTGAACAAGCCCTTATAGTACCTATAAATTCCCTAAGCATGGGAGGACAAATTACATAGAGTAATGTAGTAGCCCATTCCAGGGCTGTGGAGTCGGAGTCGGTGCCTATTTTGCAGGAGTCTGAGTCGTCATAAAAGGGACCGACTCCGACTCTCAAAATATTTAATAAGTTGGTCCAGTTAGTTCGATGCAGTGCAAAGAGCAAGAGGAATTGAGTCCGGCCAGTGCTACTGCTCCCATATCTTCAGCCTCATCACATGAGGAGTGTAATTGATGAGATGGAGCAGGCAAAGCGCTGCCCCAGGGGATAAGATTCTGCCCCCAGGGCAAACAGATTTCAAAGAAGTAGAAGAGTTCAACCATTCATCAATACTGACTGTGGCTGAGGCAATTCCTTTATACCCTGACATTGTTAGGCTGGGTTCACACGGCTTAAATGCAGGGCGTATTTACGCCCCGCAATTACACCGTGTGGACGGGGGCGGGAGCGGGGGGCCGACACCTCGTCGGCCCATAGACCTGCATTGCCAGCGGCGTGTATACATCGCTGGTAATTCACATGTCAATTATCTCCCCCCGCGGAGAATCCGCCGAGCAGGGAGAGGAGACGTAATCCATAGTTCTCTATGAGAACTGTAGATAACCTTAATGACTGGGACGTATTCCAGCCGTAATTTGCGCACTCTGGTACGTAATTACGGACTGAAATACGGCCAATTTCAAGCCGTGTTCAGACGGCTTATTCAAGCCGTAATTGCAAGCCGGATTGCGCTCGCAATTCCGGCTTGAATAAGGGCAGGTGCGGGGGCGCGGCCCGCCGGCCCCATAGACTTGCATTATCCACGGCGCGTATTGCGCCTGGATAATGTGCAAGTGACTTTCTCCCCGCCCGGCCGATTCGCCGAGCGGTGAGGAGCGACGGAATCCACTCTTCTCTATGAGAATTGTAGATTACCGTAATTACTGCGACGGATTGGCGCCGTACTGCAGCGCAAATCCGGCGCGCAGTACGGCGCCAATCCGCGGCGAAATAAGCCGTGTGAACGGCCCCTTAGAGATATTGCCCCTGTGGTCACCGCTTTACCCCCAACCCAAGTTAGTGTAGAGAGGCCGTTCTCTAGCCTGAAAATAATGAGATCAGATGTGAGGTCATGTATGCAGGATCTGATGGAGGCAATATTATTTCTCAGAACAAATTCAGAGACTCCACAAATGTTCCTGCAGGGTTTTGCATATTTACAATTTTTTTGTGTTCTAAAGTCGTATCCAATAAATATATTTTAAACTGACAAGCAAAATGGTAACAATGTTTTGAACTTGTGACTTTCAGGCTCCATATCTCTCCATCCACCTCTCCATCCACTACAGCTTTGTACATGAGGCTACTGTCATTTTATATACAGTCATCTTACCTATCTTACAAAACGTAATAAGGCTGTGCACATCTAAAATATATTTTGAAAAACGTAAGCATAGGTGCACACTGAAAGGCAATAGCATACATCTAACACAAATATCAGTGGCACACTAAAGACTAAGTAAAACCTCAAGGTATATAGGAATATTGGAAATGCATTACTGCTAAGGAAAATATGAAAAACCTGGGACTCTTAGTTTACAGTTTTTGATCAAAGATTGTATTAAAGGGGTTGTCTCGCTACAATGATTGGGTTTTAATTAAAAGATCTTTAAAAAACAAGCAGCTTTGCAATATATGTTCATTACAAATGTCCTACTGATTTTGAGCTAGCCCTGTTCATTGGAGTGCATCAGCTTCTCAAATTTCTATAGCAGCCGACCTGTTGATCCTTATCTTACTGGCTGTCAGGTCTGAAGGGACTCATCACCTTTGAAGAAGGTCGGAGCAGAGAGCCCCTCCCGCACAGAATGCTTCTGTAGTGGAGGGAGGAGGAGGGAGGACTCTGGCTTCTATTTCCGTGCTGCCTGGATTAACCCTGTGTGTGCCAGCTTCCTCCTGCTCTATACACAGATTGAGCAGAGATTAGGCTGATCAATAGATGTGACAGCAGTGACCCTGTGTGTTACTATAATCATGATTTGTCTTTGGAACTTTGACTCTACTAATACTATACAGATCAGGCCTGTGAATACTTTTTGCTCTCCTGTATTAGTGAGACATCCTGAGTATAGTAACACTTCCCTTGTTGTTGCTGGAGATGTGGAGACTTGTAAGCTAAGCAGGGGATATAGGAACACATGCATCCCCTCTGCTCTATTAGCACACCACTTCACATTCCTCTCTACACTCATAGATCAGCCCTCTCCTGCAACAGACCTAGGCAGGCACACACAGGGTGAACTCTGGCAGCAACCCCCCCCCCCCTGTATAGAAGTTACGTAGCTGCCTGTGTGCTGATGGGGGGGGGGGGGAGAGGGAGCAGAAGAGACAGACCAAGAAACACGCCCCTCAGTTCAACTTACCAGGCTCACTGACAGGCTGAAAGCTCGTAATGAGACAACTCCTTTAAGCTCACCTCCCAAAACGTCAAGGGGATCCCAGAGCAGGTAAGTCCCTACACTGAACATGTTACCTTGCTAGGAGTCAATTCAGACTGCAACCTCTTTAGTCTTTAGTGTGCCACTGATATTTGTGTTAGATGTATGCTATTGCCTTTCAGTGTGCACCTATGCTTACGTTTTTCAAAATATATTTTAGATGTGCACAGCCTTATTACGTTTTGTAGTCTATTTGAGAAATGGCAATCTCATTGGCTTGCTGCACTCAGCTGCCTCTTTTAAACCAGTGCAGGATAATCCAATTGCAAGTTCCTACCACTCCCTGAGAAGTTGCAGTCTGAATTGACGCCTAGTGAGGTAACATGTTCAGTGTAGGGACTTACCTGCTCTGGGAACCCCTTGACGTTATTGGGAGGTGAGCTTAATACAATCTTTGATCAAAAACTGTAAACTAAGAGTCCCAGGTTTTTCATATTTTCCTTAGCAGTAATGCATTTCCAATATTCCTATATACCTTGAGGTTTTACTTAGTCTTTAGTGTGCCACTGATATTTGTGTTAGATGTATCTTACCTATCTTATACATAAATTTGACTTGCAGGTATTTAGCATCTGCTTATAGTTTTGCTCCTAAAAATCAAAATGTAAATTTTTATTATTTTGTTAGTATTTGGGAAATCCACCTTTTGGTTTTCAGCACTGCCTGAATCCTTCTGGGCTCTGGATCAGATTCAAGCATGTCTTGACCAAAATCTACTCCCAGGTCTCTTCCACACATTCCCAATGTTGGAGCAGACTGGACTTGGATACAAATAAGGATTTTTCTTCAACTCTACCCACAAGTGTTCAAAAGATCAAAACATTGTTACCATTCTGCTTGTCAGTGTCTGTTCTACCTAAATAGCTTGATTATTGTATCATAAAGTGATAAACAGCCTGATGTTACCAATTTACTACAGTAAAGTTATCACTTAAACATGCGCCATGTATAAGGGAGTCAGGAGTCGGAGTCAGGAGTCGGAGGTTCGGGAAATTGAGGAGTCTGAGTCGGGGCTTTGGCTTGCCGACTCCACAGCCCTGGCCCATTCTATACTCTTTTAGAGGCCACCAAATCATTGGCCAAAGCAGCATGTTTCTAGGTGGCCGCCTGTCTCAACACGTCACAGTACAACTCACTGTATAAGATACAAGTATGCAATCACATATGGTAATACAATAGTGACTCAGCAACCAAGAGTATAACTTCAAAGGTCTTTATTAATACACACACATAGAAGTTTATGGGGTCCAATGTACTCCGCATGTCTAGAGGCATATATAGTGGCATTGTCCCAATGGATCCTGTATTGCCAATGTATTCTCCACTATAATCAGTATGCCCACGCATCACCTAACGCCAAGATAACATGTTGTACTTGAGTTTTCTTCACCAGAGAACTATAGAATCCCTGTGTAATAATAATGCGACACAATGTTACATATTACCTACGGTTCCATGTACTTATAGGGCATGCCCGCAGCTGTCCCGGAGGAAAATGGCCGAACGCTAACAATTTCAGTTCCTGGTCATTTGCACAAAAGCTTCAAAATGGTTCCCCATTTTGAAGTCAAACCCTGAAAACCACACCTGGTATTAGCTGCAGGAACTCCAGCATCACCTACTGCCCATCTTGGAACATTGGAGATTTAACAAAACCAGTGCAACGAAAAGTGACGCGGTAACCCAAAAAAACCGACAGCCTCAACTAGTTCACTTAATGCTTGACCCCATCTACTTTTAGCCTTAAAGTAGACTGGTGACATCTAGTATGCTGGTTAGTAAATCCTTGTGTTCCCTGTCAAATACCAATTCTACAGCATCTTCTCATAACTCTGTGCTGTTCCTCTGTTATTCCTCCAAGAAATGTATTACTGAATCTATCAGCTGGGTGCCCCCAATTGTCTAATCAGTGCTGACAGTCAGTGTATGCAAGCACACAACTATTAACCCCTGCCCGACGACTTGACGTCTGGCAGTGCAGGCTGTTCGTCTGCAGCAACGTTGCTGCAGACATCGGGTTTTGCGGCTCCCAGCGGCACCGCAGCCTCGCTGTTTGCTGCCCTGATTGCTGCCTGTGTCGAACTGACACGGATTATAATGTATTAGCATATATGAATATGCTAATACATTACCAAGCGTAAAAAATAAAACAGTTCTCCTTTCATGGCATTTAAAAAAGAAAAAAGTAAAAAACTTAAAGTGTAGAATAAATAAAGAATAAAATATAAATATTTAATAAAAAAAAATTATTCCTACATTACACACAAAAAAACCCTAAAGATTTTAGGTATCCACATGACCGTAATAAGCTGTAGATTTAATCTAACAAGTTATTAAGTGTGAAATGTGAACGCTGTAAAAAAAAAATAAAAAAAAATCTGCAATAATTGATAAGTGAACTTAAACTATTCCCCCAAAAAGTAAAACTTGTCCTGAATAAAACTAGGTCTCATACAACTGCGTCATTGAAAAAAATAAAAAAGTTGAAAAGCAAGGAGACAAAAACTAAAAAAAAAAAAACCTGCAGGTCATTAAGTACATTTCTGGCGTTTGGATTAAGGGGTGAAAAAACTGGGATGGTAACACCCAGCTGATTGAGTAATAGATTCTAGAAGGGAAAGGAACAGAAGGATTTACTAAACCAGACATATCAGGATAGATCACGCTGGCGTTCCCTGATCTATCCACACATCTCACTCTCTGCTCCTGCATCCGGTCTGTACCCAGCCTCTCTCTTTGGCACATCTACCAAAGGACCTGTTCGGCCGCTAGCACCTCTCCTCCTGTCCTTACCACCAGTGCCAAGACCAATGCTTTTCTGCATATATTGTGTCCTCATCCCTGCATCTACAGATGTCGCTTCACAGAGGCTCCCTGCTCAAACATCAAGCTAACTGACATCAATATAACACTGTACTTGACATTTGTAATGTGAAATTTGTGCAGCAACCTGGATCAGTTTTGTTACATTGCACTAGTGATGGGTTGATAAAAGTTTTTTGGTTTTTTTTTTTACAGCATGCAATACAAACAACATCTTGACTGTCACTACAATTTCAAGAAAACCTAATAAGTACCTAATAAGTATTGTTTTATGTAAAGCTATTAATATATATATATATATATATCAACACACACACACACATATATATAAATACACATAAATATATTTTTATATATATATATATATTTATTTTTATATATAATATAAAAATAATATATTTTTTTTTTTTTAATTTTTTTTTTTAAATAGCTTTCCATAAAACAATACTTATTGGGTTTTGTTGCAATTGTAGGTTATATAATTATATAATATATATATATATATAATTATACTTACAACTTATAATCCATATACACACACACACCACATACATATACCCTGTTTCCCCCCCGAAAATAAGCATAGTGCATTTTATTATGCAATTCAGAGTTTAGCTGTTTCATGCTGGTGTTTGTGATGAAATCACTACAGTATATAAATATATTCTGACTTTTGTTCAACAATAAATGTGAATTCTTGTTCTTAAAAAATAGACACCCCCTAAAAATAAGTCTTAGCTCGTCTTTAGGACAAAAATAACAAAAGACACTGTTTTAAATTTTCGGGGAAACAGGGTGTGTGTGTGTGTATATATATATATATATTATATATTATATATATATATAAATCTTTTCATCAGCCCAACACTAGTGCGATGTAACAAAATTTATATTAATTTAGCGGTCTGCCCGCAGGTGTATCCACCTCCCTTACATCTGCTGCATAATCCACAGAGATACCTTTATATGGCTGGTAAGGAACAATATTCTGTATAAAGTAATGGCTCTTGACAGAAAAACTGGAAAGCTTTCACCGATTTGCGTTTCGCTGATTCATTGGTGAAGGACTAAAAAATTGATGAATGGATTCTCTTCTTGTACTCCATGGACCAGCGACATGACAGAACTGTAAAGCCAGCATATGGACCTGCCTACCCTGACCCCTGGCCTGATGTGACCACTGCCATTCAGATGCTGCACTGAATCACCCCCTCCTCCTCACTGCTGGCATTCCCAGCCACACCAGGAGCTCAGATTTCCTCCTTTCTGCTCAGGAAGGGAGGATCTCTCCTTAAGGAGAGCACCGAACGAACGGCTTGTAGAGTTTTTGTTTTGCCTTTTCGCCCTCTACTTAGCATCTGCATATCACAAGGCATTATGGGAAAGGGGCTGAATCCCACAGAGCCCTCTGTTGGTATTAACAAATCCTCAATTTGCTTTTGACCCACCGAGTCTTTAGAAAGCAAAAAGGATTTTTTAGCCAAGCCAGTATCTCTCATCTGCAAGGGCAACGCTGTTTCGGGATTTTTGTCCCTCTTCAGTGCAGAGTAGAGAAGATACTGGCTGGCTGTGTGGGAGGCATCGGGTAGCTCTCCTGAAATGAAAGAAAAACCTTTGTCCCTGGAAGGCTATGTTCACACGGCTTAATTTCGGGACGTAATTTCCGCCCGCAATTACGCCGTGTGGACGGGGCGGGCGGGAGCGGGGAGTAAGCAGGGGGCGGCACTTCGCCGGCCCATTGACTATCACGCTAGCGGCGCGTATACGCCGCTAAAAAAGTGACATGTCAATTATCTCCCCGCCCGGCGGCTTCGCCGGGCGGGGAGAGGAGAACGTAATCCATAGTTCTCATGGAACTGTGAATTACCGTAATGAATGGGCCGTTTTCGGCCCGTAATTGGCGCACTTCGGCGCGTAATTACGGACCGAAATACGGCCCATTTTAAGCCGTGTGAACATGGCCTAACATGAAGGGAACGGATCTGATTTGTTAATGATAGGTTTTTTCATAACTGACAGGGCTGCTTTAGGCTAGTGTTCTGATGACAGATTGTGGCAGCGTCCTCTCCATCCTCTGACCAGCCTCACATGGGCACCACCCTGCCACTGTTGCTTCTTGATGATTTGCACTAGGTAATGCAGTGAAAGCAGATTCGATGAATTGCTGGCACCCGGCTCGGAGCTCACAGCTCTTGGGCATTTTTTTGAACCAACCCGTCTAATTAATCGGACTGACGGGGCCCCAACTTGAACCCATTTCAACCCTGTATTACGCAGTGCTGCTAATCCTATTACCCCGCGAAGAGTCACAACTTCCGGAAAAAAAAGGGAGTGTTTTACCCACGGCTTATCAAGCCGAATTGCGGGACTATTTCCCCCCTTTTCGGCTTTAATAAGGGGGGGGTCGGGGGCGCAAAACGGGGGAGCCGCTCCCGGCCCCCCTAGAATTTATTATTGTGGCGCGTAGCGCCGTAAATTAATGTGAAGTCACTTTCTCCCCCCGGGCGGATCGCCCAGCGGGGAAGGGGGCGACGGAATCCACGTTTTTCTTTTGAAGCAGGGGGTTTCCGTAATGATACGCGGATTGGCGCCACTGCTCAAAAAAACGGGGCGCAGTCAGCTCCAAACAGGCCCAAATAACCGTGTGAACGAGGGCCCAAAAAGGAAAACCAGATTAAACTGGCACTAGGCCATTCACACGGCTTATTCTGGAACGATTTCGCTGTACGCGCCCGGATTTGCGCTCCAAACGGGCTGAAAAACATCCAGGGATTATAGTAATCCACAGCTCTAAAAGAGAACTTGGATTCTGTCTCCTCTCCCTGTTTGGGGAATCCGGGGCAGGAGAAAGTACTCACATTATTTATGGGGTGTACCCCCGTAAAAATGGTTCTAGGGCCGGCAGTGCCGGGCCCCCCCCACCCCGCGCCGGGTGCCGGCGTTATTGCGGGGCGAAATCCGTCCCCACAATTACGTCGGCAATAAGCCGTGTGAACATTGCCTAAGACTACTTGTGTGCATTCATTTTCTGTCTACACTTTACACGGCTTCCTTATTGGTATGAAACTCTACCGAGCAAGCAACAAGAAATGACCTGACAGATCTGGACCCCAAGTGGCACTAAACTGTCTACAGAACATCTAGCAACATTAGGCCTCATGCACACAGCAGCGTCACATGTATGGGCCCACAGTGCTGACTCCATTTTATAGACCCTCATCCACCCCATGTAGCGCCACCTTCAAGGGGGGCATACATATATAATAACAATCGGTCTGTGAGAAAATATTTCCATGGAAGTCAACACACTGCACATACCATCCTCAAGACAGCCATGTGTAAGAGGACTTTGCACAGGCCCCTCCTGCAAAACAGGCTAACAAAGATGATCCTGGTGAAGGGCCTAAAGGGGTCATCTCACTACATCAATTCATCTTACTTTAGTTTTGTTTTCTCAGTTTCATTTTTTAATTCAGGGGTGTGTCTACTGGCTACTAGTGGCCTTCAGTGATGAGCTGCTCATAACAGGTCTGTAGCTATAGCAACCAGCGCCGCCAGCCTATCAGGAGACAAGGAACAGGTCTGTAGCTATAGTGACCCGAGGAGCTGATGCAGCCCATACAAGAGGGAATAGAGGGAATATATCAGAATAGGTAGGACACCGTTAATGGACATATATTGCAAAGTGACTTGTTTTTGCAAGATCTTTAAAGGGGTTTTGCCAGGAAGTGAGTTCCTTACCTCTTATCTGCTCAAGAGAGAATATAAACAAAGCATGCTGAGTCATGAACGGCTGCAGGGGTGAGAGGGAGGGGGGTGAGCAGAGAGGAGGAAGCAGGGAGTGTTTCTAAAGTTTACTCAAATAACATTACAACAGTGGATTCTCTATACAGCAGACAGCCTCATACACTGCACTTTCTCCCCAGCACCTTGCAAGCTTCTTCATGTTCCCTATTATCAGATAAGAAGTGCAAACACGCAAGCGCGGCCAGATCAGCTCCTGTCAGTGTCCTGGTCGTGTCTAATGCAAACCCGGTTATATCCTAAACCCTTGTAAGAACCCGTAGCCCCTAAAAGGCTCCCCTTTTTATCCCTAACCTCAGGGCCGGGGTTCCTACCCATGCTGAAAACCCCTCCTCCCCCTCCTGGCTTAACCGGCCCAGCGGCCCTGGGCCTGCTGATGCCAGCCGCCGACGCTTCAGCTAATGCCTCTCAAGTTAATTTCCCCCGGTACAGTCAATTCGCCCTCCTGCCCGCCACTCCCCAATTCCTTAACTTAGCGACCCTCCGTAACCCGGCAGGAGGAATCCTGCCTGGCGGACGACGCTCCTTCCGCATGGACCCCGCGCCGCGTCCCCTGCCTTACTCCCGCACACAGAGCGGTCTTCCTGCCGGGTTTACGCCACCCCCGTGCCGGGTTTCCGTTAAGGGGCCCGGAAGACGGAACTGCATCCTTCCAGTTTGTTTTTAGGGTATATGCCTATCCCGCCCCTACCTCCCCTACCGGCAACCCTACGCCGGCCAAAGCCTGCCTACAGCCGGCCAAACCTGCCTACAGCCGGCCCTAGACTGCCTACGCCGCCCTAACCTGCCTACACCCGGCCCTACCTCCCTACAGCGGCCTAACCGCCTACAGCCGGCCCTAACCTCCCTACAGCGCCCTAAACCTGCCTGCTGCCTTCGCTGCCTACCTCCCCTAACCTGCCCTAGACCTGCCTACAGCCGGTCCTATACCTGCACTATACCTGCCTACAGCTGCCTATACCTGCCCTATACCCTGCCTACAGCCGGCCCTATACCTGCCTATGGGACCATATACCTGACTATGGGACCATATACCTGCCTATGGGACATATTTTGCTATAATTGCTATGGGGACATTATACCTGCCTTTCCCTGCGTTGGGGCCCTATACCTGCTATAATCTGCTTATGGGGGGACATATAACTGCCTATTACATGCTATGGGGCCATATACGTGCCTTTTGGGCATATCCCTGCCTATAGGGCCATATATCTGCCTATAATTGCCTATGGGGGGACTTTAAATTCCTATGTAATTTTTTTGGTATCCATTTTTATTTTTAAAATTTACCGTAGCCTTAAATTTTCTACCAAGGTTATACTCGAGTCAAAAGCTTCCCCCGGGTTTTTTTGGCAAAAGTAGGTGCCTCGGCTTATACTCGGGTCGGCTTTACTGAGTATTTACGGTATTTAGAAATGATTTTAAGTTTCCCATTTTGGAGGATCCCACGTCAACATTACATCGTGGCAAAACCCCTTTAACATAAAAAGCAATCCTTGTAGTGAGACAACCCCTTTAAGGCTACCCAAAAGGTCAGCAGCAGATGTGACTAGGACCCCATTGTCTTCTTTTACCTTTTGCCGAATGATAAGTTCTCGTGTATTTCTGTTCTTAGGAGTTGGACTCAGTTACAGTATTTTCCTATCAGAGCACATTTGTGGTCTATAACACTTGCACTACAATATCATGAGTTAGGCCAAGCAGATTCCAGATGAACATATGTTATCAGGATTTGATGCGGTTTTGGCTCAGGGAAGCAATGATGGATCCAAATAAGATTGTAAATTTTAGACACGTTCTTAATTTGCATAGATTATTGGCTTATATCTATGGCCCTGAACTTCACTTTGATATTTGGCCCCCGATAGTACATGTACTAGTGATCTGAATTAGTCTCAATTTCCATACTATGCAAATTTTGCATTTGTTATGCAATATGGATGTAAAAGGGTTTTTCACCACACTGATTAGCTTTAAACATGTAGGTAAAGACCATTACCAAATACATTGCTGTTCTGATTTTGCTTCCTTTCAGAGCAAGAACAGTTCTTATCTCCTGCTTGGTTAATCAAGCTTCCGTAGGTTACCGACCAACTCTCTTTGCTGTAACAGCTCTGATCGGGATGGTGACTGACAACCTCTTCATTCCCAAGCATCCCTGGTTGCAATGGTGATGTCACTCTGCTCTGTCTTATTGGCAACACAGGAGCTTGTTTATCTGTGTTACTAACAAACGTTAATCCTTTAGAGCTCTGTAGCCTTGTATCCTGCTGTTTAGACCCCTCCATCACCAATGTCCTTCTAACAGGCTTAGCTATGAATAGCAGAACTGATATGCCAATCACTGTCATTGACCCGCCCACAGCCTAACCAGGAAGTGTGAGCCTGAAGCTGGCTGTGTAGAGCAGGCTCTTTAAAATAGCATGCTGAAAACAACTTTAACCCCTATACATAAAAGGGTTTGCTCACCATATTGATTGGCTTTAAACATGTAGGGAAAGGTAAATAAAAACTATTACCAACTACATTGTTCTTCTGATTTGTCATCTTTTCAGTTAGGAGAAAATGTTATCTCCTGCTTTTGCATACAAGTTTCCCTAGTTACCGGTCACCTCTCTTTGGTCGGGGTGATGACTCACTTCCTGCTCTGTTCCTTACTTGGAAAGACCAGAGCTCATTTACATTATTTACTGACAAGCCTTAACCT
This sequence comes from Phyllomedusa bahiana, assembly GCA_025379985.1. Lineage (NCBI taxonomy): Eukaryota > Metazoa > Chordata > Amphibia > Anura > Hylidae > Phyllomedusa > Phyllomedusa bahiana. The sequence continues at coordinate 66,091 of JAODAL010001398.1, forward strand.
CTCAGAGCTTTGTAGAGTTGTGCACTACAATTAACAAACCCACAGCTCTCGAATCACTGTAAGGCCCCGTTCACACGACGGGTTTGGCCGCGGTTATAGCCGCGGGTTCCGACGCGCCTAGTTTATTAACATGGTTTCCTATTGGAACCCGCGTTAATATTCACACGCCACGAGTTCGGCCGCGGCCTTGCCGCGCGTGTTTGAGAACTCTCCTGTCAATTCTGACAGGGAGTCCTCAGCGCGGAGGGCCGCGCAGTGCTGCCATGCGTGTCGCCGTGAGCGGTTTGCCCCCTGCCTACTAATTTGCATGGGGGCAAACCCTCGCCGCGAGCCGCTCCCAAACCACTCCCCACTTGCGCCACGACCGCGCCGCAAACCCGCGTTGGGAGACGCAGGTTTGCGGCGAGGCTAGGACGAAGTTTGGCCGCGGGGACCCATTGTGTGAACAGGGCCTAACAATCAGTTAGGAATGGCAGTGCTGATATGTCAATCACAGCTGTAGACTCACCCACTGCCGGAACAGGAAGGGAGAGTCTGAAACTGGCTGTGGCTCTGGAAAACGCCCTTTAAAGGGGTTGTCTCACTACATTTATTCATCTTGCCCCAGTCCCGTTTTCATTTTGAATTCCGCGGTGTGTTTCCTGGCTTCTACTACGTTGCAGTAGAAGCAAGGTCTGTAGCTATAGCAACCAGTGTTGGCAGCCTATCAGGAGAGATCAAACAGGTCTGTAGCTATAGTGACCTGAGGAGGTGATGTAGCCCATACAAGAGGGGATATCTAGGAATAGGTAGGACACTGTTAATGGACACATATTGCAAAGTGACTTGTTTTTGCAAGATCTTTAACATAAAACGCAATCTTTGTAGTGAGACAACCCCTTTAAGTGGGTTTTATCTGCTAAACAATCCTGTGATGTTTTTAAAAGATAATGCCCACTTTTCAATCAGGAAAATTTCCACTACATGTGGATGGGATTTCCACTTGTTTTGTGCTGTTATGTTTGTGCATGCCAGGGAATTTCACACAGATTTCAGTACAGACTCTGCATCCCACTGAATATTATTGGCAGTCCGCACTGTAGTTTATACACTGCAGATTTGAAATGAAAAAAAACAAACAAAAAAAAACACAATTTAAAGGGAACCTGTCACAGTTTATGCCCCCCTTGCTGAGGACAGCACAAGCTAGTGTCAGACCTGCTGTTTATAGCACTGTACCCCTTAGTCTGTAAGATGCAGCAGTTTTAGAGCATTTATCCCTCAAATCTTATTCATGAGCAGGTGTTAGCCCCCGCCCACCAAACACTAGCCCTGCCCACTGACAGTTATTCACCTGTTTCTACCTATTCAAAGTAATAGGTTTATCAGTTAAGGTGGCAGGGCTAGCCTCAGATGGGCGATTTTTGAAAAAAACTGACTCTTTGAAGGACTCTTCTGACTGAAAACTGCAGATTTGAGCATTAAATACACGAAAACTCCAGCATCTTACAGAAGGGACACAGCACTGGAAACAGCAGGTCTGACACTAGCTTGTGCTACCCTCAGCCAGGGGGGCAAAAACTATGTGACAGGTTCCCTTTAACTTATGTCCAAATCCGCAATGAAATCTGAAGCGTACAAAGTGAAAATTGTCTGCAGTCATCAGGAAACTAAAAATTCTGTTGCATGGTCAGAGCCTTATTTAGTGAAATCTGCCATGTCTGAATGCTCCCTTACCAAGCCTGGTTTACCTCAGTCTGTGGGAATTGCCTAACAACCTTTATCTCACTGGTGGTTTAGTGTAACTCAGTTGTCATCTGCCGTATTGTATAGTCGACAACCTCTTTAAGGGAGATGTAGTTGGCTGGTGTTTATGGTGACTTTCCACTCTTGCTCACTATTTGGAGGGATCTTATTTCAGGAAGCCCCTGGAAGGTATATGGACCGGGCTGGTATAATGAGAGGACCCACCTATGCGTCAAGAGATAAGTGAATGTCAAACCAATGCAGTAATCAAGGATTGCAGGACACAGTTGAGGCACTGCCCATTAACACCGTCTGTAGCGCCCCAATCTGCAGCTGTCGCCGTCTGTAGCGCCCCCATCTCCAGCTGTCCCCGGCTGGAGCGCCCCAAACTGCAGCTGTCGCCGTCTAGAGCGCCCCCCCCCTCCCCCAATCTCCAGCTGTCGCCGTCTAGAGCGCCCCCAAACTCCCGCTGTCGCCCTCTAGAGCGCCCCAATCTCCAGCTGTCGCGTCTAGGCGCCCCCAAACTCAGCTGTCGCCGTCTAGAGCGCCCCCAAACTGCCAGCTGTCGCCGTCTAGAGCGCCCCAATCTGCAGCTGTCGCCGTCTAGAGCGCCCCAATCTGCAGCTGTCGCCGTCTAGAGCGCCCCAATCTGCAGCTGTCGCCGTCTAGAGCGCCCCAATCTGCAGCTGTCGCCGTCTAGAGCGCCCCAATCTGCAGCTGTCGCCGTCTAGAGCGCCCCAATCTGCAGCCGTCGCCGTCTAGAGCGCCCCAATCTGCAGCCGTCGCCGTCTAGAGCGCCCAATTTTCAGCCGTCGCCGTCTAGAAGCGCCCCAATCTGCAACCGTCGCCGTCTGAGCCCCCCCAAATCTCCAGCCGTCGCGTCTAGAGCGCCCCAATCTCCAGCCGTCGCCGTCTAGAGCGCCCCAATCTCCAGCCGTCGCCGTCTCCCGCGCCCCAATCTCCAGCCGTCGCCGTCTAGAGCGCCCCAATCTCCAGCTGTCGCCGTCCCGTCTAGAGCGCCCAATCTCCAGCTGTCACCGTCGCCGTCTGGGCGCCCCAATCTGCAGCTCTCACCGTCGCCGTCTGTAGCGCCCCAATCTCCAGCTCTCACCGTCGCCGTCTGTAGCGGCCCAATCTGCAGCTGTCACCGTCGCCGTCTGTAGCGCCCCAATCTGCAGCTGTCACCGTCGCCGTCTGTAGCGGCCCAATCTGCAGCTGTCACCGTCGCCGTCTGTAGCGGCCCAATCTGCAGCTGTCACCGTCGCCGTCTGTAGCGCCCCAATCTGCAGCTGTCCACCGTCCGCCTTTTCTAGAGCGCCCCAATCTCCAGCTGTCGCCGTCTAGAGCGCCCCAATCTGCAGCTCTCGCCGTCTGTAGCGGCCCAATCTGCAGCTGTCGCCGTCTATAGCGCCCCAATCTCCATCTATCACCGTCGCGTCTATAGCGCCCCAATCTCCATCTATCACCGTCGCCGTCTGTAGCGCCCCAATCTGCAGCTCTCACCGTCGCCGTCTGTAGCGGCCCAATCTGCAGCTGTCACCGTCGCCGTCTGTAGCGCCCCAATCTCCATCTATCACCGTCGCCGTCTATAGCGCCCCAATTCCATCTTACACCTCGCCGTCTTTAGCGCCCAATCTCAGCTCTCGCACGTCTGTAGCGCCCCATTCCCCACGTCAACCCCGTCTTAGCGCCCCTATCCTGCAGCTGTCCACGTCCCCTCTGTAGCGCCCCAAATCTCCTCGCTATCACCCTGTCTATAGCGCCCCAATCTCTCGCTATCACCACTGTCTATAGCGCCCCAATCTCTCGCTATCACCACTGTCTATAGCGCCCCAATCTCTCGCTATCACCACTGTCTATAGCGCCCCAATCTCTCGCTATCACCACTGTCTATAGCGCCCCAATCTCCAGCTCTCACCACTGTCTATAGCGCCCCAATCTCCAGCTCTCACCACTGTCTATAGCGCCCCAATCTCCAGCTCTCACCGTCTGTAGCGCCCCAATCTCCAGCTCTCACCACTGTCTATAGGCCCCACCAATCTCCGCTCTCACCAAACGTCTATAGCGCCCCAAATTTCTCCAGCTCTCCCACTGTCTATACCGCCCCATCTCCAGCTCTCACCCTGTCTATCCCGGGCCCCAATCTCCAGCTTCACCAATGTCTTTACGCCCCAATCTCCGCTCTCCCCAACCTGTCTATACCGCCCCAATCTCTCGCTATCACCATGGATTTACCGCCCCAATCTCCAGCTCTCAAAACTGTCTATACCGCCCCAATCTCCAGCTCCACCATGTCTATACCGCCCCAATCTCCAGCTCTCACCACAGTCTATACCGCCCCAATCTCCAGCTCTCACCACTGTCTATACCGCCCCAATCTACAGCTATCACCACTGTCTATACCGCCCCAATCTCCAGCTCTCACCACTGTCTATACCGCCCCAATCTCTCGCTATCACCACTGTCTATACCGCCCCAATCTCTCGCTATCACCACTGTCTATACCGCCCCAATCTCCAGCTCTCACCACTGTCTATACCGCCTTTCTCCACATTGTGTATATATACTGTCCCATTCTCTCGTAATTGTCACTGTCTGTACTGCCCCCATTCCACCGCTATCACTGTCTACTCTGCCCTATTATTACTGCTGTGTATACCGCCCCATTGTCCTGTTATGACCACAATCTATACCACCCCGTTATCGCTGACGTCTATATCACCCTGTTCTCACTGTCCTTTCACCCCGCCGCCTGCACTGCCCCTTTCCTCCAGTTCTCCCCGTCACCCGCACCGCCCAGTTATCACCGTCGTCTAAATTGCTCTGTTCTACCTTATGGCATCTCAATATATAAAGCTCACAGCTCAGTATACAGTCCAGGAAGATGGTTTATGGTAGATGATACATCTCATCCAACCCCATTCACCCTATGTGGTTTTCATTATCAGCTTCGTTTTTTAAACAAATTTTTTTTCCCCTTCAATTGATTTGACTAGCAGAAGGGGAGCCAGGACCCAGATAAAGGACACTCATGTGCCACCAATCACAAGGCCGCTTATAGTCCTGCGGAGCTCTGTATGGAGAGCTGTGATTGGTCCTCCGCCCGCAGCAGCATACACCCCAGTGCTCCCCGATATCAGCCATTTCCGGCCGCTGCTGACAGGAAGCCGCCACTATCTCCAGGGATGAGCCCAGCGTGACAGCGGCGGTGGCCGCGCTGCTGGAGGGCGGGCTGCCGCCTGTGGGTGTGGTCCTCCAGCCCCATTCAATGAGTATGAAGGCAATAGGTGACCGGCCTGAGCCGTATGAGCAGCCGCCGATACAGCACGATGCAGCCCGGCCCGAGAGCGCACACAGCGCGCAGCCTATTCATGCACGGCACAGGCCAGGCCGCCTCAGCACCCGGCGGCTGCCATATTGGAGCGCAGGGCGGAGCGCTCCCGGGCTCCCTCACCCGTACAGGGCGGCTGGCTGCAGTGGAGAGGCGCACGGGCAAGCAGCGCGGTACCTTAACGATCCTGCGGGGTAACCCGGTCATCCTGTCTTATAGTGAGTGCAGCCTCGACTCGCTCTGCGTGCCGCCGGATCCTCCTGTCACGCACAAGTGGAACTGCGGCGTCCGTTTCCGAATACGTCATGACGGCGCCGAGGAGACTCCTGGGAAATGTAGTAGCGGAAGCTGTGTGCGGTGACGTCAGAGGCTTAGGGCTGGGACGGTGTCACTCGCCTGGAGGGTGGAAGCTGTAGTATTTGCTTATAGGGGCTCTCCCTCCCTGCACTGCGGTGGTTTATAGGTGATAGGGGCCGGGCACACCTCTAGGACAAGCACCATCTTGGAAAATGGCCCCAAAAGGTTGGGATTAGGATGGAGGGCCAGGCCCGACTCTCCATTCCAGGCATCCTCACACTGCGGCCCTCCAGCTGTTGGGAAACTACAACTCCCATCATTCCCACTGTTACAGATTATATAAATGCATCATGGGAGTTGTAGTTTCCCAACAGCTGGAGGGCCTGCTCCATTCTGTTCAATGGGAGTTCGTGAACAGGTGAGCGGTGTGTTCAGAACTCCCATTGAACAGAATGGAGAATTATGTGTGCAAGTGTGACCGTCTCTGATCCTAGACTTTCAGGGGCCTTTTTCCGAGATGGTCCCAGACTTGGATGGCATATCCAAAAGTCTATGGTGGGCACACCCCTTTAAGGGTAACTTCACACAGATGATTTTGACTCTGTGTCCTCGCCCAAAAAAGCCCCCAATTCATTTTCATTGATTCCTATGTAAAACCTTGTTGTAGTTCACACACCGTGAGGAAAATTGACTCAAAAATGACAGATTGGTGGCAGCACGGTGGGATCAAGATAATAGTGTGTGTGAGTGCAGGTTCGGTACTCCCAGACACTAAGGACTACCAGCAGTGGCTTTTGCTGCTGGGGTCTTAAGATAAGCTCAAAACTAGACAAGTCTGAGTGCAAATACAAGGTGTTGGGTGCATTCAGGTTGCATTTTTTGTATCAGTAACCAAGGGTTGCAAGGGCGGCTGGTCGCGGCAGGGGCAAAAATAACCAACTGGCCAAAGCTGTAGGCTCTGAGGAAACAGATGGCGGAGTTCGCCAGGAGGAGCTCAGACTAGGCTGTGGACTATGAAGGCGAGGAGGAGTCCAGCTTGCGCTCCTCAAGGAGCCAGTCACAGATGGTCAATTCCTCAGGGGGCCGCTCACCCTCAGCTATTCTGTAAGCTGCCCTGGCTAAGCTTGAGGCTGGAGGCCTCGACACCTACAAAGCCCTCCTAGCAGCTGCAGAAAGTCGCGAGCAAGCAGAGGCGGCAGCTGTGGAAGGCCAGCGTGAGCATGACCACCAGTTACAGATGCTGCAGCTACAAAAGGCACAGTCCACCCCAGCCAGTCAAGAGCCTCCTGAGACCCAGGTCCCAAAGCTAAGGGCAGAAGATTTTCGGCCAGGACCATGTACCTGAGGACCAGTGGGTCCGGTTCCTAACTCCTTGTCTCAGGGGTAAAGCCATGGAGATGTTTGGGGACCTGCCCAACGATGCCACCCTGACCTATGTATATATTGTCTGTCTAGTGCACCCTCCAAGGCGAATTAAATCTATAAACTTTAATCTGAGTTATAGAAGAGTGAATAAATCAGGCGATACCTTTTAGAGGCTAACTGAGTATATTTGATGGTGAGCTTTCGAGAGTACTAGCTCCCTTCTTCAGACATGGTGTTATACAATAAACTGAAAATTCACAGACATTTTATACACAAAAGACATGGATCTTCAAAGGATCTTAGAATTCTTAAAAATAACAAAATGCAATATAAGCAGACAAGTCATTTACAACTTAATCTGAGTTAGTCTGTCTTGATCATCGGCCTCACCCGCCTTATACTCTGTCTTTAAAGTATAGCTACCCCAAGGCTGGTTCCTGGCCTTGTTGTAAATTGGTAACAGACCGGTCTTAAAACCATTGAGGGACTGGTGGCAGTTTATTGGGCTGAAAGAGCTCTGGTTAACCAGCGTGGGTAAACAGATCTCTCCCACTCATTCAGGGTTGTGGGTGAGTAGGGTGTCCTCTTGCACTCCCTGGGTCTTCCTGTGCCCGTGTGGACAGGGGTTAGCTGTGAAACTGTATCTGGCTGATCTTGACCTTGTATACCTCAAGTCAGGCCGTCGATCCTCGAGTGGGCTCAGCAGGGTTTTCCTGACACACACGACAAGGTTTTTCTGCGCCTCTTTGGATTCTGAAAAAGAAGTGTCATGTCACATCCAAATCAGCCGTGTGAACATAGCCTTAGGGCACCTCTGAGCCCAACTTTATCATTAAAGCAACGTTTACTGCACAGGTTGGCTCTCAGCTAGCTATGACCTAAGCATATATGAGAATGAGGAGGGCAGCACCTGCAGACATCCTCTCCATTGAAACTTTTCAATATCAGCAGCACACTACTAATACTAAAAAACTATCAGAAGGCACATAGGACATTTTGGAAAAGCATTTCTGCTACCTTGGATACATGAAAAAATGTTAAGGTTCTTAGTTCACATTTTTGATCAAAACTGCTTAAGCCCACCTCCCAATCAGCAAGGGGAACTCAATACAGGTGGCAACCCACACTAACGTTATCTCTCTTAGTGCCTGTTCAGACCTCCACACCTCAGGGAGAGAAGGTTCCTGCTGATTGGGAGGTGGGCTTAACCCCTTACCGCCGGAGCCAGTTTTGGCCTCTCTGACAGAGCCCTATTTTTGAAATCTGTCGTGTCACTTTATGTGAGAATAACTTTTTGACACTTTAACCTATCCATTGTTTTTCCGTGACACATTGTGCTTTAAGATAGTAAGAAATTTTGGTCCAAAAAAATGCTTGTTTATTTGTGAAAAATATCAAAAAATCGTGAAAAATTTGAAAAATGTACCAATTTTAAACTTCAAAAATTTCTGCATGTAAGACAGTTATTTCACTCAAAATAGTTTATAACTAGCATCTACTCTATGTCTGCTGTAGTTTGGCATAATTTTTTTTAAATGTTTTTTTTTTTTTTTAACGACACTAGCGGGCTTAGAAATTTAGTAGTAATTTTCAAATTTTCAACAAAATTTTTTGCAATATACTTTTTTTTAGAGAACCAGCCCCAGTTCTAACGTGTTTTTGTTTGGGCCCTTTGTATTTTTAGATGCCCCCATTAAGAAACTACCCCCCTTAAATTATTAAAAAACCGCTTTTGGGAAAGTTTTTTAAACCCCAATTAGGTTTTTCCCAAAAAAAATTAAAGCAAAGTGGAAGTAAAATTTTTCTAATTTCATTTTTTTTTGCAAAATTTTAAATTTTTTTATACATTGTTCACAAGAATCGGTAAATGTGATAAAGGGAAATGAAAATTTTAATATTTTTTCCCCCCTTTCCCTGCCTTTTTTCAGAGATATCCCATATGTGGCCCTGTGCTTTTTTTTGGCTCAACCCAACCCCCAAGAATGGGAGGGCATAGGGACCCGGGGGGCCCTCTTTTTTTCATTACGTTTTTTATTTGGGGGAAATTTCGGGTTTGGGACACCCAAAAGGTTTCCCAAAAAATTTAATTTAAACTCCCAAAAAATTTCCCCATATTGGAAACAACCCCCCTTTAAAAGGAAAATAACCCCGGGGGTTTGTAGTGAGCAAAATGACCCCACAGGGTGGTCAAAAAAATTTTTTTATTTTGGCGGGAAAAAAGAAAAAAAAAAATTTTTTCCCCAAAAATAATTTTCCAATTTTTAGCTAAAAAATTTTTTAATTTTTAAAAGGAACCCGGGTTAAAAAGGCCCCCAAAACCCTTTTAACAATTTTTTCCCAAATTTTCCGCAATACCCTACATGGGGGGTGTAATTGTTTTTGGGCGCATGGCGGGGGGTAAAAGGGGAGGGAGCGTATTTGGCTTTTGGCGCACAGAAAATTGGGGGGGGGGGCCATGCGCTTTTTCCCAAAACCCCCCAAAGTCCCAGAAAAAGGTAAAAACCCTTTCCAAAGTCCCCCCTTTTTGGATTCAGCACCCTATAAAAACTCATCAAGGGGGGTATTGTACATTTTGGGTGCACAGGTTTTAAACAAATTTTGTTTTTTTTTTGCTTTGGGCTATGAAAATGGGGGGAAAAACGCAGCCCCCCCTTTTTTTTTTTGGGGCTTAAAATTTTACAGCTTTCGCCGTCCCAGTAAAAAGACAGGATTTTCTTTACAAAGGGGGGCGGTACAATTTGCAAGGGGTATAGATTTTATTTTTAGTTTTTTTTTTTTTTAAAAATTATTTTAAACACAATAAAAAATAGGTTAAAAAAAAAAATTTTTTTTTTTTTTTTTTTTGTTGTTCTGTTTGATAGCCATAACGTTTTCAGTTTTTGTATACGGAGCAGTTTTCCTTGGGCTTTTTTTTTTGGGGGGATTTTGACGTTTTTATTAGTCCCATTTGGGGGGGAATCCCCGTTTTGGGTTAACTTTTTTTTAAAGGGTTTTTGGGTGGGGGCTTTTTTGAAAAAAAATACGCTTTTTTTCCTGGTAGTTTTTTTTTATTTTTTAACAGGGGTCCCCCTTTGCAAAAATTGCCCATACTAGTATTACTAAACAGGCCCGGATCTTTAAAAGCATACCCAATTTGTATTTTTTTTAGGGTTTTAGCTTTTTACACAAAAAAAAAACATTTTTTATTAAAAAAGGGAAAAAAATTTGTTTTTGCATCGCCATAAGTGGGGGGGGCCATAACTTATTTTTTTTTTCTTTTGTACGGGCTGTGTGGGGGCTTGTTTTTTGGGGGAAGAGGGGGAATTTTTTTTTGGTTTAAAAAAATTTTTGGGGAAAAGATTTTTGATCATTTTAAATCCTTTTTTTGGAAGGCAGGGTGAAGAAAATACTGCAATCCCGTATTGTTTTTTTTTTTTTATTTTTAACACGCTCCCCGTGCAGTTTTCCATACCATTAGCTTTACTCCCCGGGGTCGATACATTAGGGGCGAAAAACCCTTTATTTATATATTTTTTTTAATTTTTTTGAAGCATTTTAAAAAAAAAAAAAGTGTTTTTTTTTTGTTAAATAATTTTTTAAATCCCCTCGCTTTTTTCTGAGACCCATAACTTTTTTTTTTTCCCGTTTTCAAAAGACATGTATGGATTTTTTTTTGGGATAAAACTAAATTTTTAATTGGTAAAATTTTTGGGGCCCCTAAAAGAGTTTTTGACCCTTTTGGATTCCCTTTTTATGTGCTTTTAGGATGAAAAAAAAATCGAAATTTTTTGGGGGGAAACTGTTTTTTTTTTTTGTTTTTTTTGGGGTTTTTCCCCCCGTAGGGGTTAAATTTAAAATGACAGTTTTTATCGGGGGGGTCGTTACCCACGGGGCGATACCAAAAAGGGGTACTTTATTTTTTTTTTGATTTTTTTTGGGGGCCGTTTGGCGTTGAAAAGGGGGAAAAGGGGCGGTGAAAAGTGTTTTTTTTTATATTTTTTGTTTTTTTTTTATTTTTTTTTCATTTGGGACATTTTTTTTTTAATTTTTTTAAAATTTTTTTTCATTTTTTATTTTTCTAACAACAATCATCAGATTGTTGTTAGAAAGGGGGCCAGTGCACAGTAAATCGTACTGTGTACTGGCGCCTGACAACCTGTTTCCCCCTGCCCCAATGCAGGGGGCTGGTGACCCTTTACCGAAGACCCCCGGGAAAATGCCCTTCACTTCCCGGGGGGGCATCAGAAAAGATCGGTGCCGCAAATTTAAAACTCATCCCCCCTGCCCCGAGGGTTTATTATCGCAGTGCGGTAAAATTTAAGCTTTAAACCCCACGGGGGAGCTTTACTCCGGGCCCCGGGGGTTTCGGGATGGGGGCCCCGCGGTAATCTAAAACCCCTTTGGGGGCCCCTGTTGCGATCGCGCGTGGCTCGCCCCAACCCCCCGCGATCGCCAAGGGGGTAAGGATACGTCCATTTGCCGGGGAAATCACTTCCCCCTAGGGGGTATCCATACCCCCATGTCGGGAAGGGGTTAAAGAGAACCTTTCACATAGTTTTTTTTCTCCCCCGGCTGAGGACAAAAAAGGTAGGGGTCAGACCCGCTGTTTTTTCCCGCGCTGTGCCCCTTAAACTGTAAAATGTGCAGTTTTTTTGTGTATTTAATGCTCAAATCCCGCCCGTTTTCAACCAAAGAGTCATTCGAAGAGTCCATCAGGGGTGTCCGTTTTTCCAAACCCCGCCCACCCGGGTGCTAAACCCCCCCCCACCCCAAATGACAAAACCTGTTTTTTTGGGAAAAGGTTGACACATGTGAATAACTGTCGTGGGGGAGGGTTGCCTTTTGGGGGGCGGGGGTAACAAACCCGCTCTGAATAAGATTTTAGGGGGAAATGCTCTAAAATACAATCCCTTAAAAGAATAAGGGGGGCACAGGGGCCCGGAAACAGCAGGCCTGAACTAGCTTGTGCCCGCCCAAGCCCAAGGGGGGGATAAATATGTTTAAAGGTTTTTTCTTTAAAGGGGTTTTTTTTACGAAGTAGAAAATTTATGTGGGAAGCCCTTCAAATGAAATAACAAAAATTTTTCCCCCTTCATTATTATTAAAAAAATTTTGCACCGTTTCCCCTTGGGTTTTTGCTACTCCCTTTTTTGAAACCATTGTTTAAAAGCCGTTCCCGGGGATTCAACCAGGGCTGAGAGTCCTAAATCCTGGTCAGAATTTAAACTCCCCTTCAGGCAGGTACTGAGTGTTCAAAACCCCCGGTGCGTCACTCTACTCCCCCTCCCGTACTTCTTAGTTTTATCAGTGAAAAAAATAAAAAAGAAACCTCATGAGTATACAATGCTTTACATAAAAAATTTCTTTGATTACGGAGGGGAAAAGGTTTTGTGATGTACCTGCAGATCACATAAGCAATTCAAACAAATCACCACGCCCCTTCTGAGTGGTGCGGGGGTAAGAAAAGGATTGTGGAAAAAACCCCTTTTAAGCATTTTTATTAAAAATGTGTGTTTTTTGAAAATTTTTTAAAGTGTATAATATGCTGCCACCCAGTGTGCTCCTATGCTAAATTTTTTTTTAAAAAATTTTTGGATGTCAAATCAAAAAATTTTTTTCAACTGTTTGTAGGGGGAAGTGGCTGCCCCCTCTTGGTTTTTCGCACTCCACCCACCTGCACAGGTTTTTAATCCTGCAGAGAACCTTTTAGCGGGAACTTCTCTCCCCGAAATGGTAGGTTGAAAAGGGACTAAAGAGAGGTTTAAAGTTAGTGTAAGGGTTCCCCCCGTAAATTTAGGGCCCTTTCTGATTGGGGGGTGGGCCTTTTAAACAGTTTTTTTGGGTTCCCAAAAAATGTTAACTAAGAACCTCAAAAAATTTTCCTGTATTCTAAGTAGCAGAAAATGCTTTTCCCCAAAAATTTTTCCCATTGCCTTTTTTTTGTTAGTATTTTGCTGCTGAATTATTGTGTTTTTATGTTTTCTGCCACATCAATGTGCATCTTTGCCCAATTTTTTTCAAAAAAGTTTTTTTGGGTTGCAAAACCAAAAATTTTGTTTTTTTAAACTTTTCCATTCAGTTCTATGGAGCCCCCGAAAGTGCTCCAAACGCACAAAACTTGGCAATTAGAGCCGAGCACAAATTTAATAGAAGGACAAATTTCAGGGGCTGCCCTCCTTATTTTTTCATGTTTCATCTGGGTCAGAAACTGGGCTTTGCAGTGGAATACCCCCCTTTAAAGGGGTTTTTTTTAAAACAAAGTAAAAAGGACCCTGGAAAAAATTGCAAATTAAAAAAACATTTTTCAAACCCTTCACATTATTTTAAAAATTCTGGACCCCCTTTTTTTTTTAGCTGCTCCTTTTAGTGATCAAAATTTTTACAGCCCTTTTCCCAGGGGGTACGCCAGGGGGGGTTTTGGGGGCTCCTCAGTCCCCGGTCGCACATGCTCAGACATCACCCCCCTCAGGCAAACCCCTGAGTGTTTCCCAAAACCCCCGGAAACTGTCCCCTCACTCCGGGCCTCTTTTAAATCCTTTGTAATTTGTCAAACAGTTCAAAAAAATAAAAAAAAAAACCTCAAAGAAGGGATTTTTGCAAATTTATAGAGGAAAAAAAAAAAGGGTTTTGGTTCCTGCCCGGGGTTTGAAACCCAGGGGCCCTTTTGCTGTGATGCAAAAACTTTTTCCTCTGAGGGAAAAATTGTACTACTCAAACTCTATACATAAGTAGGAAACCTTTTTAATTTTACTACAGGAGGAAAGGCAGGGGATGTCATCCTGCGGGGCACATTATGCAATTTAAAAAAATCCCCCCACACCCCCCTTCCCGACACCCCAAAAGTTAAGAGCTTAAAATTTCAAGGGGTTTTGGGAAAAGAGGGTTTTTGGGCCCAAAACCCTTTTTAAACCAGCTGTTTTTCTTTTTTATTTTTCCAAACCCTTCATAATATTTTTAAATTGTACTTTTAAAAAATTAAGACTTTTTTTTGTGATCTAGATTTATCTCTCAGGTTCCATTTTTTTCACCACAAAAATTGTTTGGGAAAAAACCACAAATATTCTTTGTGGGGTGGATTATCAAAAAAACAACACAACTGCACAATTTTAAGGGGGGGGGGGGTTAAAGAGTGCATGGTTTTATATGCCCTTTTATGTTTTTCTATATTCCCGCAGGTTTGGGGGAAAAAATTTTCCCGCATTTCCAAAAATTTTTAAAAAATTTTTATTTTGTTTTTAAATATTTAAAAAAAAAAAGGGTTTTTTCCATGCCACTTTCAGAGACCAATAACTTTTCTGCCATTGAAAGGGTGCAAAGAAAGGGTATTTTCTTGCAGGGTGAAAGGGGTTTTTTTTTATTGGTTTTCAATTTGGGGGGCTTGCCCAAATTTTTGATCACTTTTTTTTTTTGCATTTTTTCTGAGATCTAGAGGGCGACATGTAGGAATGGGGCTGTGTCTTTTCAGCCAGATATCAGACACAGCCCCCCTAAGCTAAATTTTTAAATGGCCCGTACGCAAATATCAGGCGCATTACATAGCGCCCACGGCACTTTGTAATGCGGCTGATTTCAGGGGGCGGCGGGGAGGTGGGGCGCACTAGAACCATACGGAGCTATACATTTATAGCTTTGCTACGGCAAATACAGGCACATTACTGCTGGAACAGGTAAACCACTTTCAAAGTAGTACACCGGAGCCAGAAATTCCCCCGCTAAATGCCCCGATTTTCTACCCCTGAAACAGTTTTCATAAATCAGGTCATTCTGGGGCTATTAAATGCGCAAAATTTGGTTTTTAAACCCCCACATTTCATAACGCCCGAATGACAAACAAACTTTTTCTGGCTTCAGGTATTTTCTTTTACAGCACTTAGTGTGTGGGATAAATAATATAATATTGCACTTGTTCAGGCTTTAACAAACACCAAGTTTGTACATTTTTTTTGCTGTTTTTTTTATATCATAAAAAGATTGCCTCTTATTTTTTTATATTTCTTACTGGTTGCCTACAGGCCGTTAATTATAAATGTCTGAACTGTCCTTGTAGCTCTTAGCTGCTGATGACCAAGATACAACTGGCTTTTAGTGACAAGCTCTCCAATGAGAAGGCAGGGATGGTTTATAACACATTTAGTGAGCATTGTATATACAGCTCAGCAGGAAGCCTTCTACTCCGGTCATGTGACGGCTAGGGTTGGGTAAACACAGATACTGCTGGGTCCAGATCAGCTCTGTAGTCCGTGCTGGATGTATTTCCTCTGTAAGGCTAGGTCTCCATAGCCTAGCAAAACAAATATTTCGCATTTTTTGGGGATTTAATACCGCCCCAAAACGGTTTGTTTGGGCACCCCCCATAGACAGAACAAAAAAAACCTTAGTCTCTACAGATCGTATTTTCTCTGCTCGTTTTTCCGGCGCTTTGAGTTTCTTCTTCGTCTTTAGATACAATTCAATTGTTTTGGGGCCCCCCCCCCCCCCCCCCCCCCAAAAAAAAAAAAAGAGAACCGACTGCGGTTTTTGCACAAAACCTGACTAAAACTGTGGTCATGCAATTGGGGCAAAAAAATGGTTGACCTTTTAGCCATTTCTAGTGCCATGGGGACCCCACCTAACTGGTTAAATTTTTAAAACCCCCCCAAATACAAAAAAAATCAGCAAAAAAAAAAAAATTTTTAAATATGAACCTTTTGCGGTGCTATGTGTAAAATATATTGAAAAACCGACCGTCCAAACTGCCACCGTTTTTCCTTGGCCCAAACCCAAAAACCCAACCAAATATTAAACACCAAAATAAAAAAAGCCCAAACAGGGAAATTTTTCACATATTTCCCCTATATGGGATTCTTGAACTTTGGGTTTTTTTTTGCTTAGGTTTTTTTTAACCCCTTGAGAATTTGGGTCATTTTTTTACACTCAATTTTAAATTTTTTAAAAAAACTTTTTTTTTTAATTAAAAAGAAAAATTTAAAAAAAAAGATCGATTTTAAAAATTTAAAAAAAAAAAACCCGGGCCCGAACAAAAAGGACATAATTGCAAAACTTATCTTAGTGACACTTTTTGCTTTAAAAAAAAAAAGTAATACCGGGAAAATACTCGATATAAGGGGGTTTTTTCAGGGACAAAAAAAAGTGCTGAAAAAACCCCCCTCGGCTTTTACTCAGTCACTGTCGGCGCTCACCGCTGTTTAAGGCCCCTTTCGCTGACAGGGAAAGCTTCAGTTATATTTCGGCTCCCAGGGAAAGCGCTATAACTTTAATCCCGAGTCAGGCCCGACAGGGTTTCGGGCGCTTTTTGGGGGCCCGTGCGCTGTCACTATCCCCTTCCCCTGCATGCGCCCCCTCCGGGGGCGCACACAAGGGGAAGAGGGCCGCTGGCCCGGCCCCAGAGGGGCCGGGGCTCCGCCTTTCCCCATTGGGGCCCCCGGGCGGCCGCAAAACTTGGGGGGCTGTCCGGAGTTTCCGGCACAGGCAGCGTGTGTCGTCACGCTGGGTGCACGGGCCCAATAAACGTCACCCCCTGTGCCCGGGAAAAACCGAGGGGCGCGCCCGGGAGACGGAGCGTGGGGGGCCAGGTAATGGTTTGTTTTTTTTTTATTTAAAAAAGATTTCCTATAAACCCGCCTAGTACTACCTATAAACCCTTTCCTATACCTGCCTAGTAATGCCTATTAAACCCCCATAGCCTTTTAGGGGACCTATGCCAGCCTATACCCTGCCCATACCTGCTATAAAAGCCTATACCTGCCTATAGCCGTCTAAGGGGGCCCATCCAGCCCCATTTCCCTTTCATAAAACCGCCTAGGTGACCTATACCCGCCTAAAACCTTTCTAGGGGGACCTATACCAGCCAAAAACGACCTATACCTGCTATGGACCTATACCTGCCTAAGGGGGGAAAATTTCCTGCCTATAGCCCTGCCTAGGGGACATAAAAGCTTCCTATACCCCCCTATGGGATACATTAAATGGCCCAAACATGCCTATAACCTAAATAAATATGGGGAAAAATTAAACCCCCTATCAACCCCCTATGTAGGGGGGAACCATTTAAAAACTGCCCCTTTAAAAAATTTTAAATTTTTTTGTAAAAAAACCTATTTTTATTATTTTTCCCCCCCAAAAGGCCCCCAGGATTTTCCCCCTAGAAAAAAATACTTAAAACCAAACAAATAAGCTTACCCCGGTTTTTGAAATTTTTTTTTTTTTTGTGGCAAAATTTTGGTTCCCCGTTTTAAAACTGAGGGTCGGGGGGGGGGAGGGGGCTTGTTCACCCCCGGCTTTTTTAAAAAGTTTTTGGATACCGGCAACAAACCGGGGGGGGGAACAAATTTCAGTCTTTTAAATTATCAAGGGGGGGAAAAGCGCCCCCTCCTATTTTTCCCCACTTTGGGTATTAAAAACGAAAAAAGGGTTTTGAGCTCTCCTGCGCTTGCGATTTCCGAAACCGCTTTAAAATTACCATTTAATTCCCCAGTGCGTTTTTTAACCCAACCCCCGAAACGCCCCAAAAAAATGGGTGGTTTTGGGGGTTTTCCATTAAAAGGTAATTGGGGGTAATTTTTTTTGAATTGATTTAAAGGGAGAAAAGGATTTTTTTGGGAGGGGGGGGGGGTTTTTTAGTGGGGGGGTTTTTTGGGGAAGGGGTTTTTTTTTTTTTTTTTAAAGGGGGGTAGGGGGAGGAGGAAGGGGAGGGGGGGGGGAGGGGAAGGTAAAGGTGAGGGGGGGGGTAAGCGGGGAGGGGGAGGGGAAACGGGGGGGGGGAGGGGGGAGGGAAAGGGGAGGAAGAGGGGGCAGCGCAGGTTTAAAGGGGCGGGGAGCGCAGATGAAAAGGCGCCCGGGGGCGGGGGTGAGCGGGGATAGCGGGGGAAAACTTTGATGGCTTTGGGGGGCAGACTGCCCAAAAAAATGGGGAAAAAGGGGGCAGACGAGCAATGAATTTAACATGGGGGGAGACGAGCAATGAAAGGGAACCCGGGGGCGAGAGAGAACTCTCTCACACACACACACACACTGTCGAAAACGAAACCGGAAAGCGGAT
Source organism: Phyllomedusa bahiana (assembly GCA_025379985.1). Classification (NCBI taxonomy): domain Eukaryota; kingdom Metazoa; phylum Chordata; class Amphibia; order Anura; family Hylidae; genus Phyllomedusa; species Phyllomedusa bahiana. The sequence goes on from JAODAL010001398.1 coordinate 83,826, forward strand.
GCGTAAAACCAGGTGAAAAAGAAATCAAACGGATACAAATAAAGTATCCAATGCTGCGTTTTGGCGGATCCGCTTTCCGGGATAGCGCTTTTCAAGTGCCGAAAACGGTTTCCGTAAAAATGATCCAAAACGCCGTGTGAACAAGCCCTTATACTCGAGTATATACGGTAATAATAATATGTAATAATTACATAAAAATAAAGCTTTGTGTATCAGAGAAAAAGGGGAAAGATAAACCTGCATGTACTTAAAAAAATGTGTGTTTAGGAATACAAATAGTTGGAAACATTTTTTTCATTGGTCTCTTAGGCTATGTTCACACGGGTTAACTGCGGACGAAATTTTACCCCGCAGTTAACCGTTTTGGCCGGGGGCGGGCACTTAGCCGCCCATAGAGAATCATTACCAGCGGCGCATATACGCCGCTGGTAATTCACATGTGAACTATCTCGCCCCTCGGCGGATTCGCCGAGCAGGGAGAGGAGACGTAATCCATAGTTCTCTATGAGAACTGTGCATTACCGTAGTTACTGGGACGGATTCAGCCCGTAATTGGCGCACTCCGGCGCGTAATTACGGACTGAATTACGTCCCGCAGTTAGCAGTGTGAACATGGCCTAATTGTATTAAATCTCCTTAGGGGAGTTTGACATGCGATTGCTTGTACTATATACTGCACCATTTATGTACTGCAGTGCATAGTTATTTCAATGATTTTCCATGTAATAGGAGAACAATCATGCCAGGCCTAGGGGCTTTCATTAAGGCTGGCATGCCAAACGTATAGCACCCTGCATTCTCATAGTGCTGAAGGGTGGGTGGCTTTTTTGGTTCCTGTTGAACTAACATAGCTGGATGAATTCTTTAAATAGATGCTTCTAACAGATGTCAAATAGTGGTTTCCATCACCCATAGGAAGCAAAATCAGAACAACAATGTATTTGGTAATAATCGCTATGAACCATTGCCTATTTAAATCAATAAATCCAAAAGAAGCAGCAAAAATTCAGAGTCTTCCCTCAAGTTTTTTTTACTAATCTATGGGATCGGCGCAAATAATATATAAAATACATAAATTATATTTTTATATATATATATTTTTATATATAAAAATAATATAATATATAATTTTCTTAAAAAAATAGTGTTGGAAAAATAGTTTATAGAATTGGCAGAATTAATGAAAAGGCTCTGTTCTTTAAAACATGGGCACTTTTTAATTAATATCTATTGCACAACACAACATTATAATATATAATATATAAAAATATATATATTATAATATATATATATAAATATATAATATTTTATATATATATATAAAATATACATACACACATACATACATACACACACAAATATACATATATACACACTTGACTAAAAACAAAGCGTCTAGCTTCCTGAGACCTGAGGAAGCTCAGCACGAGTCTAAGTGAAATGTGCAGTCCATGTTTTTACTAAGATATCTCTTGTCATAGGAATTTTTTACGTTTTTAGGTGTGTATTAGTCAAGTATATACACCACTCACAAAAAGATAGGGATATTTAGCTTTTGGTTGAAATTTCAGGATGAACACAAAATTTGTCTTTTTTTTAAATGGACTAAATAAGATCATCTCTTAACTTTAGAATACACATGACCAGCTGTACAATATTTCAGTACTTTTTGCACACGTTGCTGATCTCTAACAAGGAGCTTAAAGGCAAAATTCACAACATAAGTTTAGGGGATCAATTTGAATTGGGATTTAACCCCTTAAGGACCAGGCGTTTTTTTTTTGTGACACGTTCGTTTTTCCCTCCTCGCCTTCTGAAAGTCATAAGTTTTTTATTTTTCCACCTACATAGACACATGAGGCTTTTATTTTGCAGGACAAGATGTACTTTCTAATGGTGTTATTCACTATACTATAGAATATACTGGGAAACCGCAAAAAAATTCCAAGTGGGACAAATTGTGAAAAAAAACGTATTTTCGCCCTGTTTGCGGGGTTTTGTTTTTACAGCGTTCAATCTTCGGTAAACATAATGTGTTATCTGTATTCTACAGGTTGATACGCATCCGGCAATGCCAAACATGTAGGGTTTCCATTATGTTTTGGTACCGTAAAAAAATTCCAAACTTTTTCTATTTTTGAAATTTGCACCGCGGCGCCAGTTTGTGCCACCAATAACTTTTTTATAACAACACCTACGGACGTCAGTGAGGGGGCATTTTTTGCGGGCCGAAGTGTACTTTTTATCGCTAGCAGCTTGGAATGCATGCAACTTTTTTGATCACTTTTATTCCATTTTTTAAGCAATTTTGGCGTTTGGAATTTTTTTTCTTCTACGGTGTTCAGCGTACGGGATAAATTATGTTATATTTTTATAGAGCGGACTTTTTCGGATGCGGCGATACCAAATATGTGTAACTTTTATTGTTTTTATTTGTAAAATGGGGAAAGGGGGGTGATTTGAACTTTTAATACTTTTTTTTTGTACTGTAAAACTATTATATTTTTTTTTTACTTTAAGGCCGCGTTCACACGGCTTATTCACGGCGGATTTGTGACCCGGGATTGCGCCCCGCAACCCGGGTGAATAAGGGGGGGGGACGGGGGGGCCGGAACGCGGGGGGGACCCGCCCCCCGGCCCCAAAACTGTCATTATCACGCGCGTCCCGGCCGTAAATAATTTTCAGTCACTTTCTCCCCCCCCGGCGGTTTCGCCGGGGGGGGCGAGGGAAATCCACGTTCCTATAAGCAGTGGATTATTGTAATTACCCGACGGATTGGCGCCGTACGCAGCGCAAATGCGGCGGGGATACACCCCAATCCGCGACAAAAACCGTGTAACAAGGCCTAACATTGGGGGCCACCTATGGTTGCCCCTTTAGGGGCGCGATTGGCAAGCTTTAGACTTTACCAAGATGGGGGTTTCCCCCCCACTTCCGTCTGGGGGACGGAAGTGGGGCAACCAGACAGAAGTGACAGGGCCTTCCAAGGCTCCCCTGCCATATCCTGGGTTTGGTTTGCTGCAGCAATGCTCGGGGGTGCCGATCATCCTCAAGATGGGTTCGGGCACCGATTTTAATTCTTTCAGACGCCAGGGCCATCTTGCCGCGGCATCAAAGGGGTTAAACAGCATGGGGGGGGCGACGCTGCCCTTTTCGCGCTTAAGGGCCCAGGTGTTAGCAGCTTTAGCGAGCGTTCCCATGCAAAGCCCCTTATGGAACCTGGGACGTACTCATACGTCCAGGGTCCTTAAGGGGTTAAACAGTCATCCTCATCATTTTGTCATCATGAGACCAAGTCAACACCTTAAAACTTATCAACAGACCTCCTTTTAAAAGGGCTTTAAGCGGATTCCTCAAACAAAGGCCACATTTAGATTAAAAAGAGGGGATCACATTGTATCAAGACTGGAAGAGCACAAAACAAAGAAGGGGACGTCTTTTGGCTACATCCCCCGTTTTCACTGTAAACAATCCCCCGGGGGAAACTAGATTATGAATGGCACAACCCGAACACTTTTTAGGGGGGTGAAGGAAAAAAAAGTGTCACTCGAACATTTGACCATTAACACGTGGTCTGTGTGCTAGATGACCTGCAAGGGTACATAACTAGTACCTGACCGATTCATACCAGGGTACCACTGCATCCCTACCTTTTTGTGAGTAGTGTATATTTTGTGTTGTGCAATAGAATATTAATAAAAAAGTGCACGTTTAACCCCTTCTGACGTTGGGCTATGCATAGGCCTAGCGGGAATTCATTCCCGCAAAGGCCGATTGATACTCCGGCATCGTGCGGGCTTACAACAACCCCGCACGACTGACATGTGGTATTTACTCTGGCCTCATGTCGCAACAAAACCCACGGCCGTGTTTAATCCTTTGCTCAAAGATCAATTAAGACGTCAAACTAAATAGCACAGGAGGAGTAGCTCCCCTGCCTGCTCTCGGCCACGAAGCGATCTCCTACCAGATGGGCCCCCAAAAGAAAGTCGCTTCTCGGTCGCGTGACGTCACCATGCCTACAGTGCATTGTGGGCAGGGATTTTACGAAACCGAAGACCAGCACATAGCAATAAGCGGTGTGCTGATCTCCTATTGCATGTGCATGAATGATTTGACGATCGTTCATACAATTCCTCTCTGGGGGAAAGAAAAAAAAAAGTGTAAAAAAGTTTTTTTTAAAAAAAATAAAAATAAATACAAAAAAAAATAAAAAAACTACACCCCCTTTCCCCTTCTCAAATGCCAATCACCCCCAAAAAAGATCAAAAATAAAGTGCCCATATTTGGTTTCTCCACGTGCGTAACGACCTGCCCAATAAATCTGTCACGTTAATTACCCCGTACGGTGAACGCCGTTAAAAAAACACAACAAAAAATTTTGTTCATCCCACAGCACATAAAATGGAATGCTAAAGTTGTACCAATTAAAAAAGTCAGTTCATCCCGTAAAAATAATAATAAAAAAAAAAGTCCTTACACGTCTCATCTCTGTATAAGGAAAAATAAAAAAGTTATGGCTCCAGAAACAGCATCAAAAATATTTTTTTCACAATAAAAAAACCTTTTTTTTTTTTTAAAGTGCGTCAACATAAAAAACTATATAAATTTGGTATCACTGTAATCATATTGACGCACAGAGTAAAACTAACTTGTCACGTATACTTCACGGTGAGCGCTGTTAAAATAAAAAAAAAAACACTACTAGGATTGCAGTATTTTCTTCACCCTGCCTTCCAAAAAATGGATTTAAAACTGATCAAAAAGTCTTGTCCACCCAAAAATGATACCAATACTAACGTCAACTCATCCTGCAAAAAACAACCCCCTACACAGCTCCGTTCACAGAAAAATAAAAAAGCTATGGCTCTCAGACTATGGCGATACAAAAGCGTGTTTTTACTATGTAAAAGCAGTAAAACAAACAAAAAAAAAAAACATACAAATTGGATATCACTGTAATCGCATCGACCTGCTGAGTAAAGTTAGCTTATCATTTATACCGCACAGTGACCGCTGTAAAAAATAAAAATAAACACTACCAGGATTGCTGTGTTTTGTTCAAATGCCTCACAAAAACCTGGCTAAAAAGTGATCAAAGCGTCATATGCACCCCATAATGGTATTTTTAAAAATGTCAACTCATCCCGCAAAAAACAAGCCCACGAAAAAGTTATGGCTGTCAGAATAGGACGACACAAATACTCAAATTTTTATAGACATATTTCTATTGTGTAAAAGTAATAAAACATTAAAAAAACTGTATAAAATTTATATCATCGTGATTGTACCGACCCACAAAGTAAAGTTATCCTGTCATTTATCCCGTATGACGAACACTGTAAAATTGAAGCCCAAAAGACAATGGGGGAACTGCGTTTCCCCCCACCATTTTCATGGCCCAAAGCTAAAAAAAAAACCTATGGAACACCTGTGCACCCAAAATGCACAATACACCCCTAGATGAGATCCCTGAGAGGTGTTGAATCCAGAATAGGGCAACTTATGGAAGGTTTCACCTGTTCTGCTACTTTGGGGGCTTTGTAAATGCGACATGGCACCCACCAAAATCTGTGTTCCAAAAGCCAAATAGCCCTCGCTCCCTTGTACGCCCTATGGCCCCTTCCTGTCATTGGTGGCAGTGCCTGCAGCGGTTCCTGTATTTGGGGACAGTGGCTGCAGCTCCTCCCGTCATTAATGGCAGTGGCTGCAAAGAGCTGCAGCGGTGAACAGAACGGTGGCAGGGCAAAAGGCTGGTAAGTATATTTCTTTGGAGGGGGGTTCGATTCTGGTGAGGGTTTTTGGAGTGAAGGAAGGGGGTGGGTAAGGGTAAGTTGGAGGGAAGAAAGTTTTGAGTGGGAGATAGATTAAGGGAAGAGGGGTCGAGATGGGGGGAAAGGTTTGGAGTTGAGGTTGAAGTGGAGGGTTTTTTTTTTTTTAGAATGGGGGGTTAGAATGCGGGTGGGAAAGTAGAGAGTGGGGGGGGGGGGGGGAAAATGATGGGCAGAGTATTCTCATCTTAGAAAAGCTGGGTTATGCGCACCCCCATAGGTGGCAACCTATGAAAATAAGATAGGAAAAATGTGTGCCACCTGTAGGGAATGGGACATCACCCAACTTTCCTGGACACTGGATAGACTATTGAGCACCAAGTAAAGCTGGGTGATACCCGATCTTCTACACAGCTTTCCGTGCCCATAAAAAATGAGAAGGGCATAGTCTCATTAAGAAAACAATTCCCAGAAAAAGCTGGTGGATAGCCAGCCCCAACAGAGGTTCCAAACCAGGCCTCTTTTTTTTCCTGTTCCATTTTGGGATAGAATATTTTTAAAGTTTATGCCATGAAAAAGGATTCCCGGGTGAAAAATTTTGCCCTTTTCAGCCTTTAAAAACCTTGAATAGCCCGGGCCAATAAGGGTTTTTTTAAGCCCCCTATTGCTTAATTGGGGGATTTGGGAATTTGTCAATTTTTTCTTTAAAAAAATTAATTTTTACCATTTGTTGCTAAGGTTTTTAGTTGAAAAAATTGATGGCTGCCCCAAATTATAAAATTTAAAGAATGTTGTCCCAAATTTTAAAAAAGTTTTCTAGCAAAGCTCTGTGACCTGGAAGAAATCATGTGCAGGGAGGTGAGAGGGGAGCTGTGAACATCTCCTCTTTTTGACTGGTGGATTCTGTGTTATCTGTACACAATGGTGTCTCCTTTCAGTTTGACCCTGCTTTTACTGATAATGAGCAGACACTGAAAATCTCCCACTACAGAACAAGAAGTGTCAGACTATTATTAGACTTAGTGGCCAAAGTGGAAAACTGCAGGACTTAAGAATCAATAAAAAATACTGAAAGTGATATGGAAAATTTAAAAAAACAACCAAAAATGCCTAAAAAATGTGTTTAACATAAAAATGTGAGTTAAACAATGTCAATTTTTGATGACACATTCCCTTTAAGTATCCTATGTGCATGAAGCTGCTGTAATCGATCTCTCTGACTGCTGTTAAAGAGGAGCAAACAAGGCCTAGTGGCCAAAGTGAAAACTGCAGGACTTAAGAATTATTAAAAAAATACTGAAAGTGATATGGAAAATTAAACAAACATAAAAATGAGACTTAAACAAGGACTAATTTTTTGATGACACATTCCCTTTAAGGCACACCAAATTTACACTGTTCTACAAGCTGTACACTGACTACTTTACATTGTACCAAAGTGTCACATCTTCAGTGTTGTCCCATGAAAAAATATAATACAATATTTACAAAAACATGAGGGGTGTACTCACTTTTGGGAGACATTGTCAATTCAACATAAAAGAGCTACAGTCCAATAGTAATAAAAGGAATTAATACAAAGTCTAATTTATCAATAAGTACAAAATACATGCAGCCCTGAAAAAATAAAACAAAAAAATTTGAACTTTTAAATTTTTTGCTTGTACTTGTAAAACTAAGCATATAATATTGTGTGGATTGAGGACATTTTGTAAATTCCATGTGGGAAACAATCCAAATTAGCGATCCTTAAGATGTTCTTTCTTCATTCGTCTTCTATGATATCTGAAATGGAGACATTAAACATGACAGGTAATGTAATCATTCTTTTTGGCATTTTTTCAAATTTTTGGGTTTTAAAAACCCACAATTTAGTGGTTTTAAACACAATTTTAAACTAAGGGGGTGTGTTGATGCAGACAGAGAAATGGATGAGAACAGGCTGATCAAAGTGCCTACCTTGAATGAACAACTGGTTTTACATCTGCAATTAGTACTGATTTTGTTTAAAGGGGGTGTTCCCATTTCTCCGATTACCTTTATACATGTAGGCAAAGGTAAATACAGACTATAACCAGTTACATTGCTGTTCTGATCTGGCTTCCTTTGAGATCTAGAGCAAATCCGTGCTTGTTTTCACAAGCTTCCCCAGGTCACCGACCACCTCTCTCTGTTTTCTAACAGACTCTAGAGCCCAGATCAGGATGGTCATCTCACTCCCTGTTGATCTTCCCCGGGAAAGCACAGGGGGCTTTTTTTATTTTAAATTATGTTCAAAACGTTTTATTTGGGAGGAACCCTTCGCCAGAAATTTCGCCCCCTATGCCCCTAAATAGGGTTTAAAAACCCCCCAGTCATTGGGTAAATCCACAGTTTCCAAAGAGAACAAAGGTTTAAAGTCTCCTCTCCCTTCGCAAAATTTACGGCGAGCGGGGAAGAAGTGAAAATGTCAATTTTTCAGGGCGTAAAAGCCCCGGAAAAATTTGCATGCCCTAGGGGGCCGGGCCGGCCCCCTGCCCGCCCCTGTACAGACGGCTTAATTTTTTGGGCGAAAAAACGTCCCGAATTTTAAATGTAAAACATAGCCCAACTGTAAAATTTTAAACCCTTTTAAAAAGCTCTGGAGCCTTGTGCACTGCTATTTAAACCCCTATTTTGCCAATGTCCCTCTAACAGGCTCAGCTAGAAATAGCAGAGCGGATACCCCCATTTACTCAATGGGAACCACCCACAGCCCGGGAAAGGGGAGCCTGAAAGCGGTTTGCGAATAGAAAGGCTCTTTTAAACAAAAGGTTAGAACACCCCCCTTTAAGAGCACAGACACTCACTTGCCCATTTTGATAAGAACCTAAAACCACCCGTTCTTAAAGATTTATTTTGCGGGTACGGATCTTTCTTAGGGTTTTGGGACCATCCTAAAAATTTGTAAAATTTTAATAATGGGTATGCTAAAAAAATTCTATTTAAACATTATCTTCATCAGTGTATGAATGAAGCGATGTATGACAATTTTTGCTGCTTTGATCACACTAGCATCATGCCTTTCATTTAGAACAGAGCTGTAATGGACACTCACAGACCACATCACTTTAAAGAGAACCTGTCACATAGTTTTTGCCCCCCGGGTAAAAACAGAACAAGCTAGGTTTAGACCTGCCTTTTTCCAAAACCTGGGGTTTCCCCTTTTTGGGAAATGCCCGTTTTTTTCGTTTATTAAAACCAAAATCTGCCAAATTTTTTTAGCCAGAAGAGTTTTTCGAAGAAATCCTTCAGATGTCAATTTTTTTTCAAAAACCCGGGCCCAAACGGAGGCCACCCCGCCCACCCCCAACTGACAAACCCCATTCTTTGAATAGGTTAAAAAAGTGAATAACTGTCATGGGCGGGGGGTAACCCCCTTTTTTGGGCGTGCCAACACCTCTCATGAATAAGATTTGAAGGGTAAAAGCTCTAAAATACAGCAACTTAAAAGAATAAGGGACACAGCGCTGGAAAAACAGGTCTGACACTAGCTTTTGCTGCCTCAGCAAAAGGGGGGCCCCAACCTATTGAAAAAGGGTTCCCCCTTTTAAAAAAGGGCATGTCCAAAACTGAAATTTTGGACACTGTTTGGCACATTTTCTGCACCCACAACACCTAGAAAACCCCCACAGTTCATTGTCATTGATTCCTATGGAAAACGACGCGTAGTTCACAGAATACATTTTTTTCCCCCTTTAAATGGTTTTTTAAACAAGGGGAAATGTTTCATAAGGAGAAAAAACATATCACATTGTGTTTGCATAAATGGAAATATAGTTTAGAGCAAACAATATTAACATAATAAAGATATAAACCATCCCAAAAATAAAAAATTTGTATCCCCTTTCAATATTAAAACGCAATAAAAGCACTAAATTTAATTACCCAGCATACAAGGTAAAAAGAGACAACCCAGAACTTGGGGGACTGTAAGTTTCCCATCAAAGCAGTTTTGTGTAAAGGGGGAAGAAAACTACATAAAAGGAGGAAGGGGGGTTTGGGGTGGGTCAAGACCATTACAGACCAACGACCAAAAAAAAAGGGCCCTTTTAGGGCAAAAGCGCCCCCTTTACAAGAGGACAGTCAGAGCCTAAAAGATCCCTGTTCAACGCGCAAGGCCAATCCCTAGAGATGTGCTGTCAAATAGATCCTTTCTTTTCCCCTTTTAAAGAAAACAACGGGGAGGACTTTGCTTTTTACCCGGATTTGGGAGATCAATTTCCCCCGGTTTTTTTGATGAAGCCCCAAACTCCCACAACCCCTCCCTATGGGTTTGGGAGGGGGGGCGATTTCCAAATTTCCCCATTAAAAATCGTTTTTGCAGCTTTGGGGCAGAATTTTTAAGGGGGGCTTTTTTTTTAAAATAATTTTGGGATTTTGAACATAAAAAAACAACAATGCCCCCTATTAGTTAGGGATTGATAGCCCTGTTACTTCCGTTATTACCTTTCCTAATTAGAGATAATGAGTGGCGCGTTCCCGAAGAGCCTAATAATAGTTGTTCGAATGCAGTAAGGAGTTTTGTAAACAATGTAAAAGTAGAATTTTTTTTTTGTTAAAGAATGGGAAGTTTTGGATATAAAGAAAAAGGGCTAAAGGCAGAAGCCTTCTTTCCTTTGAGAATACCATCCGTAGATTTTAACCTCCGTTCCGAAACCACATAGTGGAAGCATAAAGGAACCTCCTTTGTGCCACCTAGAAAGGCATTAGAGGAGAAGTCCAGCAGGATTATCGGTTACTGGAAGGCAGGGGCCTTTACAGTCAATAAGAGTATGGGAGTTTTTAAGCAAATAAAGAATTGCTAGGGTATGTGTTGTGCAGAAAGAGGAGAGGATATCTCCTTGGGTGGTGGGAGTCCAGGTCCAGGGGAGAGCAGCCGCCACAGAAGGGCAGATATCTGTCGCTAGATTGAACCAAAGCTTCCTATCCTGGTCCAATGCAAGAAAGTGAGCGTACGCTGAGGCCAAATAGTATAATTTGCAGTCCGGCAGGCCTGTGCCTCCAGCATCCTTGGGTCTAATGAGTGTATCATATCAGATTCTTGGTCGTCGGGTGGACCAGACAAAAGAGCTAAAACAGCTCTAATTTTTTTCCAAAATATTGCAGGGACATGTATACAAATTGTTTGGACAAGAAATAGAATCTTTAGGAAGATGGACATTTTAATCACGTTTATCCTGCCAAACCATGAAAGATATTTTTTATTCCACCTATCCAAATCCTTTACTGTTTGGTATAGGAGTGGGAAGAAATTATTGGAAAAAAGTTTAGAGAAGTCTGCAGGGATATGTATTCCAAGATAAGAAATACCCCTCTTAGACCAGTCAATGAGAAAATTACATTGCAGAAGATTCTGATCCTGTAAAGGAAGACTGCCTCAGATTTAGAAAGGTTGATCTTAAAATTTGACCAGGCTCCAAAGCGTTTTACTTCTACCATCATGGGAGGAAGAGAGATATGTGGGTTTGTGAGATAAACTAGCAAATTGTCTGCAAATGCAGAGCATTTATACTCCTACGTTCCAATGTCAATCCCCTTAATATCAGGATTGGATCTTATAGACGTCATCAAGTTCTCCATTATTAAGATGTACAGCAGCAGAGATAGAAGACACCCCTGTCTTGTCCCATTTGACATAGAAATCCATTAATTTTAATACATGCCGAAGGCGATTTGTAAAGGGTGGACATTTTTGATAAGAAAGTAGGGCCTAATCCTATATGAGTGAGAGTCTGATGGAGAGAAGGTCATGATATTCTGTTGAATGCCTTCTCCGCACCCAATGATGGCACCATAAGAGGAATTTTGTGGGCGCGGGCGTATTGAATGATGTCCAGAGCTTTGAGCATGTCGTCCTGTGATTCTCTACCGGGGACAAATCCCACTTGATCTGGGTGGATTAGGAAGTGCAGGAGTGGGTTGAGTCTATTCACAATTAATTTAGCATACTTTTTTTTTAGGTCTACATTAAGTAAGGAGATGGGGCAACAGCTGCCACACGATTGCGGGTCTTTCCTGGGTTTAGGGATAATGGCCACATGTGCCATCAATGCTTTAGACTCAAAGGGGCTGTCCAGGGAGATGGCATTGAACGCTTTTAAAGAGGTTCTAAAGAAGGTCTTGAGAGTAAAGAAGGATGTGGGAAAGCTTCCGGTTGTCTAGGTTGAGAGGGAGGCCGGAGGTTGTATAGGCATGAAAAGTTTTAGCAATGTCGCAGATACAATGGACCACTGAATTTGATACGGTTTTTATAGAAGGAATGTGGAATTGCACCATTTGAGAATGGACTGCTCTGGCTAACATCCGTCCACTCTTGTTGCCATTCGGCCCCAGGATGCCTCTTAAGAGATGCTTGACTTCTGAGTGTGCATCCTGCAGTTCATGGAGTATGGGAGAGGGCACATTTCAGAGCCAGTTCTGGTTAGAAACTGCTGTTTTAAGGGCAGCTGCTTTTTCTTTTTTAAGTCTGGAACCATTTTTAATTAAACCCCCCCCCCCCCCCACCACCACCACCTCCGATTACACATTTAAGGGTTTCCCATTGGTTGCTGGGCAATGAGGGATCGTTGGCATGGTGTTCTCTAAATTGAACAATAAATAGTGTTTTTGACCTCTGTAAAATGTCTAAGAGCAAAGATTCATTTAATTTCCAATACCAGGTCCTCTCTTTCAGAGCTGGCAGTTGAAAGGAGCAAAAGACTGGGGTGTGGTCAGACCAGGGTATATTTCCAATTGAAGTAGATAACAGGGGAAGGGCAGAGTGTTGAATCAATATGTAGTCCAGGCGACTATACAGTAAGATCCATGGGGAGGGGAATAGAAAGAGTAGCCTCTGTCAGAAAGACGTTGAATCCTCCAGGAGCCGCGTAACTGAAGCTGGAGGAATGCCCTTTTACCCTTTTAAAGACAGAGTATGATACAAGTTGCTTACCCTGATGAGTTATCCAATGTTGGATCTAATGTAACGTTAAAATCTCCACAGAGTATTACAGTTCCCTGGACTAGGGGAAGAGAGGATTCAATGAGAGTCTCAAAGAATTTAGCCTGGTCTACATTCGGTGCATATGCATTCAGGACGGTGAATACATGTACACCAATTGAAATGACCAGGATGATATAACGTGCCTCAGGATTAATCGTACAACTGAGAACCTAATACGCCAATGAGTGACATATGGCTATAGCCAACCCTCTGGACCTGGAGTATTAAAATTTGGCGAAGTGCCGGGAAGTATAGTGTTTATGTTTAATGTTAGGGGCGCACCCTCCCTTAAAGGGGATTTGCCGAGACAAAGATTCTTACCTCTCTGCTTAGCACAGGCAGAATGTCAACAAATCAGCTGAGTCATGAAGTTGCAGGGGAGAGAGGGTGGGGGCCAATGAGGAATCCAAGGGAGCGTCTCAAAACTTAAGTGAAATAATAAACGGTACAAGAGTGGATTGTCAATACAGCAAGACAGCCTCAGACTGCACTGTCAGGAGGAGCCTTATCTGCTAAGAAGCTAATGTAAACAAATCACGGAGCTGAAAGAGAGAGAGAGAGAGACGCACACAGCCAGAGCACAAAGCTGCATAAGGGATCCTGTGACATGTTCACGCAAATAATCAAACTATAACTTGTGGCTTCTGTGTACAAAAGACAACAGCTTTTCTACACAGAAGCTTGAAAGCTTCTTCATGTTCTCTGTCATCAGATAAAGCAGGGATCTAATCACTCTACAACTAGTTAATTCTGTATACAAAAGAAAACATATTGCTACCCGGTGCCTTAAAAACTTCTGCAGCTCAGTCTCATCAGATAAGAAGTGTGATCTGCGCAAGCCCGGCCAGCAGCTCTTGTCAGGTCGTATCTAATAGAAGCTTTGAAGTAACCAAGGGCATGTAAGGAAGGCTGTAGCTCTCTCACACTGCAATTTTTGTAATCACATATATTTAGAAAAGCGATTAAAAACCCATTTTGGAGGATCCCACGTCAACATTACATCGTGGCAAAACCCCTTTAAATTGGGTTTCTTGAAAGTATACAATATGAACTCTACGTCGATGGATATGGTGTAAGACCTGTGATCTCTTTTCGGGAGTGTTCAGGCCCTTCGTGTTGACGCACGTTTTCCGCACTTGTTATCAGTGCTGAAAAAGAAGTAATCTGACAATTCGTGAGGCGTTTTAGACGAGTAAAACTCCCATAGAGATCAACAGGGATTGGAATTATGTCACAAACACCTCACCCAAAGTATGGAGCATACTGTGAGGCGTTTCCACACCGAAAATCCGCTCTACTCCCCGTAATGTTTAACCACGTACTGTTGCTCCCTGTGATGTTTAACCCCGTAATGTTTTTACATCTAATGTTGCACCCAATGCTGTTTCTCCCTGTGCTGTTGCTGCCCGTGATGTTTCTCCCTGTGCTGTTGCTGCCCGTGATGTTTCTCAATGTGCCATTGCTCCCAGTCATGTTGTAATGATGAACATTGATAATAAGGGTCTCAGTTTAAGTTAGATTAGGGGAGGGTTTAGCAAAAAAAAAAAAAAAAAAAAATTACATACATACATACACACACATAATATATATATATAATATATATATATATATATATATATATATATATATATATATATATATATACTAACTTATTTTACATGATCTTTAATATGATCATAGTATAATATTACATAAAACTGTGACAATCTGCTGCACGTGAGGCGTTTTTTCAGAAGAGTATCTGAAGCTGATTTGGATGCTGAAAAAATAGCATCCAAAACAGTGGTGTGAACATGCCCCAACAGTATTTTTGACAGCTATAAAAGCGCCATAAAATGTTCTATTTATGCTGTCAAAAATACTGGAACGTATGGCAGAAACCCCATTTGAACTCCTAAATGTAAGTTAGGACAGAGTCATATATAATTTCTTTAGAGGATTTTCATCGTTTGCTTGTGCAGGACATCTCGACTCTTAGGGTATATTCACACGGGCAAATTTCGGCACGCATTTCGCGTCGTATTTGCGCTGTAATACGAGCGAGATGCGTGCTAAAATTACGGTAATCCATAGTTCTCATAGAGAACTATGGTTTACACCTCCTCTCCCCGCACGTACAATACTCTTATTAGCGAGAAAACCAAATCACACGGCGTAATTGAGGCCGTGTGAACATAGCTTTAGGGTATGTTCACATGATGTACTGCGGCACATACAGTACGTGCCACAGTACATCGTGTGTTTCGGGAGCTCGCGCTGATCAGTGCGTACTACATAGGGACGGGGGGGGCGGATGCCCGCCGGCCCCATAGACATGCATTACTCGCGGCGAGTAATCACCTCAAGTAATTGACAGGTCACTTATCTCCACGCGTGTACAATACGATCTTATTGTACTTATTGTACGAGCGGGGAGAGGAGGCGTAATCTATAGTTCTCTATGAGAGCTATGGATTACCGTAATTATGGGGTGCATTTCCCTGTGTATTAAGTGCAGTATGCCACGAAATGCACCCCAAAATAAGCCGTGTGAACATAGCCTTATATCCACCAGTAGCGACATAGCTCCCATGGACATGCATTTGTGCCTGTTTTACGATATGTACCCTTTTATGTAACAGCCTCCTAATGTAATTAAGCACTGCTCAAAACACTCGGAACCTACGAAACAATATTCTAGATGAGTAGCACAGTGGCTCAGTGGTTACTCCTGTCACCCAGCAGCTTTAGGCTTGAATGTGACCAAGGAAAACATCTGGAGATTGTATGTTCCCCCAGTGTTTGTGTGGGTTTCCTATGGATTCTCCGATTTCTTCCCACAGTGCCGCCCCCGCCCCCCCCCGCCCCAAAAAAATAAAAAAAAATAAAAAGACTTGACAGGGTCCAAAATTGTGAAGTTAGGCTGTGAGCTCCATTGAGGACAGGGACTGAGATTAATAAAATCTCTGTAGGCTGCTGCAAAATATATTTACACTATATATGTGACAGAAATGATGACAATTGATGGACACTGTAGCTTGTTAAAACAGAGTTTTCTATGAAATCCGTTCTATAGAGCGATTATTAAGATTTATGCCGTACATGATTCAATTATATATTGTTGTCAGCCAGATGAACTGTACGTTCTGAAAGCTAAAACTTTTACAAAAATCAGTAACAACCCATACATGGAAAGAGTACAGAGCTTTTACATCTATTAATGCTAGTGCTAAATACAGTATATACAATCATTGGTAATAATGATTTGGTTTTAACTTACTGTCCAACGGGATACCATCGGTGCTTGGTGGTGTAGAACATTTTGCTTAGCTCTTCCATAGTTGGTGCTGCTTTACCCTCCGTTTCATACAATCTGGCTTTGAGAACCTGCTCGTGGGATTCTTCCCGATTGTGTAATGGATCAGGTCGAGGAATAGGCTAGAAAGTAAAGTTATCACACAGATTAGACAATGAGGATTTCTGAACCTTCTATCACAGATAGGACCTTCGTCATGAACACAGTTATGAACTTCATTACAACCAACTAAGGCCTTGCAGGTGCCAAGCGAGATAGAGCTGGGAGGCCTTACGTTGGATTTTCTGGCAGTAGCTATCAGGAAAATCCTGAATACCAACACTTCTCTCACGTGCGCTGATTAGACTTCTGCTGCAGCAACCCATCAATGCTTGGCTCCCATGACCTTCATGCGTCACAAGTGTTAAAAATTCCCTAAGCTTTGGTAGTAGAATAAGCTGCTTTATCTCTCTGACTATAAAAAAAAATTATAAAAAAAAAAAAAAAAAAAAAAAATCACATTTTACCTGTTAAATTATATTCAAACTTTCCAAATACAAACATTCCTTTGCTCCCATTAAGGCCGTGTTCACACGGCTTATTTCGCCGCGGATTGGCGCCGTACTCCGCGCCGGATTTGCGCTGCAGTACGGCGCCAATCCGTCGGAGTCATTACGGTAATCCACTGTTCTCATGGAGAACAGTGGATTCCGTCGCTCCTCCCTGCTCGGCGAATCCGCCGGGCGGGGAGAAAGTGACATGCACATTATCGAGGCGCAATACGTCCCGTGGATAATGGCAGTCTATGGGGCCGGCGGGCCGCGCCCCCGCACCATATTCAAGCCGGAATTGCGAGCGCAATCCGGCTCGCATATCCGGCGTGAATAAGCCGTGTGAACGGGGCCTAAGACCATACTGTTTAGCCATAAAATGTATTCATATATCCTCCAACACTTGTATAACCAAGACCCCTTGAATTTTACGGTGACTTCTGCATAGATAATACTAGGTCCATATTCAGAAGGACATTTTCCAGATTTCCCAGTTTATACACACAGCATGTACCAAAAAAGCAGTGCAAATTCAATCCAAGAAACAAATGGATTCCCAGCACCTTAATGGGGTCACCTCACCATGCTGTTTCACAGAGCCACAGGCAGTTTCAGACTCGCACTTCCTGGTCAGGCTGTGGGTGGGTCTACAGCATTAATTGGCATATCAACTCTGCTATTTCTGTTACACTCACATGAGTGTTAGAGGTTTGTTATCTGTAGTGCGCAAGACTACAGAGCTTTAATAAAGCTTGTCAGTAGCGGAGATAACCAAGCTCCTGTGCTAGAGATAAGACTCAGCAGGGAGTGACTGATCATGGTTGAACAGGAGCTTGGAGAAATCAGACTGGAGAGAGAGGTGGTCAGTAATTAAAAGAAAGTTGTGTACAATAGCTGATAAAATCTTCTTTATCTCCTGAACAAAGCAAAATCAAAACAGCAATGTATTTGGTAGTAGTCTTCATTTACCTTTCCCTACATGTTAAAAGCAAATCACTGTGGTGAGAAAACCCCTTTAACAAAAAGTTCATCTCTAAAATTCATTCTTAATTCCAAATTAAAAAGAAGGTCACAAACACAGTTAATCCTCCATTCCGACACATCTGTTATGATTAGGAGCCGGTGCTTGGCTCAAAATGCATCAGAATGGAGGCAGAATCATACCCGAGATCCTCTTAAAAGGATTATGGTATATAGTATAGATATTAGAAAATAGATTTTTCATTAAGGTACTGGGAACACATTTGTTTCTTTGATTGTCTTATTGCCTGCCCCCACTGGGCTTCCCATGCACCATGCAACAAGGGATAAACTCTACCAGACATTAACATTTAAGGCGGGCTGTACCTACAGCATTAATTTTTGCATAATTTGATAACGGAAAGTTTGATGAGTTCATAAGTCGCTTTCAGCCAATTATTGATGTAAAAACTATACTATTAAAGGGAGTATATAGTTGCCAATCTCCTCAAGATTATAGAAAAGGTTGAAAATTTAATTAAGCAAAACAACTAGGAAATATTACATAATCCCATTATAAGTAAGGTGTTTGCTTCTATTTAGCACTTATTAACTGTTTAAAAAGGTCATATATATACACTTTCATCAGTGTATATGAGAGACTTCTTTACAGTGTTTTGCAGCCCATGGGTGTGGAGATCGGCATGCCCAAAGCCCCTGACTATCCGACTCTCTCAATATTTACCAAAACCCCCGAGCTCCCAGACATCCTCAATACCTGGCGCGCATGTTTATAGTGATTAACTTTACTGTAGGGTAAAAGTGGTTATAAAAATAAAAAAAATAATAAAACATTCAGGGCTCGGTTTATCACCTTTTCCGGATTACTAATATCAAGCCTATTTAGCTACCGAACAGGACATGACAAGCAGAACTGGTAAATTGGTATACAATTTGTTTTGTTTATTCTTTTAGATAAAAACACTTAGATGAAGTAGAGTGAAGAAAAAAAAGGCTTGTTATGTTGTTTTCCAAGTCCTGCTATAAACCAAACATGCGGATTGTTAGAGAAGGAGACTACGTGGGACTCAGAATTTTGAAGTCAAGATGATGCAGATTCTTGATGTCTGTGGATTTCATGCATGCCATGAAGAAATGGAGGATTTAAAGGCAGTAATTAAAAACCCAAAAGGGTGGATATTCCCCAATCTTATCTAACAAAAAAAATAATAAAAATGATTTTTTGGATAGAAACAACAATGCAAGTTACAGGAAAAAGCATCTGCAGGAAAACTAAAGCAGATGATCTAAATTAATTTAAGGTATTTGCGGGACTGTATATAAGTTAATTACCTGCTAGCCTCAATAGGGCAAACGTTGTAGGTGGATGGTTGAGATATAATGGAGAACTGAATAGGTACAAAGTCTCAAAATCCATGGTTTTAGCACACTTTGCTTAGTGTCTGTGTAAAAATATATTTATAATGATTAATGATCTTTAGAAACAAAAATTTCTAAATATGGCAAAACACGGCAGAACATTTGGTAAATGGGATGATTTGTCTCTATTGAGTTATTGTTAACGTTGTGTAGAAGGTATAGTAAGAGAATTAGTTATTAGCACTCATCAGAGTACTTGCATACATGAACCTCACATCAACTGAATCATCATTTATTTCCAAGCATAGAGTACGGGCCTTCTCTACACTAACTTGGGTTAGGCGGTGAAAAAAAGCGGTATGACCCGACCAGGACAAAAACAATCTTCTAAAACAATATGTCAGGGTATGTAAAGGAATTATTTGCACTCAGGACAGTCCAGGTTTTTAGACTATAATAATGGCTAAGGGAGCTACGCGATTGGACGTGGAATGCTGCGGGAAAGGGGATCAGAGTATATGGGCTAACAGCCGTGATGAAAATCGGGTGGGTACTAATAGAGATGGGATGTTGCTGCGGAGACGGGTTATTGCTGCTAGGAGAGTTGCTGGGGAAAAGTAGACTAAAAGGTCGCTCGATTTGGAGTGCAATGCTGCTGGGGGCAATAGGAGGTGCTTTTTGCGAGGTAGGACTAGCTGCGGGGGTAGGATAAGGGATGAGGCATGCGAGTGAGGGATTGCTGCGGGTTCAAGGATTCACAAGATAAATCAAGTTAATCCAAAGTGCTCTATGCGAGGAGGGATGCTGCAGGGAAAGCGTTGAGGCTGCCGAGGATGGGATGCTGCGCCGGCCCAGAGGGGAGGCAACCTGATAGGGAGGTAGGGGACGGCAACTGCGGGGTGAGAGTGACTATATACTTTTGTGGGCCCATTGCTTGGAAAGGCGGGGGGGGCGTGTGATACATTGCTGTGGAATGCTGGTTGGGGCGGGGGGGGTGACACGCTGATGGAAGATGAAATGCGGGTTGGGGGTGACCCCCATGAATTGTAGGTATTTGGATATGCGTGGGGGGTGAGCTTGATTGTGAATGCAGGGGGGGTGAGTGGACAGGGATGTGGGAATTGCTAGGGGGGAGGGGGGAGAGTTGAGGGAGAGGGGGAGGTGACATGATTGATTGGAAGGGCTGTGCGGGGTGGGTAGACTTGATTGTGGTGAATTGTAGACGGGGGGGGGGGACATTTGATTGGGGTGGAATGCTACTGGGGGCATATAGCGGGAGGAAATGTTAAGTGGGGTGACGGGCGCCTGGTGGGGGGACATGGATGGTGGAATGGCATCGGTAGGTGTACGGGGAGCAAGAAGGGTGAACATGATGTTGATGCTGAGGAAGGGCTGGTGACATGATGTGGAAATTGCTTGGGTGGCGCGGTAGGGGTGACTTGATGATGTGGAATGCTTATATGGCGGCGGAAGGGGAAGTAAAAGGGGGGGGTGAACAATGTTGATTGGAATGCTTGTTGGGAGGGTTCAAGGGGGTGGGTGATCTGGATTGTGAATTGCTGCCGGAGGGGGCGTCGTGACTTGATGTGGAATGCTTAGGGTGGTGATGGGGAGTTGACTTTAGATGTTTGGGCTATTGCTGGGGAGGGCTGTGGACATGATGTGGAATCGCCTGTGAGGGGGAGGGTGAGGTGACTTGATGTGAATATGCATGGAGGGGGGTGACTTTACAGGTGTGACATGATGTGGATTGCAGGTGGGGGGTGTAAATAGACTGTGGATTCATGCTGGTGCGCGGGCCTTTGGGGTTGGACCATGATAAGTGGGATTGCCAATGCCTTGGTATATATAGGCGAAGGTGGTTGGTTGGGAGGGTGACATGATGTGGGGGAATGCTTGGGGGGAGGTGACAATGATGTGGAATGCTGGGTGGGGGTGACATGATGTGGAGAAGAAAATGCAGTGGGGGTTGGGTGACTGTGGTCGAGGGACATGATATGTGGAATGCTATTAGGGGAGGGGTGGACATGATGTGGATATGATGGGGGGGGGTGGACTGATAGTTGGGAAAGGCTGGGGGGGGGACATGAGGTGGGATGCTGTGTGGCGGGAATGGAGGGGGACATG
Organism: Phyllomedusa bahiana; assembly: GCA_025379985.1. Lineage (NCBI taxonomy): Eukaryota > Metazoa > Chordata > Amphibia > Anura > Hylidae > Phyllomedusa > Phyllomedusa bahiana. The sequence continues at coordinate 104,893 of JAODAL010001398.1, forward strand.
ATGTGGGAATTGCTGGGAGAGGGCGGGGTGAATGGGGGGACATTGACATGGATGATCAGGGAATGCTTTCAATGGGGGCGGGGGGTACAGATGTGAATGATGGGGGGGGGATTTGATTGTGTGTGGGTGTGATTGGTGGGTGGGGGGGGGGTGACATGGATGTGGAATAAGGGCCATATGTGGGGAGGGGGAGTGACATGATGTGGAATGCTGGCGGACAGGGTGTGACTGCTGTGGAATTGCTGGGGGAGGGGGGTGGAGTGGACATGATGTGGAATATGACTGGTGTGGTGGGGGTGGTGTTGTACTTGATGTGTAATGCTTTCAGGGGGGGGGGGGGGGGGGGTGGACTGATGTGGGAGAATATGACTTATGGATGGGGACGGAGGAACGGAGGGTGGCATTGTATGTGGATTTTGGTCTTGGGGTGCAGGGGTGACATTTATGTGCAGAAATTGCTGGGAAGCGTGGGGGTCGACATTTGATGTGGGAATGCTGAAGGTGGGGGGAGGTGCCATGATGTGGCCCATTGCTGGGCGATTGGGGGTGGACTTGATTGGTGGACCATTGATCACATGGCGGGTGTGTGACATGAGTGGAATTGCTGGGGGGGGGGTGACATTGATGTGGACATGCTGGGGGGGTGGGGGACATGATGTGAAAATGTGGAGGTCGAGGGGGTGGCGCTGTGACATTTGATGTTGGAAATATGCTGGGGGGGGGTGACAATGTGGTGGGATGCTTAGGGGGGGTGAAAGTGAAATGATCTTTGTGGAATGACTGGGGGGAGGGGGAGGTGTGTGACTATGATGTGGAATGCTGTGGGTGGTTTGGGGGTGGGAATGAATGTGGAATTTGCTGGATGGGGAGTAGGGGGGAATGATGTGGATGATTTCGGGTGGGGGGGGGGGTGTTCGTGTGGGTTGACTTGATTGTGGAACTGTCTGGGAGGGGGGTGGAAGGGGGGGCGGGGGGGGGGGGGGGGGGGTGTGGGTGAAATTGCAGGTGATGTGTGGCATGGGGGTGATGGGGTGGAAATAGATGGGGATGGCTGGTGTGGCTGGGGTGTGTGGTGACATGAATTGTGAGGAAAGTGGGGGGGTGACATGAAGTGAATGCTGTGGCGGGGGGTGAACATGATGTTAGCGCATGCTAGGTGTGGGGTGGGTAGTGGTGACATGGATGTGGAATGCTGGGGGGGTGACGTCGATTTGCTGGTAATGCTGGGGTAGTGTTTGGGTGGACATGATTGTGGAAATCGCTGGGGCTGGGGGTGACATTGATGTGGAATTCTGAGGTGTTTGTTACATTATTCTGTAATTCAGTGTTTGGCCGGAGTTTTAACTTATGATGAATGCCTTTACGTTTTCCGCGGGTGTAGTGACATTATGTGGAATGCTTTGGTGGGGGATGGTAGAGGTGACTTGTTGTTACAATGACTGAGGCAAATGCCCTCGGGTATTTAAAAGTTTTTTGACCTTATGTTTCATTCTTTTGTGTTTTTTGTATCCTGCGTTTTTTTTTGTGTGGGGTGAACATGATTTTGGAATTGCTTTGGGGGAACGGGGGTACATGGATGTGGTATGCTGTGAGCGGGGAGGGGGGGGGTGGAAATGATGTGAATGTGGGGCTGGGGGGGTTTGACATGGATCTGTAGGCAATGTAGGGCGGGGGGGTATGTAAGGGGGTGGTGTTGTTGTACATTGATGTGGAATCTAGAGGAGGGGGTGGGTTTATGGGGGGTTGGACATTGGTGGTTGACACTGATGTGGATGACGAATGCTCGCAATGGGGGGGGGGGGAGGTTCGGGGGTGGGTGGATGAGGGAGGCGTGGGTGACTTTTGTTTGTGGTATGCTGGGGGGTTGTTGAGGGACATGTGGAATGCTGGGGGGGAGAAGACGGGGCGGGTGACCATTTGATGTGGAAAAATGCTGGGAGGGCGGCATTTTGGGAGGTATTAGTGGTGGGGTGGTAGGGGTGTGGGTGGTGGACATGTTTGTGGAATGCTGTGACATTGGTGGACGTTGGGGGTGGGGGGGCGGAGTGGAACATGATGTGGAATGTTGCGGGGGGGTTGACATGCAATGTGGAATGCTGGCTGGTCGTGGGGTGACATGAGTGGAATGTAGGGTGGTAGGGGGTGGACATTGATGTAGGGAATGCTGGGGGGGGTGGGGATGGTGACATGATGTGGAATGCTTGGTGGGGCCGATATGGGATGGTTTGGGTGGGTGGGGTGAAATTGATGTGGAAATCGACTGGGTGGTGGGGTTGACATGATGTGGAATTGCTGTGGGGGGGGGTGACATGTGTAGGAATGCTGGAGGGGGGGGTAGACATGTGATGTGGAATTGCTGGGGGTGGGGGGGTGGACATGATGTGCAATGCTGATTAGGGAGCAGGAGGGGTAATTGTGACATGATGCTGGAATGTTTTTGTTGACGGGGTAGGGAGGTAGGTGACATGATGTGGTATGCTCTGTATGGGTGGTTGGAGACGGGTGTCATTGATGTTGGATCGTTTTTTATTTAGGCACAATTGAAGTATAATGGGAAGAGATGGAGGTTAGGGACTTGATGTGGAATGCTGTGGGGAGGGAGTGAGTCGATTGGAGGGAGGGGTGACAATGTTGTGGAAAATGGCTGAGTGGGGAGGTGAGGGGGGTTGGACAACATGAATGGTGTATCATATGGCTGTGGAGGGGGTGACTGAGGTGGACACATTGAATGGTGGGAATTGCTGGGGGGAGGGTGACATTGATGTGGAAGTATTGTGGTAGGGGTAGGGGTATGAAATGACATGTGAGGGTGACTAGGGGTGGTGAGGACGAGGAGGCGGAGTGACATTGATGTGAGGTGGCTAGGGAGGTGAGGCGTGAACTTGATGTTGCAGGTGCTGGGGGAGGGCGTGACATGATAGTGAGGTTAGCTATGGGGGAAGGGCCTCAGGGGTTGGTGAACCTTGAATGGTGAGAGTGCTTGGAAGAGGAAGGGGGGATGACCATAGATGGTGTGAAAGGTGCTGGGGGTGAGGAGGTGGTGGGGTGGTAGGTGTGGGGTGTTTGTGGTGGTGTCGTACAGTGGACTGAATGGGTAGGTTGCATGTAGGGGTAGGATGTAGGGTGGAATATGTATGGTTGAGGGGTGCGGGGGAGGGCGGGGGGCGGGAGCGACGCTCCCGCCAAGGGTGAACCATAGATAGTTGAAGGTGCTGGGGGACGGGGTAGGGGGTGTGGCATGATGTCGAGGTGCTGGGGGGGAGGGATCACCTACAAATCAAATAGGTTGGCAAGGAGTGGACATGATTGTGAGGTGCTGGGGGAGGGGGGGTGGTGGACATGATGTGAAGGTGTGCTGGGGGAGGGGTTGATATCGATTGTGGGAGGTAGCTGGGGGAGGGGGTGGACATGATGTGAGGGTGTGACCTGGGAGGAGGGTTTGACATGATCTATGTGGAGGGCGTAGATGCTGGCGCAGCAGAGCACCCCCCCCGTCGACAATGAATTGTGATTGGTGCTCAGGCGGAAGGGGTGACATGATGTGACGGTGCCTGTGTGGAATGGGGTGACATGATGTGAGGTGCTGGGGACGGGCGTGGGTTGAGGTGACCATGATGTGCATGATTACTGGCATGGTTTACAACTTGGTAGAGCGGTGGCAGGTTGGGGGTCATGGGTGGATGATGTGACAGTGAATGTGATCGGGTTGCACTGGGGTGTTGAAATTGTTATGATGGGCTCAAGTTTAGGGCGGGGTTTGACATGGATGTTGCAGGTGCTGGGGGTAGGTGGTTGACATGATAGTGAGGTGCTGGGGGACGGGAGGTGTAAGGTTGGTGACAATTTGATGTAGAGGTAGCCTGAGTGGCGCCAAAGGGAAGTGTAGAAGTGACATGGAGTTGTTGAGAGATTGCTGGGGATGATTCTGAGGGCGGATGACAGTGGGAAGGTGACATGATGTGGAGTGTGGTGGAGAGGGTGGTGACATGATGTAGAAGAGCTGGGCTGGAGGTTAGTGGTGACATGATTGTGTAAGGTGCCTGGGGGTTGGGAGATAGTGACATTGATGTGAGGTGATGGGGAGGGAGGTGATCAGGGTTCGGGAAGGGTGTGCTGACCATTTATGGTGAAGGTTGCTTGGTTGGAGGCTAGGGGTATGACATGAAAAATTTTGTGTGGTGTGGGGGGTTGAGGTGGTTATAGCGTGATGCGTGACAATGATTAAGTGAGGTTGATGTGGGCGGCTGTACATGTTGTTGAGCGATGCTGGGAGGAAGGGTGGTGACATTGATTGTGAGGTGACTTCGTGGGGGGCAGTGGTGAATGATAACATGTGAAATTTTTGTCGATGGCTGCTTTGGCCCTGGGGCTGCGTGTTAAGGAAGATCAGTGTGAAATTTTTGAATGTGTTGGTGTCTGGGGGTGATGTTTTTGGAAGTGTTGGTGAAATGATAGTGAGGATGCAGTGCAGGGGCGAAGGGTGGTGATATGATGTGAGGTAGCGCGCTGGGGTGAACAGGGTGAATGTGATGTGGCATTGGGGCGGGAGGGTGACATTAGATGTGAGGTGCGGGGATGGGGTGTGGGTTGAACATCTGATGCTGCAGGTGCTGGGGAGGGGTGACATGATGTGAGGTGATGGGGGTGTGACATGGTTGTGATGGTGGACATGCGGGGGTGCATGGTCCGCGTGACTGATGTGAGGTGAGCTGGGGAGGTTGGTTAAGGGGTGATGAGTCGAATTGATATTGTGAGGTGCTGGAGATTTTGTTTGTGGGTCGGTGGGGGCGGAAGAGATTAGTTGTGTCTATGATGTGTGCGGTGATGGGGTAAAGGTTAGGAGAGCGGCAGTGGAGAGGGTATGGTGAGGAGAGCATGGTAGGTTTTATGGGAGAGGAGGATGAGAGAAGATATGTTAGAGTGTTGGTGGAAGATTGCGGTGGTCATGGAGGTCATTGGGGATGTTAGGATTTTGCCTAATAAACATGTGTTATCCTACTTGCTGTGCGTTTGGGTATTAATTCTAAGCTTATCTGTGCTTAATACCATGCTCATAAGCAGCGGCTCTTTGGGTATATCTATAGTTCGTTACCTGTGTTTTCATTCTTCCTGCCACATTTAGATGGATAGTTGAGTATTTTCTACCAGGGACGCATATACCAAAGTCTGTGTTTACTCTCATGTATGCTTAGCCAGTTAGGAGTTAAGCGTTAAGCCTATCCTGTGTTATCCGTTATCCTGCTTCGATTCCTGATTGGTCTTGAGTGGGACCATATAGTGATACGTGCTGTTACGTTGATATGCATTAGTTGCAAGTGGGCAGCGGCGTTTGTTATATTTTCTGTATTGTTGTTGGTGATCTTTATTTTGCAGGTGTTGTTATTTGTTATTGTCGTGACCGAAACTCCATAGACTTTTTTTTCCATGTCACTTTTCATTCTCCTGCGCACGTAACACATTGGGGGAAAACGCGGCGATTAATTTATTGCTTTCATGTGTAGAGAGCTGTATGAATTACTGTAGATTTAGTATGTATAGGAGCTTGTTATTATACTGGAGGTTGTGCATTGAATCTGATGGGTGGGTCTACCAGCTATTATGAGGTCATTGTGTTGGTGTGGTAGTTGTATTTTACAAGGCTTGATGTGGACTGTGTTTACACTTTAGGTGTTAGGTACTACCACTATTATGCTCACTGGTTTTATTGGAAGTGTTAATAACTATAATCATGTCTGCAGAGGCTTGTAACACTGGTGTCTACTACGATATATGGTATCTCCTGTCTTTATGGCTCGTTTATATAGCAGGTTCTGCGATGAGGGCTGTGTACAACTGGCTTTGTTCTACCAATAAGTTTACTGGTCATCTGTATGGCTAGTAATTATTTTCAGTCTGCAGAAGACTGATGTACACTGGTTTGTCTTACCACTATTTGAGGCATGTATAGTGGCGGAATTATTTGGTTTGTATGTAGTAGTTGGGAAGGTTATATGTTTTCAGGTCACCAGATTTGGCGTTATACGTTTGGCCGGATTAATCTCCCAGCTATCTGGAATGTTCTGAATTTGGGTCTTCCAAACGTCTAGGAAAGGCTGAGAGTGTCGCTACCTTAAATTAAGTCTTCTATCCTAGAGCCGATTGATACAATGGTTTTTTATAGTGGGTTGTGGTCCTGATTTGTGAAATTAAGAGGACGGCCGTGGTTTCAGGTTTTTAATGCTAATTGTTAATGGGGTGGGCGTATCTTGGTTTAGTGCCTAGCGGCAGCCGACCTTCTGTAATTTACCTGCCTCGCCTGCTCGATGTAACAATTACAATCCTCATGTGATAGAGGGCTTTCGAAAGATATAGGGAGCAAGTAGCACTGGCTCGTGGACCCAAGTCTCTTGCTCTTTGCAACTTGCATCAAATACTTAATACTTCGACCAAAATCCTTTATTATATTTTAGGTAGGTTGTACGAAGGGTCCTTTTATAAAAATGACGAAATAGGACTCTGCCAAAATTATTGGCACACTAACTCCACAAGGCCCTGAGTGAAAGTGATGTATTAAAGGAGTAGCTTGCATTGAAATAAGCCATGGAGGTACCTCAAACTGTTGCAAACCTATGTATTATAAATAAAAAGGTTTTCAATTGGCATATGTTGTTGACTAAAGTAAACACTCTTTTTTATTGGTATACCCTTTGATTCTTTTTTAAATTGTTTTTGTTTTTATTATAAGTAATTATTCTTGTACCATTGTGTTTTTTGTGATTTCTTTCATTGATCATGTTATATGTTGGTTTTCCAACTTCTACACGGATGGGGTTGTGAGAGTTGTTCTTTTTTGGTTGGGAATGAGGTATTTTGGGAGCTCGCTTTTTACGGCCAGCTTCTCTATCTCATAATACACTCTGCACGCTTTGGTTAGACTGTCATATACTACTTGAATGAAAGCTCAGTCATTAAGAGCACAGTCAGAACCAAGATAAAAATGCGTTTTATGTCGAATTTATTGTACCTTTTTAACAATAAGTGCTCTAAAAAATAAAAAGAGCAAACTTTCCTACTGATTTTTTGGATTTGTTTTTTTTTTCCAGTGTTTTGATTTTTATATTTTTTATGCACTTTATCTCTATGCTGGGAGATTGTGCACATAAGTTACTACCTCCTTTTTACCCCTTACCTGTCGGTCATGGTCATATAATAAGGTCTAATTTTTTTTTCTCCTTCGCCTTCTGAAGACCATAACTTTTTTTATTTTTCCAATTTTCTACATGGAAAAATCGAGGGCTTTTTTATTTTGCAAGGGTCAAGATGTAACTTTCTAACTGAGTTTACTGGAGATGTTATTCATTTTTGTTCATATAGATATACATAATCGGGGCAAACGCCCCATTTATGCTTGTTTTAGCTATGGGACTTCAGCCATCGAATAGTTGGATCGCCTTTTTTCAGGGGGCGGAGTTTGCTATCTGCTTTTGGATATAGGGTTTTAATTATATTATTCATCAATTCCATTTTCTTCACAGTACTCTTGGTGTGAGAAGGACGGAGGTTTCATATATTACATGTATTTTGTTACGTTGCGTATGACTTCTATTGTTTCGTTTTGTGCAGTTATTGTGGTTGCTTTGGTAGTCCTTTTTGTGGTTTTGTCCCTTTCTATTTTAGTTTAAATTATTAAGTAATTAATAACGTTTTTTTATATAATTTCTTATTTCTAGGGTTTTATATACTTATGATATTCTTATTTTCTTGCACGATGGTTCATTTTTTGAATTAGAGTCATGGTATGTTAATATGTTGTATGTTAAGCCTATTACTAGTCTCATAATGGAAAAACCACAAAAAAAATTTGATAAGTGCGGGCGCAAAATTCAGTGAAAGAAAAAAAATATTGTTTGCCATGGGTTTAGTGGGTTCTTTTGTCTTTTTTATGGCGAGGGGACTCGTTCCATCTTCGGTTTTAAAATGATTGTGATATATCGGTTATCTCTAACAGAGTTTTGTGATATGATTCCGACAATTAACGCAAACTTTATGATTAAGGTATTCTTACATGAAGGTACCATTAGAAAAAAAATTCAAACATTTTTACTATTTGTAATTTTACGCCGAAGCTGTCGCAATTTCCTCCGACCTAAACTTTTTTTGCCGCGGGAATGAAATCTTTGAAAGTGTACTTTTATTGCTAGCATACTGGAATACATGCGATTTTTGATGTGATTATTCAATATTTTATAGGGTACGTATCATTTTGATTGAAACAAAAAAACACTCTTATTTTATTTTGGATTTGGAGTTTTTTTTTCCTACTATGGTGTTTAGTTGATTTTCGAGATATTATGATGTCTAATTTTTTTTATATAGATCAGACTTTCTTTCAAGATTGCAGACAATTATCAAATGTGTTCCACTTTATATTAATTATTTTTTTTTTTATTTGTAAAATGCAACAGGAGGGTGCTATTTGATACTTTTATAATTCTTTTATTTTTAAATACACTTTAAAACCTTTTTTTCTTTAACTTTAACATATTGGAAATCCACTAGGGGCACTTCACACTAAGAGGGTCGGGGCACGATCATTTTCTGCAGCTCTTAATGCATTATAATGTACAATGCACATTAGTAGAAATGGCTGTAATTAGTATTAAGAGCGGTGTTCCCCCAGTCTTTCCTGCCTTTAGGAGGGCCGGAAAGTATCATGACGGGGGGGCGGGGTGATAATGATAAAATACCAACGGTTGGCAGAGATATTATTGTGTTGATAACCTTTTCAGTATGACTGCCTGAAAGGCTTCCAAGCTTTAGCCATATTCACGTTCTGTTGGGACACTGTGATCTCCGCGCTGATGTCCAATCAGGACGTGAGGAGCGGAGAGTCGTTAATCTTCTTATTCATTTAGACGCTGATGCCACTTCTTTGCCATGCGGCGGTCTATATAGGGTTCAAAGAAGGCTACTAGTGGAACTTGAGATAGTTTGGAGTGTATGGGTGGGAGCTATAGTCAGTATGTAAAACCATGGCAATAGGGTTAAGGCTGCTAGCAGCCAATTAGCGCTAAGCAACGGACTTGAACACGAATGGCTTCAGGGGTTTCCAGTTGTGTTGTGTTGGGGTTTGTTTTTGTATCGTAATTTGGGTGGTTAGGTCTTAGGCAATTGTTTTTTTATGGTTTTGTAGACGGGTCAAGCCTCCGTTTACCGAGATATTAGGTCGTAATCATACGTCCTATATCGGTATAGGGGTTTATAGATACGATTTGGCGGTATTAAGCAATTTGAACAAAGGACTATATCGAACTTTTACCTATTATATACTGTGGATAAAACCCCTTGTTAGCGAAGGAGATCCCCGGTGTGATTTGGTAAGAGTTGATCGATAACTTACTGCGGGATCCGCTTTGAGTCTTAGGGACTAACGAGTTCACAATATAACGAATACTGATGGGTTTGTACAACCCATCAAAGTGGTGAAGCAGTATGATATTAGTTATAATTTTATTTGTACACCTCCGATCGTCATTCACTACAATGTTTGTTGCTAGCTTTTTTTGTTCTTATACTTCTTTATTATTGCTACCATTTATAATAGAGTGGAATTTTTTTGCATTGTGAGAGGTTATGTTCACATAATCTCATCCAGCTTTTTTTAGGCCGTGCACCCTCTTTGACAAAGACAAGGTTTTAGGCAATTAATTACGTGGTGTTAATGGTGTCCGATTGGGGGGAAAGAATTGAGTGCTATCATTGTGTAGTTATTATGGTTGAGGAATTAGACAAATTGGCTTTTTTCAAATCAGAAGTTCATTTTAGGGCCAGCTATCATATTCACATAAACAGAGGTGACTGTAAAGGCAGGTAGGTTATTAGCGTAAAATTGGAAAATGAAAGGAAAGACTATTTTAGCACTATTAGATAAAGTGAGTCAATTTTTAGGGATCTAATTTGAAGAACATTTAATGTTATTTGAGTATCAAAAAGGATGGATGTTGTAGACTGTAATAGGTGGATAAATTCACTGATATTTATTTATATAAAGTCTATACATTAGGGAACATTTCTTAAAGGAAGGTAGAGCTGCAGTATATACTTCCTAGAAATGATCTGTTAGTAAATCCTCTTACGTGTTCACGTGAACTATTATTCTTTAGGACGACATCTCCTCTTATAATTGGTATTGTTCACACGGTTGTATATGCCGGTGGACGTATGTACGCCCACAATACTGGCCATAGGTATGGGGTGTGTATTGGTGTTTTAGAGTGTTTTAAGAAAGCTAAGGCGTAAGAATAAGTTTTGTAATTTTGTGCCACCTTTCCACAGTATCTAGTACATTATATTTTAGTATAGATTATATACTAGTTTTTTGGGACCGTTCTATTGTCCCCATACAACTGACAGGGACTGTTTCAAGTTCGCATGACAGAACTGATGGTCTAATAATAAGCAGTGTCCAAGTATCTTAAACATGCCATTTTAGTTGGAATTGCATACCCTGGTGCAAGAGTAATGCCGGCTCTAGGCCCCCCCAACCAGACACGCAGCAGCTTCCTATAGTCTATAATTAAAATGGCTCCGTGGTTGGGGGGACCCAACTGGAAGCGTGACCACATCAGAGGGTTATAAGGTCTTCCTGGACAGCCATCCTGTTGTTCAACACAGAAACTCAGAAATACGCAGCATTTTTTAGTATGGATTAGGAGCTGCCTGCAGTGAGTGACAATTAGGGGTGCGCTGTGGCACAGATGTGAGCTGGCCACATGATGGGAGGGGCTATATGGAGTCTTTTGGACATGGCCATACACTGTGTTTCCCAGGTCAGGACAGAAGGACTAGCTATATATGTAATAAGAACTGCCTGCAATGGACTGGCTATCTCCTGGTCCTGGGGTGCACAGGTAGTAGGGGCACACATTTAGTCATGTATCTTACTGTTTGGTGGTCTGCAGCCTTTCCTGGCTGTGTTCACTGTCCCCCAGAGTCTTCTGACTTTTCATATTAGTAAACAAGCTAATGTGAGTTGCGACAGAGCCCATTGTAAGTACTATATGAATGAGGAGACTTATGGGGGGACAGTTGGCCAACAGTCACAGTAAAGGAACTGGCTTGACCTACAAGCAGAAGGTTACATGATAGTCTTGGTCTCTGTCCCCACCATATATGGCAATGTCACTGTCCCCACTCATTTTGGCCTTGGTCAACTGGTGACATGCGCCAATGAATGTGAGTGGGGACAAGACAATGGACATGAGTAATATGTAATAAGTGGGAGACAGTGTGGACATACAATGTCACTGTTCCCCCAACCCCGGGACATACCTCCATGTGGCTGCTTGTGCTTGGATGGTGGCCCCCCGGGGGGTCTGCTTTGTGAGAAGGCTAAGGACATTTTTTTTTAAATAAATTTCTCCCTAAGGGCAGTGTGCGGCTTGCGCTTGCCCGCATCCAACTCAAATTACAATGTCTCAGCCGGCTCTTGATCCCCAGGACTGGGGATATAATGGAGGTAATACGTTAGTCTGCCCGCATGGGGAACTTCCTGCTGCGATGATATGAGATTGAATAGTTGCCGAGGAGCTTAGACTGCTATTTTTCAAATTTAAGAACAGCGCAGGCCGGGTATTGTGGCGCATCGACTTTCCGCCTTTCCTCACTGCGGCACCTCACGCGCCTGCCTGGGCTGTTGAAAGTAAAGTGCATTGGTGCGGACATAGCAACTGATAGGGGGCCAAGCGCGCCAGGGCCCTGCTCAATTGCACGCGCTCCTGCGCTTTTACTTTGTTTATCAACAGAGCAGGCAGGGCGAATGGACACCCGAAGTGGAGGATATAAGGCGGCAGATGCCCCTGGCACTGCGCTGTGGAATTGTTTATAGGGAATGTTCACACGGTTTTTAAAATTGGGCCGGTATTTTCGGTCCTGTAATTATGGCGCCGAATTGTCGAGCATTTCGCGGCGAAAAACGGTCCCTTGTGTCAATCATACATGGTTAATTCTCAGTTTCTCATATGTGAACAGGTCACTCTTCTAGCGGCGTGTATACGCTGCCGCCAGCTGGGATTTTGTTTCTATGGTCCGGCTAAGTGCACAGGCCCCTGATCAAGTCCCCCGATCTCCACCGCCACACGGTACATGGCGTTTATTGCGGGGCTTGGCTGTTACATTAATGCCCTGTCAAATACAACCGATAATTTTTTTTTTTTTATTGTGAACATAGCTGATTGAGCTGGAGTGGAGTCAATTGCAGGGAATAAGGGGTTGGCTTGCCTGCTGTTTCTCTTACCTCCGCAGGCCGCGCACCGCCCTGCGCAGTCGTTCGAGGGGTCAAGTATAACTAAGCGGCTAGATAAGGGTCGTGGGGCGGGGGGAGAAAAATTAATGGAAAAAAGACTGTGTTTGGATTGTGTCGGCTGTGTGTTGCTGCGGTAAGGTTGAATAATATTCTTAATTTGGTTGCAGGGCAAGGCCTTCAAGCCTGACACTATTTTTTTGGTTGCGTTTGTATGCACGATTAGGCAGGCATTCCGTCAAACTGTGTGCCCCTCCAGCTGTTAGCGGTATAAAAACTACAATACTCCCATCCCTCATGACCACTGTTTTTTTATTACAAAGTGTTCTTTATATAAATTTCTATGTTGGTTAACGAGGTACCGTTGGTTATTTGTTAGACTTTACCAGACCCCAAGTGTTTGAGGGTATGCTCATTCCCCCATTGGCCCCTCTCTTTGGAGAAGTGTCTTGTTCCATACGGACACAGCTTTACTCTAGATGGGAAAAAATGCCCACGCAAGATCAAGACTTTTTTAAAAACTGTCAAACCACCGACTGTTAAACCATCCCATAGGTCATCATAGTGAAAATCTCTGCATTTAGTGGTAGGTTCACACGGTGTAAATGTGGGGCGCATTTTAGCGCGTATTTGCGCTTCAATACGCCAAAGGAAATATAGGTACAATTCCCAGCTACTCATATATACTTATAGGAGCTATGAACTTACGTTTCCGTCTCCCCTGGTGTGTACAATGACGTGTAGTAGTTTGTATTGCTTGGTGAGCGGAAGAAGAGTTGATTATCACTTTATTCCAGCACTACGTGCTTGCGGATAATGGCAACAATAGAATGGGTCACCTCCTGACACTTTTTTAGAAGTGCACACTGACCAGCACGTACTTCTCAAACACCCGGCGTATTGCGGCATGTACAGTACACACCGCAATATGCTGTGTGAACATAACCTTATAGTCTACATGACTCAGATTTTCTGAGATTGGAATTTCAAAACTGCAGTTTTTTCCAAAAACTGAAGAAACACATTAGCTCAATCTTTCAGGTACTTTTCAAAATTTTCGCATCAATAAAAAAAATGGTATAGTGCCATATGAATCAAGAACAATTGAAAAAAAATTTTTTTTTTAACCGAAAATCTGAAAATACATGTATCATATGTTCGCAATAAAAGTTAACAAAAATTATTCTGAGTATTCTTTGTGTTAAAAATTACTGTTTCTAATACTCGTCGGATTAGGAGATTTTAGGACTCAGAATCGGACGAGTATTTTGTCTTTTGTCTTATGGACGTATTCTGAGGGTACGTTCACATGGCTTAATTGCAGGGCATATCTCAGTGCGCAATTGCACTGCAATACGCCCCACAATTACGGTAATTCATAGCTTCACGCACGGGGATGGAGTTTTAAATACATGGGGCCGCCTCGTCCAGCGTTTTAAAGCCACGCGCCTGGGGCAGTAGGGCATTACAATCTAAAAACACCAGCGAACTGCAGCGCGTATAGTACACGCCGCAATATGCGGGGTGAACATACCCTTAGGCAGGGTGTAATGAGAGAGAGAGAGATCACCATCCCTACATACTGCTGCATATAGATTTTCAAAAAGAACAAAAATTGGTCACACCTTAATTCTTACGTTATACTACACCGCATTCTGTAAATTTACATCACATACCAATTGTAATCATTCGATAGTGCTGAATAGGAAGACTCTGGACGAAGTGGGCACTGGTCTGTGAAAGAGAAATACATTAGGTCAAATTAGCTACAATAAAAATCTCTGAACATCCTGTCAAATGAAATGTATGGTACTGGCACTGCTGCGTCTTATGTGGTTACTTCTCTACCCAGTCTAAAAGTCTGCAAAACACTAGCAGGGGTGGTAACAGCAAAAAATACTACCGCTCACAAAATGATGGATCACTTACAGATGAGATAGATAGATAAATGATATTGTACGGTTATACAACACTTGTATCTACACAGTGATTATAGACATTCTGATATATTGTAACACTGATTGGTAGTAGTGAAGCCAGCCTAAAGGTGGCATATGCCCTGAAAGGGATATTCCTGGTTTACTGATGAACATTAAACATGTAGGCACAGGGAAATAAAGACTTTTACCACATACATTGCTGTTCTGATTTTGCCTCCCTTCAGAGTAAGAGCAGTTCTTGTCTCCTGCTTTTGTACACAAGGTTCCTTAGGTTACCTCTCTCTGCTTTAGCATCCCTGGCCAGGAGCTTGTTTATGTATGTTACCACCAAACTTTAACCCTTTAGAACTCTGTAGCCTAGTACCCTGCTATTTAGACCTCTCTCTCATTAATGTCCTCCTAACGGGATCAACTAGGAATAGCAGAGGTGATATGTCAATCAATGCTGTAGAACCACCCACAGGCTAACCAGAAAGTGGGAGTCTGAAGATGCCTGTAAAAGAGCACAGTGAGACAACCCATTTAATAGCTGCCAGCATAGCATTTGTTTGCAGACAGCCATTTCTCCTCCCCTACCTATACACAAGCCTGTGATATGCATTCTCAATTGGGAAAGAGGGAAGAAAGCAGCTGCCAGACTGCACTGATGACATCTCACTTAAAGGGGTCGTCCAGTTTAGAAAATCCATGTTAATACACACTATTGGTGAATCTAGAGGGTCAGTCTTTTATTGAGGATCCTCATCTCTTGTTCAGAGTGGAGAATGATTACAAAGAGCATCTCCCGTTCTGGAGGGCCTGTCCTCTCCTGCATTACACACACAAGCCATTGATAGAAACGGGCACTGGGTAGTGCTGCAATTCTCCTGTGATTGCACTGCAAGGTAGGTAGGAAGAAAGGAAGTAGGGGTTATCCAAGGCAGAAACCCCCTTTAAGAACTAAAGGATAGGGTGCTAAAATTCAATAGGCCTAATCCTTCTTTCTCCTGACATCATCATCCAGGGCAAAGACAGGACACCCAATATCAGGTGTTCCTGCTAATATAGACACGTTAGGCCGATTTTACACTACAGTGTATGGGCACCAATAGTCACCTATTTCTCTCTCTCTCCGAGAGAAGATGGGGGCTCCTTTCACCCCCTTCTTCCACTGGTGGCAAGAGGGTGCCCCTTTCATACACTTCTACTAGAGTTTTTCTTTCAGATGTATAAGTATTAGGGTCTGTTCACAGGCGGTTGAGCCGAAAAACATAGTTTTTAGAACATTTGGCCCTTTGTTTTCTTTTTAAACACTGTTCCCCCATCCCGGGTGGGGCAACCCCTCCTTGCATTTCATTGGTGACGGCCACAAATTTTACATCTGTCGGCCCCGGTCGTATTCAGGGGAGCGTGCTTTCCCCTGTTCTCTCACTCAGAATAATGGCGCAATTTTTTTACTTGCACAGCTAGCACTCCCCAATAACACTGCACTGCTTCTCAATCAGAAAACAAGGGAAATTTTGCCAGTGGGGCCTAATGCCTGCGGCAAACATAGAAGGGAAAGATTTTCTGCCTGGATGATCCCTAGAAACTGGATTCAACTGTAATAAAAACCCCCAGCTGTGGAGGAGAAGAGCAGTGCCCTGATTTTATAGAAGACTGCCCAGACTGAAGGGCTGTGGTATTAATGGCTCTAACAAAAAATGACTGCTGGAAAAGGGGAAAGACACATGGGCATGTTGCTATCCCTCCCATGATTTCAAAAAAACACACTGACTCGGGGGCGAACAGAACATGAGGGGGGGGGGGATAATGTCACCCCTTTCAGTTAAAGGGGGTTTTCTCACAATTGATTCATCACTTCAGTCCTGTTTTTTTGGGTTTTACTTTAATTCATGGATTGAGGGTGAAAATGAAATTTCAAGAAAAAAGATGAATGATGAACATACTCCCCTTTAAAAGTTAATTTTGGTCCGAAAGACCACAGGGTCCCATAATAAACTACAGGGGGGACCTGCTGCATCCAACACGAGCTGCATGTTGGATCTGTTTTTTCCGATTTCTTTTCAGCGTTTTGGGGATGCATTTTCGGGTCCAACCCGGCGGTGAATAACCCCTTTCAGCGATTAAATAGCGGATTTTCTGACTGGTATTTATGCTTTTTTTTTTTTTTTTTTTTTGACACGCAGGGGGGCGGCTTTAGTCCGCGGTTTGTGGATTCAAGCCACCCCACCCTTCGCACCCACATGTTCCTGTTCTACCCGAAAACCGGGATAAAAAGTGAACAGGTTATACGTTTTTAGGAACACTGGGGCGTCAAAAACCGGCAGGCGGAAAATCCGTGCAACGGGGGCTGCTGCATGGATCTCCAATTTAAAATCAATGTAAAAGGTTGAGAGTCGCTTTACAGACAGGTCCTTATACATCTATACTCCAACTTCCCAAATTATCATAAAGGGGTGTTCCCACCATAGACTTTAATGGCATTTTCCTAGGACATGCCTTTAAGGTCTGAAAGGTGTAGGTTCCACACCTCTCTTGGAAATGGACACCTGAAAGTTACAGAGCCGGTCCTGCTGTTCTATGGCAATTCTGGGTACAGGCGAGTGGTGTGTTCGGCTGTACTTTCAGGGCCTCGTTCTAGAGAAAAAAATGTCAGTTCTAGAGCTGGAACCTACAACCTTCAGAATGTGATAGCATATCCTACTGATAGGCCATCAAAGTCTATGGTGGGAGCACCCCTTCAAGGGAAACTTTTTTTCCCTAAGGCCTCGTTCACACGGCTTATTTTGCCGCGGATTGGCGCCGTACTGCCCGCCGGATTTGCGCTGCTGTACGGCGCCAATCCGTCGGAGTAATTACGGTAATCCACTGCTCTCATAGAGAACTGTGGATTCCGTCGCTCCTCCCCGCTCGGTGAATCCGCCGCGGGGGGGAGAAAGTGACATGCACATTATTTACGGCGCGGACGCGCCGTAAACAATGCATTGTCTATGGGCCGGGGAGCGGTGCCCCCCGCCGCCCCCGGGCCCCCCCCCGGCCCTTTTTAAACGGCGATTTGTGAGCGCAATCCGGCTCACAATCCGTGGGGGAAAAAGCTTTGGAACACGGCCAAAGGGTATAATGAATGCGGGGGAAAATACATCCCTTGAAGCAGTGTTTAGAGTTTAATTTGTCCCGTTTTTGCCATAGAAAGTAGTAAAAGGTGAAGAAATCAGGCATACCTTTTTAGGTGTGAAATTTGATGGTGAGTTTTCAGAGAAAATAGCTCCCTTCTTCAACAGGTTGTTATACAGAAATTGAAAATTCAAAAGCTTTTTTTACACAAAAGACATGGACCCCCAAAGGGCCCTGAATTTAAAAATAAAAAAATGCAATATAAGCAGAGAAGTCATTTAGGGCGGGTCAAGAATCAATTTTTGGGAAAACTTGTGAGCGTGAAAAGGGGGGTCAGTAATTCTCGTCTTACCGTAGCCATCAGGTGAAAATTTGTGGCCACACATTCACACAAGTTTGACTAAAGTGGCATAAATTTTTACCCCCATTTTGAGATCTAAAATTTTTTGCTTTCATTTAAATTCCCTTTTTCTCTCTCTTGCGCTTAAAGTGTCCATTAAAACCTTTTTTTCGATCTTCAATAGAATGGTCATCTCGGGAAGTGTTTGCCCGGGGCAGATCAGTTCTGTTGTTGTTAATGGTGAATCTGTGGAAATTTTTCATGAAAAACTGGCTAGTCTCGCCTTTTTTTCCCCCAATAGCGGCCCTTGGTCGGACATGCCACACATATAGCCCACTTTGGGAAGACCTCAAGAAAATCCCCCCCTAATTCGTAAATTTGGGATGGGGAAAGGTACATGTCAGATGGGGATGTGCCTGCAGGTCTTGCACCTGTTGCGGCAGGGTGAGGTCCATTCATTTGGGGGCCTTGGGGGCGCCCCCGGACAATAATACGCCGCGGTTTTGGTGGTTCCCGAAAGGAAGGAGAGGGGGGGGAACTGGGAATTTTTTTGAGTTGTTGCCCCTATGTAGCACAGGTTGGTTCCTTGGCAATCTTTTAGGTTCCAGTTGGTTTGTAGGTTACAACTAGGGGCACCGTTTTCTTCTGGGTCTTTTTTAAAGTAGGGGACTGTCTCTGTTGATGGGGGCGTTTTTGATTTGATTGTCCGTCACTTTTGGGCCTGATCCCAATTTGGAGAAATTTTGCCTCAATTCAGGGGTTTTTTGTCCAGGTCTGTCTTTTTAGAGCAAATACGTTTGTACGTATACCCTGGCTGATAAATGGATTTTTTGTGTGCGGGGGGTGGAAGCTGTCGTTTTTGAGGAGGCCGTCTGTCTGGGGTTGTGGACTGATGTGAGTAGCCAATGGTCTTTATGTGTATGGTGTACCAGAAATGGATTTTGCTCTCTAAAAGGGTTTGTTTAGGTTTTCCCTGCAGGTCTAAAATGTGGGTTTTGATCATGTGTGCGCAAAGTCGACCACGGGCCTCTATGGGGGAAACAGGGCAGGACCACCCCCAGCGATGAACCCCAAACAGATTCATATTAATAACAGAGAACTGATTTCCATTGGCACAACATTTTCCCAAATGACCATTCTATTAAAGATCTAAAAAATTTGGTTTTAATGGGAATTTTAAACGCAGAGGGAGAGAAAAGGGGAAATTTAAATTAATGAAAAAATTTCAGACTCTGCAAAAGGGGCTAAATATTCATGCCAGTTTATTCAAACTATGTGTGAATGTGAGGGCCACAAATTTACACTGTGGCACAGATAAGACACAGAATTACGCCCCCTCCGTCAGCCTCAAATTTTCCAATATTTGATGTTTTGACCTTTTGTAAAGACTTCTCGCTTTATTGCATTTCGTTATTTTTAAGAATTCTGGGACCCTTTGAGGTCCTGTTTTTTGTGAAAAAAATCTCTAAATTTTAAAATTTCTTGTATAACAACCTGTCTGAAGAAGGGAGCTAGTTCTCTCGAAAGCTTACCATCAAATATACTCAGTTAGCCTGAAAAAGGTATCGCCTGATTTCTTCACTCTTCTAGAAGCAGTGATGCAAGACTGCAGGTTATAGTGCTGTATAATTGCTAGGATCAGCATTTAGAAAGCTGGATGAACCCTGCCAGCAGTGTCACACAAATGATAGCGAATATTACTATACAGTGAGGTGCAGCCTCCAGAGGAGATCACACAGCAGTGACAGCGGCTATTACTATACAGTGAGGTGCAGCCTCCAGAGGAGATCACACAACTTTACAGCGGGGATTATATACAGTGAGGTCACTGGGGACCCAGTACAGCGGTATTCTATCTGGGGGTGCACTGGGGACACAAGTGCAGCGGCTATTTCTATACAGGAGTGCACTGGGGGCAATTTTTGCAGCGGCTATTACAAAACGGAGTTCACAGGGGCAATTAGTGAAAAAGGGTATTAAAACAGTGAGGTGCATGGGGACAATTATTAAGCGGCAATTACTATACAGTGAGGGGGCACTGGGGGGAAAATTTGTTACACGGTTTTTAACTATCCCAAAAAAGCGGCAATTTTTTATCAGTGAGGGGGATGGGACCATTATACAGCGGCTATATATAAAAATGAGGTGCATGGGGGCACTTTTGGGGCAGCGGCATTATAACATGAGGGGGACTGGGGGACCATTAGTGACAGCGGGTTTACTATACATAGTGCACGGGGGACCATTTGTGACAGCGGCTATTACATTACAGTGAGGGGGCAATGGGGAAACTTAGTGACGCGGCTATTTATATACAGTGAGGTGCACTGGGGACAACTTAGTGACAGCGGCTATTCTATACAGTGAGGTGCACTGGGGCACTTGTGACAGCGGCTATTACTATACAGTGAGGATGCATGGGACAAAGTGACAGGGCTTATTACTTAAGTGAGGTGCACTGGGGACACAGCAGTGACAGCGGTATTACTATTACAGTGAGGTGCACTGGGGAACACAGCAGTGACAGCGGCTATTGCTATACAGTGAGGTGCAATGGGGACACATTAGTGACAGCGGCTATTATATACATGAGGTGGGACTGGGGACACATTAGTGCAGCGCTATTTCTATTTCGTGAGGTGCACTGGGGACAATTAGTGACAGGGATTTACATATACAGTGAGGTGCACTGGGGACACATTTGTGACAGGGCTATTACTATACAGTGAGGTGCACTGGGGAACAATTTGTGACAGCCGCTATTACTATACAGTGAGGTGCACTGGGGACGCATTAGTGACAACGGCTAATACTATACAGTGAGGTGCACTGGGGACGCATTAGTGACGGCGGCTATTACTTTACAGTGAGGTGCATGGGGACACTTTGAAGCGGCTTTTTTACTTACAGTGAGGTGCACTGGGGACACATAGTGACAGCAGGCTATTATATACAGTGAGGTGCACTGGGACACTTTGGACAGCGGTATTATTACAGGGAGGTGGCACTGGGGACACAAGTGACAGCGGCTATTACTATACAGGAGGTGCACTGGGGACACTGAGTGACAGCGGCTATTACATTCCAGTGAGGTGCACTGGGGACACGTTAGTGACAGCGGCTATTACTTTACAGTGAGGTGCACTGGGGACACGTTAGTGACAGCGGCTATTACTTTACAGTGAGGTGCACTGGGGACACGTTAGTGACAGCGGCTATTACTTTACAGTGAGGTGCACTGGGGACACGTTAGTGACAGCGGCTATTACTTTACAGTGAGGTGCACTGGGGACACGTTAGTGACAGCGGCTATTACTATACAGTGAGGTGCACTGGGTACATACTAGTGACAGGGCTATTACTATTTCAGTGAGGTGCACTGGGGAACGTTTAGTGACAGCGGAATTACTATACGTGAGGTGCACTGGGGACACTAGTGACAGCGGCTATTTTTATACAGTGAGGTGCACTGGGAAACATAGTGACAGGGGCTATTTTCTATACGTGAGGTGCATGGGGGACCAATAGTGACAGGGCTATTACTATACAGTGAGGTGCATGGGGACACATTAGTGACAGTGGCTATACTATACAGTGAGGTGCACTGGGAAAACTTAGTGACAGCGGCTATTACTATAAAGTGAGGTACACTGGGGACACGTTAGTGACAGCGCTATTTTTCTTTACAGTGAGGTTTCACTGGGACAAGTAGTGACAGGGCTATTACTATACAGTGAGGTGCACTGGGGACACATTTAGTGCAGCGGCTATTACTATACAGTGAGGTGCATGGGGACCATTAGTGACAGCGGGTATTACTATAAAGTGAGGTCCACTGGGGACACGTTAGTGACAGCGGCTATTACTATACAGTGAGGTGCACTGGGGACACTTAGTGACAGCGGTATTACTATACAGTGAGGGGCACTGGGGACAATTAGTGACAAGCGGCTATTACTATACAGTGGGGGTGCACTGGGGCACGGAGTGACAGCGGCTATTACTTTACAGTGAGGTGCACTGGGGACACTTGTGACAGGGCTATACTATACAGTGAGTGCACTGGGAACATAGTGACGCGGCTATTACTTTACAGTGAGGTGCACTGGGGACACGTTAGTGACAGCGGCTATTACTTTAAAGTGAGGTGCACTGGGGACACATTAGTGACAGCTGGTATTACAATACAGTGAGGGGCATGGGCAACATTAGTGACAGCGGCTTTTTATATACGTTTAGGTGCACTGGGACAATAGTGACAGCGGCTATTACTATACAGTGAGGTGCACTGGGGACATTAGTGACAGCGGCTATTACTATACAGTGAGGTGCACTGGGGACACCTTAGTGACAGCGGCTATTACTATACAGTGAGGTGCACTGGGGACATATTACTGACAGCTGCTATTACATACAGCGAGGTGCACTAGGGACACATTAGTGACAGGGCTTTACTATACAGTAGGTGCAATGGGACACGTTAGTGACCGCGGCTATTACTATACAGTGAGGTGCACTGGGGACACATTAGTGACAGCGGCTATTACTATACAGTGAGGTGCACTGGGGACACAGCAGTGACAGCGGCTATTACTATACAGTGAGGTGCACTGGGGACACAGCAGTGACAGCGGCTATTACTATACAGTGAGGTGCACTGGGGACACATTAGTGACAGCGGCTATTACTATACAGTGAGGTGCACTGGGGACACATTAGTGACAGCGGCTATTACTATACAGTGAGGTGCACTGGGGACACATTAGTGACAGCGGCTATTACTATACAGTGAGGTGCACTGGGGACACATTAGTGACAGCGGCTATTACTATACAGTGAGGTGCACTGGGGACACATTAGTGACAGCGGCTATTACTATACAGTGAGGTGCACTGGGGACACATTAGTGACAGCGGCTATTACTATACAGTGAGGTGCACTGGGGACACATTAGTGACAGCGGCTAGTTCTTTGCAGGGAGGTCACACACAAGGTCACCCTGGCGCAGCTCTTCCTATCCGCTCTTACCTCGTACGATCCCTGAGCTGCTTGTACCGCACTTGCCACCCTGGACCGAGCTACGGAGGGCGCGGCAGCTGACCAGAGCCCCCCGGCACCGGCTGAGCACCGAGGCCGCCATGATGTGAGGAGGCGGGACACCGGAAGTCGTGCGAGCGGCCGCATCCGGTGAGTGTCACTGTTCTTTTCATCCGGGCGCTGCTGTAGATCTGTGTAGGCGGGGAGTCTGCGAGGAGTTGGGGGATCAGTCGTCTCCTGGGTGTCATCGTACCACTTAGACGCCGCTGACCGTCGGCGTGGTCATGGGATCAGGGAGCGTTGAGGCTGGGTACACATTGCCCACAGTACAAGCCCCTGCCGGCTTCTACACGCTTGTTTCTATAATTACCTCACATTCACATCGCCTCACAGCTCATGGTATTGGTCAGGACTGCATATGTATGGATAGCATGGTGGGGCCATGGACTCCTATGATCCTGATTGGTGTCTCTGGTTCGCCATGGTATCCATCGCTGTCCCAACTGCTGCCACAAAAGGGGGAAAAAAAAACTGTATGTGAATGGAGGCTTAAAGGGGCTGTCCAGCTTCTATGATTTAAATAGAAGATAGAGCTGCTGGGATTAAGTAACGACAGTCCTGGGCCCATTAGGCTGCGTTCCCACGGCAAAGACCAGTCAG
This sequence comes from Phyllomedusa bahiana, assembly GCA_025379985.1. Taxonomy (NCBI): domain Eukaryota; kingdom Metazoa; phylum Chordata; class Amphibia; order Anura; family Hylidae; genus Phyllomedusa; species Phyllomedusa bahiana. The sequence goes on from JAODAL010001398.1 coordinate 128,246, forward strand.
ATTATCCGACCGGTATTTGGTCTTTTTTTGTCACACAGGGGGACGGCTTCTGTTTGTGGATTCAGCCCTCCTCCTTCACACCCACATGTTCATGTTCTGCCTGAAAACTGGGCGGAAGAATGAACATTTTCTAGATTTTTAGGAACGCCAGCGGTGTAAAAAACCGTCCAGCAGTAAATCCATTCAGTGTGGACTGCTGAACGGATTTTCTATTTAAATCAATGTAAAAGGTTGACAGCAGGTTTACAGTCTGTTTTCAAATCCGAGAACTTCTGTAAAACCGACTGAAAACCTGTGCTGTGGGGACAAGCCCTTACTCTTCCTTCTCTATACCCTCGGGGTCGATGAATTCATAACATCACATGGCTTTTCCGTACCACTTGTATGCTGGTGAGACACTCAAATCTACATCTCCGGCCCAGATGTTAACTCTCTGCTTTCCTTCATCCCAGAATATCTATCATCCATATCCTCCTTCTCATCCTCCCGCTTTCTCAAACTTAATATGGAGAAAACAGAGTTCATCATCTTTCTCTCTCCACCTCTTCATCTGATTTATCTATCAATGGCTCCAGGCTCTCCCCAGTACCATAAGGGCTTATCCCCACGGCAGAGGACAAACATCCCTTCACATTGACATGTTCATATTCCATCCGAAAACTGGATGGAAGAATGAACATGTTCAATGTTTTTGGACGCTGCAGTTGAAGAACCGCTGGCAGAAACCGTGTAGTGGGGACTGCTGCACGGTTTTTCCATAGGAGCCCGTTGTGCTTGGTCGCAAACCGTCAGAAAAACCGGCCGCAAACCTGTGCCATGGGGACATGCCCTAAGTCTCTGCCTTGGGATAACCCTTGACTCTGCACTGTCCTTCAAACCGCACATCCAACCCCTGACCACTCCTGGCCACCTCCACCTGAAAAATATTGCCCAAATCCGAACCTTTCTTGACTCCACAAAATTGCTTGTTCATGCCCTAATCATATCTCACCTGAATTACTGCAACATCTCTGCGGCCTCCCGTCCTGCTCTCTTGCTTCCATTCAATCCATCCTCAACTCCGCTGCCCGGTTGATCCACCTCTCTGCTCGCTACTGCTCTACCAATCCCTTCAGTGGCTTCCCATTGCCCAGCAAATTCACTTCAAGTTACTAACCATGAGCTCCAAAGATCTCCATAACCTCCAGATACCTCCCCTCACTCAATCTTAGTTCCTCACACAACCTTCTCCAAGACTTATTCCGTGCTTCCCTCAGACTCTGGAACTCACCGCCCGACACATTAGACTCTCCTTCTTTACTAGTTTTAAAGGCAACCTGAAAACTCATCTCTTCAGAGTAGTCCTGCTACCACTACCCCCCACAGACCTGTCTACCTCTCACCTTCTGTCAGGGTCCTCTCTCTCTCTCTCTCTCTGTACCAATGTGTTATTTACTGCTATTGTATATGTCCTATGTTATGTATCTGAATCCCTGGACTTGTATAGCGCCCTGAACTTAATGGTGCTCAAAAAAGAAATAATAATAAAGACTCATACTCACCTTTGTCCTCAGGGCTGTGGAGTTGGCAATCCAAAGCCCCGACTCCGACTCCTCAATTTCCCAAACCTCCGACTCTGACTCCCTCATACACGGCGCATGTTTAAGTGATAACTTTACTGTAGTAAAGTGGTAACATCAGGCTGTTTATCACCTTGATACAATAATCAAGCTATTTAGGTAGAACAGACACTGATAAGCAAAAGGGTAACAATGTTTTGATCTTTTGAACACTTGTGAGTAGAGTTGAAGAAAAACCTGTATTTGTATCCAAGTCCAATCTGCACTAACATTTGGAATGTGTAGAAGAGACCTGGGATCAGATTTTAGTCAAGACCTGCTTGAATCTTATTCAGAGCCCAGAAGGATTCAGGCAGTATTGAAAACCAAAAGGTGTAATTACAAAATAATAAAAAAATAACATTTTGATTTTAAGGAGCAAAACAGTAACAATGCAGTTACAGGAAAGAATCTGCAGAACTAAGCAGATGATAAATACTTGCTAGTCAAATTTATGTATAAGATAGGTAAGATGACTGTATATAAAATTACAGTAGCCTCATGTACAAAGCTGTAGTGGATGGAGAGATATGGAGCCTGAAAGTCACAAGTTCAAAACATTGTTACTCTTTTGCTTGTCAGTGTAAAATATATTTATTGGATATGACTTTAGAAAAACATTTTTTGTAAATATGCAAAACACTGCAGGAACATTCGTGGAGTCTCTGAATTTGTACTGAGAAACAGTATTGCCTCCATCAGATCTGCATACATGCCCTCACATCTGATCTCATTATTTCCGGGCTAGAGAACGGCCTCTCTACACTAACTTGGGTTGGGGGCAAAGCGGTGACCACAGGGGCAACATATCTAACATTGTCAGGGTATAAAGGAATTGCCTCAGCCACAGTCAGTTTTGATGAATGGTTGATCTTCTACTTCTTTGAAAGCAGGTGAAAAATTTGGCTGAAATGTGTTTGCCCTGGGAGCAGAATCTTTTCCCTGCTCCATGTCATCAATTAAACTCCTCATGTGATGAGGCTGAAGATATGGGAGCAGCAGCACCGGCTGGATCCAATTCCTCTTGCTCTTTGCACTACATCAAACTAACTGGACCAACTAATTATATAGTTTGGGAGTCGGTCCCTTTTATGACGACTCCGACTCCTGCAAAATAGGCACCGACTCCGACTCCACAGCCCTGTTTGTCCTCACCTCCATTGTAGCCCAGCCTCTGTCTGACATCTTCAGTTTACTACCAGGTCCCAGTGGTCAGATTGTCACCACCACGTGCCACCTTTTTAGGGTAAGTTCACACGGCTTATTTTGGGACGCATTTCGCCACGTATTTCGCAGCGTACTGCGCTCTAATACGAGCGAAATGCGTCCCATTCATTATGGTAATCCACAGTTTTCATAGAGAACTATGGATTACGCCTCCTCTCCCCAGGCGTATACTACGATCGTATTGTACGCGCGGAGAGATAAATGACATGTCATTTATTCACGGCGCCTATGACAGTCTATGGGGCCGGCGGGCTGCGGCCCCCCCCATACCCCCCCCGCGCGTTGCAGGAGTAAGCGCCCCGACACCCCGCGGAATTGCGGGGCGTACTGTACACCCCACAATTAAGCCATGTGAACATACCCTTAAAGGGGTTGTCTCACTACAAGGATTAATTTTTATGTTAAAGATCTTGCAAAGACAAGTCACTTTGCAATATGTGCCCATTAACCGTGTCCTACCTATTCTGAGATATCCCCTCTTGTATAGACTGCATCAGCTCCTGTGGTCACTATAGCTACAGACCTGTTTGATCTCTCCTGATAGGCTGCCAGTGCTGGTCGCTATGCAACAGACTGGCTTCTACCGGGAACCTAGTAGAAGCCAGTAAACACGCCCCTGAATTCAAATCAAGAAAACAGGACTGTCGTAACATGAATCGATGTAGTGAGACAACCCCTTTAATCTGTGATGTCAGGAAATGTCACGTGATTGCTGCAATGTATTATCTACAGCAGTGACAATCGGACCACTGAAAGCAGGAAGTAAACGGAAGACCGGGAGAAGCAGGACTAGCACTGGAACGGAGGTAAGCAAGGCCCTGTTCACATCTGCGTCCGAGGGTCCAGTTGGAGGTATGAACTGACACCAATGAAAAAGGATAAAACGGAACAACCTCCTTAACTCTGATTTGGAACACAGAGATGAAACCCTTATCAAAGTTAGGTGAATTAAAAACCGTATATGTTTTTGCAAAATGAATGCGCATTTTGAACACATTTCAGCTATAAGGCTAGGTTCAGACATTGCGTATTTCCTGCACTTGAGATGCATTTAAAACCCATCAAAAATACTTACTGTAAAATTCGTGCTTGAAGTGAAATCTGGAACACAGGTGAAATTCTTACCAAATGTGAGTTCAAAGGGTTTAATCATCTCAGACATGTTTGGTATATCAATAGGATATGCAAGCAATGTGTGATCGGTGCAAGTTCCACCTCTGGAATCTGCACCTATCCCAGGAACGGGCCCTTGAAAATGTTGTCTTAGGGGACGTTCACACGACAGAATAAAATAAAAGCGTGGAATCCATGAGGATTCTGCCTTTGAAAACCACATGGATATGGATCAAATGGATCAGGGTCTTTTTTTAATAAGTAAAAAAAAAAAAAAAAAAAAATTGGCGACAGATTCCCTTTAAGTCTCAGGTGGTGAAAGATCATTGGCCAGGTAATTAGTGTACTGTCTCTTTACATCTTGGCGAGCCGCGCACACGCCCTAGGGAAGACACATGCACAGGATGCCAGCAGCAGTGAGGATCGGAGCAGGAGTGTGGACAGGTGAGTAAACGCTGAGCAGAAGCACAGACATTTCTGCTGTCTGGACTGAGGACTGCAGCGTGGACAGTCACAGTTTTTTCAAAAAAGTAGCATTTTGTAGGTGCAGTGTTTTTTCAGAAAGTTTGTAGCCTTTTCACCCCATAGACCTCCATTGTTTGTTTTTCTGCACCAAAAGAATGTATGTATGTTGTTTTTTGGGTCACATGATTTGTGATGAGAAAAAAATTGCATCTAAAACTGCATGTAACTATACTTGCAAAAAACAAGCACTTCATAAATAACATAAAAAAGCACAGCATTTTTTGTATTTTTTTTTTTAACCAAAACAGAATTGTGAACGGGACTTTATAGGAGTTCTTTTAGACTTCAAATATGTATATTTTATTTACTGCATAAATTCTATGGTATTTTAGTTCATCTTTTGGTACATGCGCTATTCTGTTGAAAGATGGCTGCAAATTACTCTCATCGTGTGAAGGGTTTAAGGCTGTCAGAATGCTGAATTTGTTGAGTAGATCCATTTCTGAGTGATAAACGGCTCTGTTGGTATCTACATGGAGTACTGTCGTTCCTAGTATTCTCAGTAGACATAGTCTAGACACTGATCACATAACCCATCAGTGTCTCATGGGGACATGTAGCTGAACATAGAGCTGCACCTGCTATCTCTACATATGGAAGGTGACACGTAGAGGACATCATCCCCTTCATTTATGTTCCTCCAGTACTGAGTGAGCTTCAGAAAGCCCCAACCTCGGCTGTTATGTATATGTGTTCTGCAGCTCAACTGGTTTTTGCATTAAATAAATGTCACTTTTATTCACAGGAGTTGGAGGCATTTTAGTAAATAACATTAGTCTAGGCTTGTGGCCAAGGTTGACATTTTGGGTCATATTTTATTCTAACTCTGGATATATCAATCATATCCAACGTATTACATTACCAATAATAAATTACCCTCCAGCACTGGCTTACACTTCAGGAATAAATTAATGAATCATGACTTTTCTGGGGCTTAAATATTGCTGGCCTGTCCATATTTGATCACCCACATAACTCCCGAGAGCACTGCTCCCCCTTCAGCTTACCCACAATTGTTACTGTGCCTGGTAATGCAGAGGAGAGGAGGAAAGTGTACATCCAAGAGGCACACCACAACCAAATTTACGCAGATGATGTGGCATCATTTACATAAATGGGATGGTTGTGTGCCTCCATGATGCCCTATTTTTTTCCGTCTTCTCTTCACATTTTGGGCATCTTAAAGGGGTTCTCCGGGACTATCTTTTTATTTCTTATAGAGCTTAGAACTTAATTATATTGAACTTTGTAATTGATACTCCTTAAAAATTATTTACCTGTTCTGTTTTGCAAAGCCAGGCAAAGAACCCTGTACTCCTGTCCCCCCTAGCTCTGGCAAACCATGTGATGTACATTGGTCAAATATCCTGGATGGATGGTTTGTCATCACTCAGTGGGTGTGCTGTGAAGCCAGGCTCAGCTCAGAAACAACCCCCTTTAGTGTGACCTGAGCAGAGAATGATCTGGCTGCATATAGTGAAATCATTCTCTGCTGTCTGCCTCAGCCAGGAGGAGTGATTACAGGGGTAGTAATGGATAAGTAATGGATGGGATTGTGTATTGGGCAACTGTGTGCTAGGACCATTTACTTAGTGACTCATAAGCCCCATTGACTTTACACTACTGCTGTCAAAGGCTATCATGGTGCACAGCAAGCCACCAATGAAGGCTCATCTCTTTAGAAATGAGTCCTGCTTTTGTCTCAGACACGGTTATTGCCAGAAATCGGTCTGAAAACAATGTGAGCATCTCCATTAAGAGATCTTCACAAGCAAATGTGACACCGGTCCAGTTACCAGGGTAGGGTGGAAAATGTCCACCAGCCAGACCCCTATAGTCTTCATTTCAGGTACACTAACAGCTATTATTATTATTATTTATTTTAGAGTGCCATTGATTCCAGGGCGCTGTACATTCAGAGGGTTACATACATAACATAAGTCAAACATTTACAATAGTGACAATCTTTGACTAACAACAGGTACAGAGGGAGAGAGGGCCCTGCCCGTGAAGGCTTACAATCTACAAGGAAGGGGGAGACAGAAGTTGAGGGGGTGTAGTGACAGCGGAGTTATTCTAGATCTTAGGTTAGCGCAGTGTTACCTTAATTTGGTAGTGAAACCAGTGGTCCCGCCACTGTGAAACCAGTGGTATCCTAGGAGCCATTTTTTTACCAGAACAATGCTGTTGCTCGTGTTACTGTAAGCAGTCTATGTGGCTTAAATGTGTTACCGTGGTCTATAGGGTCTCAGGATCTGTCTCCCACTGAGCATATCTAGGACGTCATTTGTTGGGAATTGCAAAGGAAGCTGCCAGGAACCAATTTTGATGCTTTGCATGCCCAAGTGGATTCAGCATGGAATAACATTACTCAGACAACCATTAATAACCTCACTGATAGCATACATAGGCAGGCTCGGACTGGCCCACCGGGGAGTTGGTGGATCCCCGGCGGGCCCCGAGCTCCTGGGGCCCCGGAGGTAATGCTGCCAGGGCCCGGACGCTGCATTCTGCCTATGAACGCCTGGGCCCTGTGTGGTAATGTCCTTGATTCCCGGGGCTGCGCGGTGTCAGCGGAGCAGAGTGCTGCCGGCGCTCCGCTTCGCTGTACACCCTGGTAGGCCTTAAGCCCACCAGGCGCCGGCCTCTAGTGGCTCCACTAGAAGCCGGCGGGGAGCTCGGAGCGTCCAAAGCGGAAAAATGTAAGTTGTTTTTTGCTTTTTTTTTTTTCTAACTACCTAAAGTTGGCCCTAACTACCTCCAAACTAGCTAGAGGGGGCCCTAACTAACTACAAACTAGCTAAAGGGGGCCCTAACTACCTCCAGACTAGCTAAAGGGGGCCCTAACTACCTGCTAACTAGCTAAAGGGGGCCCTGACTATCTACAAACTAGCTAAAGGGGGCCCTGACTATCTACAAACTAGCTAAAGGGGGCCCTGACTGCCTGCACGCTAGCTAAAGGGGGCCCTGACTGCCTGCACGCTAGCTAAAGGGGGCCCTGACTGCCTGCACGCTAGCTAAAGGGGGCCCTGACTGCCTGCACGCTAGCTAAAGGGGGCCCTGACTGCCTGCACGCTAGCTAAAGGGGGCCCTGACTGCCTGCACGCTAGCTAAAGGGGGCCCTCACTACCTGCACTCTAGCTAAAGAGGGCCCTGACTACCTGTACAAACAATTATATACAAGTACAAACAAGACAGGAATGTTCAGCCATCATACCGCTCATGAAGGAGACGGGTTCTGTCTCTCAGAGATGAACGTGCTTCAAAAGCAAAAGACCTTGTGAAGATACTGGCTGAAGCTGGTAAGATTGTTTCATTATCCACAGTGAACTGTATCAACATGGCCACTCTACCAGGAAGAAGCCATTACTCCATAAGAAACATATAAAAGCCACATTAATGTTTGCAATTGCATACAGGAACAGAGACCTACATTTTTGGAGACATGTCCTGTGGTCTGACGAAAATAAAATTGGACTGTTTAGCCATAATGACCATTGTTACCTTTGAAGGAAAAAGGGAGAAGCTTAGATGCCTAAGAACACCATCCCAACTGTGAAACACGGGGGTGGCAGCATCATGTTGTTGGGTTGTTTTGCTGCAGGATGGACTGATGCACTTCACAAAATAGATGGCATCGTGAGGAATGAAGATCATGTGGCAACACTGAAGCAACATATCAAGACATCAGCCAGGAAGTTATAGCTTGGGTGAAATTGGGTCTTCCAAATGTACAATGACCCGAAGCATGCTGCAAAACTGGTTACAAAGTGGCTTAAGGATAACCAAGTCAATGTTTACGAGTGGCCATCACAAATCCCTAATCTCAATCCTATTGAAAATGTATAAGCAAAGCAGAAAAGTCAGGTGCGAGCAAGGCGACCTACAAACATGGCTCAGTTACAACCAGTTCTGTCACGAGGAATGGGCCAAAATTCCTACCAACTATTGTGAGAAGCTTGTGAAAGGCTACCCAAAATGTTTGACCCAAGTCATACAGTTTAAGGGCAATGCTACCAAATACTAATGAAATATATGGAAACTTTGACTTTGCAGAAAGTAATAAAAATGCCTTAAAATTCTCTCTTTCAATATATATATTATATGACCTTACCTGTTTTAGGTCAATTAGGATTGATACTAATGAATACTAATGAAATGTATGGAAACTTTGACTTTGCAGAAAGTAATAAAAATGTCTTAAAGGAGTTGTCTCATTACAAGCTCTCAGCCTAAGTCAGTGAGCCTGGCAGTTGATTTGATGGGCGGGCTTCTTGTCTGCCTCTTCTCCTCCCTCTTCCCCCCTCCCCTCAGCACACAGAAAGCTCTCCTCAGTAACTTCTATACAGGGGGGGGGGGGGGGGGGTTGCTGGCAGAGTTAACCCTGTGTGTGCCTGCCTAGGTCTGCTGCAGCTCTTGCTGCTCGTCTCCACAGTCAGGAGACAGGAGAGGGCTGATCTATGAATGTGGAGCAAGTGTTCCTATACCCCCTGCTTAGCATACAAATCTGCACATCTCCAGCAACAAACAGACCCTGTCAGAACAGACACAGGGCAGCTGTGAAGTGATACTATACTCAGGATGTGTCAATAGTACACCAGAACATGAACCCTTCACATGCCCCCTGATCTGTATAGTATTAGTATAGTTACAGCTCCACAGACACATCATGATTATAGTAACACACAGGGTCACTGCTGTCACATCTATCTGTGTCGAGAGCAGGAGGAAGCAGGCACACACAGGGTTAATCCAGGCAGCACAGACACAGAAGCCAGAGACCTCCCCCTCCCTCCACTACAGAAGCATTCGGGCTCTCTGCTCTGACCTGTATTCAGAGGCTGATGAGTCATACAGACCTGACAGCCAGTGAGATAAGGATCAACAGGTCGGCTGCTATAGAGGGCTAACTCAAAATCAGTAGGACATTTGTAATGAACATATATTGCAAAGCTGCTTGTTTTTTTAAGGATCTTTTAATTAAAACCCAATCATTGTAGCAAGACAACCCCTTTAAAAATTCTCTCTTCAATATATATATATATATATATATATATATAATATATATATTATATATTTTAGTTATTAGATAGATAGATAGATATTATATAACCTTACCTGTTTTAGGTCAATTAGGATTGATACTAATGAAATGTAAGTAAACTTTTGACGTTGCAGATAGTAGATATATCTACTTTCTGCAAAGTCAAAAGTTTACATTCACTTCATTAGTATTCATTCATTAGTATCAATCCTAATTGACCTAAAACAGGTAAGGTTTTATATATATCTCAAACCTTACCTGTTTTAGGTCAATTAAGATTACCAAATTATTTCTATTTGCCAAATGCCAGAATAATATATATATATATATATATATATATATATATTATATATATATATATATATAATATATATATAAATAAGGAAACAATTATTTGATCCCTTGCTGATTTTGTAAGTTTGCCCGCTGCCAATTTTAAGTGTAGGTTAATTTTAACATTGAGAGATAGAATATCCAAAATAAAATCTAGAGAATCACATTGTATAAATTATATAAATTTATTAGCATTTTGCTAAGAGAGATAAGTGTTTGATCTCCTACCAACCATTAAGAGTTATGGCTCCTACAGACCAGTTAGATGCTCCTTATCAACTCGTTACCTGCATTACAGACAGCTGTCTTAAATAGTCACCTTTATAAAAGACTCCTGTCCACAGACTCAATTAGTCAGACTCTAACCTCTACAACATGGGCAAAACCAAAGAGGTTTGTAAGGATGTCAGGGACAAGATCATAGACCTGCACAAAGCTGGAATGGGCTACAGAGCCATAAGTAAGACGCTGGGTGAGAAGGAGACAACTGTTGGTGCAATAGTAAGAAAATGGAAGAAATACAAAATGACTGTGAATCGACATTGATCTGGGGCACCATACAAAATCTCACCTTGTGGGGTATCTTTGATCATGAGGAATGTGAGAGATCAGCCTAAAACTACATGGGGGAAACTTAATAATCTCAAGGCAACTGCGACCACAGTCACCAAGAAAACCACTGGTAACACATTACGCCGTAATGGTTGAAAATCCTGCAGTGCCTGCAAGGTCCCGCTGTTCAAGATGGCACATGTGCAGGCCCGTCTGAAGTTTGCCAATGAACACCTGGATGATTCTGTGAGTGATTGGGAGAAGGTGCTGTGGTGGGATGAGATGAGCTCTTTGGCATTAACATAACTTGCTGTGTTTGGAGGAAGAGAAATTCTGCCTATGACCCAAAGAACACTGTCCCCACTGTCAAGCATGGAGGTGGAAACATTATGTTTTGGGGGTGTTTCTCTGCTAAGGGCACAGGACTATTTCACCGCATTAATGGGAGAATGGATGCAACGTCAGACTGGCCCACCGGAGGATCGGTGAATCCTCCGGTGGGCCCCTGGTCCGACACAGAGGGGACCGCACATCATGCCTGGGAACGTTCGGGCCCTCCGTCCCGAGCCCTCGCAGACATGTCTGTGTGGATGCTTATTGGGTGCTCTGCTCCGCTATTCTGCCTAGTAGGTCTAAGGTCCATAGGCCTCAGACCTACGAGGAGTAGGGCCCATATCACCACGCTGGCGGTGCGCTATGACATCATAGAGCGCAGCCTGTGGCGGGCTTCAGTAGGTGAAAGCCCAGCAGTGAAGCCAGACCTGTTGCAGCCGCTCGTCCGGGAGCGGGAAAAGGTGAGTAGATTTATTAAATTTTTTCTGCGGGCAGCTATCTGGCTACATGGGGGCAGCTATCTGGCTACATGGGAGCAACTACCTACCTGTTTACTTGGGGGAAGCTACCTGGCTACATGGGGGCAGCTAACTACCTGGCTACCATGGGGACAACTACATGGGGGAAGCTACATGGGGCTAACTACCTGGCTACATGGGGCAAGCAACCTGGGGCAAACTACCTAGCTACCTGGGGGTCAATTTACCTAGATATCTGGAGGCAAACTACCTGGCTACCTGGGGGTTAGCTACCTGGGGGCAACTTACCTTGCTTGCCCTACTCATGATAGCCATCAGCCACATGCTAATTAGTGTTTCTGTATCTTATAGGTTTCCCCTTGGAATGTGTCGGACGAGTTTTACATCCATGTCTTTAAGAAAATGGTCAGTGAGGGCTGGTGTCGGGCAGTGTTTATTTAAATAAAGTGTTTTTGTGTTGTTTCGGTGTATTTTTTACCACTTTTTTCCAGTGTTAGTAATAGAGGTGTCTGACAAACATCTCTATTACTAGCGCTGAGGTTTGGTGTCAGCCAATAGTGTTTTTCTGTCACCCCAAGGCTGACACCAAGTCCCAGTGCTAGTAATAGAGAGACGTCTGTCAAACAACTTTATTACTAACACTGGAAATAAATGGTAAAACAAAAAACACTGTATTTAAATAAACTCTACCGACCTCCACGACCATTGTATCAAAGAAATGGATCAAACACTGGTTCAATAAATCCATCAAAGTCCAACTGCGAAATCTGTAGGAAAAACAGAAACACAACAAAAAGCAAAAAGAATGACAGTCCTGAACTCCACCACCTAGAGATCATGCATCATGCCTGCGGCTGATTTTCTGGGTGCAGGGGAAGGAGTTCAGACCACACAATATGATTCTGAGGGGTCCAGATCTGTTCCTCCTCGGAGACTGGGCCTCTAAGTTGTAGCCTATACTTGCTCTTCCCCCCTAGGAAGTTTGTACAAAGTTGAGAAAAGCAGAGTTGCTAGAAAAGTGAAGATTCTAAGATATTTGTGTCCAAATCTGCAGGGAGGAGTGTTGGCCGGGAGAAGTCAGCATGGTGGTGTGTACTGGATGGAGAAGAAAAGGGAACGTGACCGACTCATAAGAGAATCATCACCTGTGAGTCACTAAATATAACTGAACTGTAATCACTTATATGTGTGCAAAGTGTAATGGTTTATATTCAGTAATGGTGTGGCGGTAGTATTCAGTCACTATGTGGTGGTGATATGTGGTCATAGTGTGGGGATATAATTCATCTAATACATAAATCAGTGGCACACTAAAGACTAAGTAAAACCTCAAGTTATATAGGAATATAGGAAATGCTTTACACTAAGGAAAATATGAAAACCTGGACTCTTAGTTTACAGTATTTGATCAAAGATTGTATTAAAACTCACCTCCCAACACGTCAAGGGTTCCAGAGCAGGTGGTCCCCCACACTAAAACATGTTACCTACTAGAGTCCATTCAGACTGCCACTTCCCCAGGGGTGATAGGAACCTGCAATTGAGTTAACCTGCACATATTTAAATGAGGGTTGATGCAGCAAGCCAATGAGATTGCCATTTTCCCCCAAATAACTACAAAATTAAAAGGCTGTGCACATCTAAAAATATACTTTTTAAAACGTAAGCATAGTGCACACGAAAGGCAATACATAATCTAATACATAAATCGTGGCACACTAAGACTAAGTAAAACCTCAATTTTTATAGGAATATAGGAATGCTTTAAAGCTAAGGAAAATATGAAAAACCTGGACTCTTAGTTTACAGTATTTGATCAAGATTGTATTAAGCTCACCTCCCAACACGTCAAGGGGTTCCCAGAGCAGGTGAGTCCCTACACTAAAACATGTTACTACTAGGATTCCATTCAGACTGCCACTTCCCCAGAGTGATAGGAACCGCAATGAGTTAACCTGCACATATTTAAATGAGGTGGTTGAGTGCAGCAACCAATGAATTGCCATCTCCCAAATAGACTACAAAATGTAAAAGGGTGTGCACATCTAATATATACTTTGAAAACGAAGCATTTGGTGCACACTGTTAGGCTATCACATACATCTAATACATAAATCAGTGGCACACTAAAGACTAAGTAAAACCTCAATTTATATAGGAATATAGGAAATGCTTTACAGCTAAGGAAAATATGAAAAACCTGGGACTGGTAACATGTTTTAGTGTAGGGACTCACCTGCTCTGGGAACCCCTTGACGTGTTGGGAGGTGAGCTTAATACAATCTTTGATCAAATACTGTAAACTAAGAGTCCCAGGTTTTTCATATTTTCCTTAGCTGTAAAGCATTTCCTATATTCCTAAAAACTTGAGGTTTTACTTAGTCATTAGTGTGCCACTGATTTATGTATTAGATGTATGTCATGCCTTTCAGTGTGCACCTATGCTTACGTTTTCAAAGTATATATTAGATGTGCACAGCCTTTTAACATTTTGTAGTCTAAATTTTGGGAGATGGTAATCTCATTGGCTTTCGCACTCAACCCCTCATTTAAAAAATGTGCAGGTAACTCAATTGCAGTTCCTATCACTCCTGGGGAAGTGGCAGTCTGAATGGACTCCTAGTAAGGTAACATGTTTTTAGTGTAGGACTCACCTGCTCTGGGGAAACCCCCTTTACGTGTTGGGAGGTGAGCTTAATACAATCTTTGATCAAATACTGTAAACTAAGAGTCCCAGGTTTTTCATATTTCCTTAGCTGTAAAGCATTTCCTATATTCCTATATAACTTGAGGTTTTACTTAGTCTTTAGTGTGCCACTGATTTATGTATTAGATGTATGTCATTGCCTTTCAGTGTGCACCTATGCTTACGTTTTCAAAGTATATATTAGATGTGCACAGCCTTTTACATTTTGTGGGATATAATTCAGTCACTATGTGGTCGTAATGTGGTATTTGGTCTTAATAGAATTATTGGTAATATTGGCCCTGGGATTCTGGTTTTGTAAACTTATTTGGGTAAGATTAAAGTTATGATGTTATCACATCGGTCTGCATAAATTGAAGCGAGACTGGGTGGGGCACCGTACAAATGACAGAGACAGTGAGGCAAAGTGGACCCCTAAAATCAACTCCTCTGGTGGGCCCTAGGCACCCCAGTCGGACACTGAATGGATGGAGCGATGTACCGTAAAACCTGGAGTGACAACCTCCTTCCCCCAGTCTCTAACCTTCCCTCCAGTCTCTGACCTTCCCTTTATACAGTCTCTAACCTTCCCTTTATCTCTAAACTCCTGGAACGCTTTGTCTACTCTCGCCAAACCCCACTATCTCTCGCAACTCTTTCTAAACCCTTTGCAACGGGTTTTTCGCACTTTACCCTTCACAAAAAACTGCTCTAGCAAAAGTTTCAAATGATCTCCTTACCGCAAAATCTCAGGGCAACTACTCATTGTTGCTTCTCCTAGATCCTCTCTGCAGCATTTGACACTGTTCGATAACCATCTACCTCCTCATGCATGCTCATTGCATCGGCATCCAGGACACTGCTCCTCTCTGTTCCTCACTATCTCTCTGACCGCTCCTTCCAGTGTCTCATTTTCAGGTTCTACCTCCTCACCTCTTCCTCTTGCTTGTCGGATTCCTCAGGATCCGTTCTAGGTCTTCCTCTCTTCTCAATCTACAGCAGCACCAATTGACAAACCATCAGCATATTTGGCTTCCAGTACCATCCTACGCTGATGAACTCAATTTGTACAACTCTTCACATAACATCACTCCCGCTTTGCTACAAAAACACCAGTTACTGCTTTCCGCTATCTTTGTACATCATGTTCTCTCTTTATCTCAAACTATAACCTCAATAATACTGAGCTTAAAGTCATCCCCACCTTCTACAACCAAGCCCCCATTTCCTATTTCTGTCTCAGTGTGTGGTACCACCATAACTCCCTATGCAGCAGGCCCGCTGTCTTGGGGTTATACTAGACTTTGATCTGTCCTTCACTCCCTACATCCAATCACTCGCCCGCTCCTGTCACCTGCACCTCAAGAACATCTCCAGAATCCATCCTTTCCTCACTGTGGAAACCCCGCAGACTCTTACTGTTGTTCTTATTCTTTCTCGTCTTGATTACTGTAACTCCCTACTTATCGATCTCCCTCTCTGCAAACTCTCCCCTCTGCAATCTGTCCTGAATGCAGCAGCCAGGCTCATCTTTCTCTCCAGCCGCTATACTGATGCCTCTACCCTAATGTCACTCGCTGTCATTGGTTGGCCCTATAAGGTACAGGATACAACATAGACTCATCACTTTCACCCATAAAGCTCTCCACAGTGCTGCTCCTCCCTACATCTCCTCACTCCTCTGTCTACCACCCTACCCGCTCTCTGTGCTCTGCTGATGATCTGAAATTACACGTCGCTCTCATCCGAACCTCCCATGCCCGTCTCCAAGATTTGCACGTGCTGCTCCCGCTTCTCTTGGAACATGTTACCCCATGTGATCAGCACACTCACAACCTCATAGTTTGAAGTGCGCTCTGAAACTCATTTTCTTAGGCAGGCGTACCAAGATCCCTAATCGTTAACCCCCCAATTTCCATCATACTCATTCATCACTTCCTGCTTTTCGGCATTCACAGGCACAGACTAAGATATTCACATATCGAAACGCGTCGGTCCGTAGCATATCGGGCATGATCTAGTGTTACTCTGTTCAATGGGTGATGTGCCTCTACGTACCATGACACTTGCGTGCATGTAAGTTTTTAAAATACTTTTCTATTAAAGATGCGAAATTTTAAATTATTTGCAAGAGTGCAATTCATTGAAGGTGGATGCTGATTTCGTTTGTTTTTTCCTATCTGTATATAGTTGTGCGGTCTGGATGGCAGGTTCATCCACTTTTTGTTTTTACACTACCCCATATTTATGTAAACAATGGCTGGACCCATTGTTAAACTGAGGCACTTCTCACCCTTTCCCGTGTTCACACGGCTATTCAAGCCTTAATTTGCGAGCCGGATTGCCTCGCAATTCCGCTTGAATAAGGGGCGGGGCGAGGGCGCAGCCCGCGGGCCACATAGCTTGATTATCCAGGGCGGTATTGCCCCTGGATTAAATGGCATGCACTTTCTCCCCCCCCGGCGGATTCGCCGAGGGGTGGGGACGACAGAATAAAAGTTCTCTTGGACGTGGATACCGTAATTACTGCTAGGGTTTGGCGCCGTACTGCAGCGCAAATCTGGCGCGCAGTACGGCGCCAATCCGTGGCGAAATAAACCGTGTGAACGGCCCCTTTGTCTCACTCACACACCCTAATAGATTGTGAGCTCTTGGGAGAAGGGCCCTTATACCTCATGTCTGATCTGTAAGTAGCTTTTTACTGTGTAACGTTTGCTTTCCTTGTCTGTACTTATACCCTCTAAATTGTAAAGTGCTGCGGAATATGTTAGCGCTATATAAATAAAGATTATTATTATTATTTCCCTCTGCCAGGACATGAAAAATGGGTCGTGGCTGGGTCTTCCAGCAAGACAATGACCCAAAACATATAGCCAAGGCAACAAAGGAGTGGCTCAAAAAGAAGCACATTAAGCCCATGGAGTGGCCCAGCCAGTCCCTTGACCTTAATCCCATAGAAAACTTATGGAGGGAGTTGAAGCTCTGAGTTGCCAAGCAACAGCCTCAAAGCCTTAATGATTTAGAGATGATCTGCAAAGAGGAGTGGACCAGAATGTCTCCTGACATGTACACAAACCTAATCATCAACTACAAAAAAATCTGACTGCTGTGCTTGCCAAGAAGGGTTTTGCCACCAAGTATTAAATCTTGTTTGTCGGAGGGATCAAATACTTATTTCTCACTGCAAAGTGCAAATAAATTAATATATTTTATACAATCTGATTTTCTGGATTTTATTTTTGATATTCTATCTCTCAATGTTAAAATTAACCTACCCTAAAAATTATAGACTGTTCATGTCCTTGTCAATGGGCAAACTTACACAAACAGCAAGGGATCAAATAAGTATTTCCTTCACTGTATATACATATATACAGTATCTCACAGAAGTGAGTACACCCCTCACATTTTTGTATTGTATCACATCTTTCTATGAGTCAACACTGAAGATATGAGAGTTTCATACAATATAAAGTAGTCAGCATACAGCTTGTATAACAGTGTACTTGTGGTGTTCCCTCTCAATAACACACAACCCTCAATGTCGAAACTGATGACAAATAACGTGAGTACACACCTACGTGAAAAGGCTTGCAGGCTTTCATGTGCATCATCTTTAGAAGAGGCTTCCTTCTGGGACGACAACCATGCAGAACATTTTGATAGTGTGCAGCATATGGTCTGAGCACGGACAGGCTGACCCCCCTTAACCTGCAGCAATGCTGGCAGCACTCATATATCTATTTTGAAAAGACAATCCCTGGATGTGACGCTGAGCACATGCATTCAACTCCTTTGGTCGACCATGGGGAGGCCTGTTCTGAGTGGAATCTGTCTTGTTAAACTGCTGAATAGTCTTGGCCACTGTGCTGCAGCTCAGTTTCAGGGTGTTGGCAATTATCTTAAAAGCCTAGGCCATCTTTACGTAGAGCACCAATTCTTTTTCCAGATCCTCAGACAGCTCTTTTCCAGGAGGTGCCATCTTGAGCCTCCAGTGACCAGTATGAGAGAGTGTGAGAGCAATAACACCAAATTTAACACATCTGCTCCCTATTCACACCTGAGACCTTATAACTTTTTTGCTTTGAGGCTGGCCTAATAACCTAAACGTAGCTCTAATTAAACTTTGGGAAATTATGTCTTCATATTATGGTTATATGAATTATCATATGACTTCTTAATACCACCTGTGGCTTACGAACACTGTAATATTTATATTATGAGCATTTTTATTAAAATTCAAGCTTTAGAAGTTTTCTCTTCCAGACAAAAACTTAACTAATATAATTTAAGACAGTAATTTTATGCCCTCTCCACTTTCCTATATAGACTGGTGCTCCAGCCCCCTCTTCTATCACATGTGAACTGTTGCTCATGGCCCCATTTCTCTCTTACATAGAGACTATTGCTGATGGTTTCCTCTGTTACATATAGACAGCTGCTGATGGTTTCTTCTATTACATACATGTGACATACTGCTTATAGTCCCTGACATATAGACAATCTGAGAGGAGGGACATTTTAGAGCAAAATATGTTCACATGGCTGATTTGGTTGCTGATTCGGAGGCAGATTCAGCGCTGAATCCATGTCAGAATCAGCATCCAAATCTGACTGAAATCCACAACCCATTGTTCCACAACCCATTGAATCAGTGTCTCAGTGCAAACTATGCTGATTTTCGCAGATGCTGAAGTGACATGTCAATTGTTGAGGCAGATACAGCGCTGAATCCTTATATAGTATATGGAGGCTAAAATGTGTCTCTAAATTCAGCATCAAATCCCTGTCAACAATTGAAAATCCATGTCTAAAATCAGCATGGATTTTAGATGTGGATCTCATACTTATTCAGCGCTGAAATTTTCAGCATCCAAAATCAGCCATGTGAACATACCCAAAGACTGTGGCCCCCTCACTGACCTCCATGCTCCTGTCCTCAGAGACCTTCTTCTTTCCCCTTGTTACTCAATACACAGCTACTCCTCCTCCTATGTGGTGTGGTGTTGTGTAGTGTAGTATAATTATACCTGTAGTATCTCTGCTGACATAATGGCATCACATAGGTCCAGTCTGGGCTAATTCCACTACAGTGCAAGCAGGGATGCTGGGCTTGCTATTGTTTTGCTGAAATTTGCGCAAAATCGTGGCAAAATGCAGAATGTCTGCAGCTTCTCTGCTCTCTCCTCCTCCCTCACTGCCCTCCACACTTGTCAGCTATGTTTGCATCTAGAAGATTGTCCCAGGTGTATGAATTCCGTTACTGTGTCATGGCATTCCAACCGCATAGTGGCGGTATATGTATTACAAACTGACCCATGACACACTAAGGCATATAGATAGATAGACGCATACTATATAATCCAACACAGTTGTTATGTGCACACAGTATTAAGACAACCATGCTCATTACATGTTAGAACATATACTATTTTACATTTATTAGATGGAAAAATAGATCTGTGAACATAGGGGAACTAATAAGTGTCCAGTTAAACACTAGATTGGCTACCAATTGAAATGATAATAAAATACAATTTGTTAAAAATGATGTGTATAATGTGTGAAAATATTAGAAAATATTCATATTACTTATTTATCCACAGACTTGTATTGCAGTGATGGTAATCCAATGAGATTTTCCATGCAAGTCAGGGCAAGTTTTTCTTGTTCTTATATTCCTGTTTCTTAGGCCATGTTCACACGGCTTATGTTGGGACGTACTGTGGGATTTACGGGCCGAGATACGTCAAAGTCATTACGGTAATCCACATTTCTCATAGAGAACTATGGATTACGTCTCCTCTCCCTGCTCGCACAATACGGCGAGCAGAGAGAAAGTGACATGCTGATTATTCACAGCGTATACGCTATGCATGTCTATGGAGCCGGCGAGCTGCTGCCCCCCCCCCCTCAGCCCCGCCCCCGATGCACGGCCCCGCAATTACGCCGGCAATAAGCCGTGTGATCATATCCTTATAATTCCATAGATTTGTCAACTAATTTTTTTTTTTCTGTTTCATTAAAAAAACGGTATTTAGGGTTATCAGAGATGAAATGTATTTGAAAGCCATACCACTAGATGGCAACATTACACAATAGCTAGGAAACGAGCAAATATTCAGACATGAATGTACAAAATGGTTTTGTAACCAAACCACAGATATTCAGAGCTAACACTAATAAGGATGAGGATTGACCAGAAGTTAAAGCTCTGCACACCTTCAAGTGTGCAGTATGAACCTCAAATTTACAAGTACAATAGATACAGCAGTAACGCAATTTGAAAACATTTGCATTTGTGTAGCAGCTACGGTGGTGTGCACCTTTGCAAATGATCTCATTTGCTTTTGCAGGCGATTTATTTATTTATTTTTTTTTTTTTTAACAGTAACACTCCATGGTCAACAGTTTAATCTCTGAATGTTGCTTTAAATTATGCCAAGCAAAATGGTACCTGTGGACATATACTGTAAGACTAGCATACATGGAAACAATAAAGATATAAAGTGTACATTTCATTTCTCTCCCATAAATTAGTAGTACAAATTGTAATATACTGTATATGTTGGGAGGCATCTTCATTCACCAAAGTAATCTTTTTAGTGTAGCAATAAATGGAAGAAGGAGAAGAGGGGGAAGGCAGCTGCAAGTGCAAACATCACGGAGAAATGAATGAGACTCAGAAAAGCCAGTTTTAATTTGTTTATTTTGGCCTATTGGACAACCATTTTAATTTTTAAAGGGTTTTTCCACACTACAAAGATTAACTGTTAACATGTAGGGGAAAGTCATTGAAGACTTTTTCCAAGAACATTAGTCTTTTGATTTTACCTTGGTCAGGAGATAAGAGATTTTATTTGCTCTGGGTGCACAAAGGTTTCTATGGTTACCCTTCCATATCTCCTTTCCTGATTAGACAGAGAGCAGGGAGTGATGCCACCATGAACAGAGCTCACTGCTCTCGGTCTAATTATCTCTAACAAGATTAACTTTTGAGTACAGAAAAGCAATTATTTTCAGTCCGCAAAGCACTTGTAGCTTTGTTTACTGAAGATTAAATCTCCTGCACTATTGTCTTTGCAATGTCTCAGCTAGTTATAGAAAAGCTAAATATGATTACCGCTATAGAACCACCCACAGCCTGAGGAGGTAAATTGGATAAAAAGCTGCCTGTGACGCAGTGAAATAGCATGGTAGGAAAACCCTTTAAACCCACAAATGTATGAAAGTCTCCTTCATAAACAAAGTACAATTGGCACTCAGCGTTTTACAAGGATTTACACCCTACAATTATTTGTGTGATCTGATTAATCCTGTTCTTGTTTAGCAATAATTAGAGCATGTAAATGGCCTGTAGCAATCATTTTTAATTTAAGAGCATATGAATGATACATGTAATGATACATGATGCATGTAAACACTAACTGAAATAACTTGATTGTTAGGGTCTGTTCACACGGCTTATTTTGGGGCGCATTTTGCCGCATATTTCGCGGCGTACTGCGCTCTAAGGCCCCGTTCACACGGCTTATTCACGCCAGATTTGGAAGCCGGATTGCGCTCGCAATTCCGGCTTGAATAAGGGGCGGGTGCGGGGGAGCGGCCCGCCGGCCCTATAGACTGCCATTATCCACGGCGCGTATTTCGCCTGGATAATGTGCATGTCACTTTCTCCCCGCCCGGCAGATTCGCCGAGCGGGGAGGAGCGACGGAATCCACTGTTCTCTATGAGAACAGTGGATTACCGTAATTACCCCGACGGATTGGCAGCGTACTGCAGCGCAAATCCGGCGCGGAGTACGGCGCCAATCCGCGGTGAAATAAGCCGTGTGAACACGGCCTAATACGAGCGAAATGCGCCCCATAATTACGGTAATCCATAGTTCTCATAGAGAACTACAGATTACGCCTTCTCTCCCCGCTCGTACAATACTATCGTAAAGTACGCGCGGAGAGATAAGTGACATGTTACTTATTCGCGGCGCTTTCGCGCCGCAACTAATGCGTGTCTTTGGGGCCGGCGGGCTGCTGCCCTCCCCTGCCGATCAGCGCAACTCCCGAACACCCAGCGTAATTACGGGCTGTAATGTACGCCCCGAAATTAAGCCGTGTGAACATACCCTTAAAGTAATAGGATTAGAGTTTGGATCATCCCAGAATCAGAGTTGGTAAGCCTTGTCAGTTTATAACTTATGAAATCTGTTCAGAAGATGTTAAATTTTGAGGAGATACAGATCAAGAGATAAGATGAGGACATCTGCACTTAAAGACCTTCTACATGAGCCAATTATTGGCCTACAAATTTGTATTCCGCATGACTGCACCATGTAAAAAAGCCTTGGGGGCAGCCAACAAGCAAAGAGAGCATTGATTGACAAGCAATAATTCGGTGGATTTGTTAGGGTATGTTCACACGGCGTATTGCGGCGTGTACTGTATGCGCTGCAATACGCCGGATGTTTTAGAAGTACACGCTGGCCAGCACTAGTGGGAGCTTTATGGGTGAGTGTGATGAGTTTATATTGTATCCTGTACTGATTGGGCAACCATTGCAGTGACTGACACAGGGTAGAGGCATCAGTATAGCGGCTGGAAGGATGAGTCTGGCTGCTGCATTCAGGACAGATTGGATAGGGGAGAGTTTACAGAGAGGGAGACCGATAAGCAGGGAGTAACAGTAGTCAAGACGAGAAAGAATAAGAGCCACAAAGCGTTTGAGTTCTTTCCACAGCCAAACACGGATGGATTCGACAAGTATCAGCAGGACCCGATAAGTGTGAAGAAACCCCCTCCTTAATGCAGAAAAAGATCAACCCATTATCCTGTCAGGTATTGCTCTGGTCATTGTCCTTCGGCCTAGTTTCATCATATCTATCTCTGTTCAGAAAATAATAGAGTGATCATTATGTGAGTACCTAATATTTATAATGAGACCACACAGAGACAAGCAGCAGCTGCAGTAAAGCGTCTAGCCATCTAAGAGTTTTATCTTTTCATTATCACAGCTAGAAAAGGACACAATTTTATATGTAATTTTTGATTACATAGGACTGATGAAATTTAACCCCTTAACGACCGCCCACCGACTTTTGGCGTCGGCTGGCGCAGGTCATTCGTCTGCAGCGACGTCTTTTTTCATTGCTGCAGACATCGGGGCACTTAACACTTTGATTGCTGCGGTTTGTCACCATAGCGTAATTAAAGGGCTTTCCCTGGCTGTTGGGTTATCGGGACTCCAGGTGACCCGACAGAGCCCAGGGAATGGCTGCACAGTCAGCCCTGAGAACCTAGAGTGGCCCCAGGGTTGTCTGTATAAGAAGCCAGCAATCAAGGCAGACTGTGTGCTGCCCTGATCACTGCCTGTGTCAAACTGACACAGATTATAATGTATTAGCATATATGAATATGCCAAAACATTACTAAATGAAAAAAAAGTAACAGTTATCCCTTCATGGGATTAAAAAAAAAAAAAAAAAGTAAAAAACATACAAAAAAATAAATAAAATAAAAATTTTATAAAAATTTATTGTGAATACATTACACACAAAAAAAACAACCTACACATATTACGTATCCACACAACCATAATAACCTGTAAAATTAATCTAACAAGTTAAATGTGAATGTTGTAAAAAAAAAACTTTAAACTAGTGAACTTAAACTATTCCCCCAAAAAGTACAACTTGTCCCGAATAAAACAAGGTCTCATACAAGTGCATCATTAAAAAAAAAAAGTTACAACTGTTGAAACGCACGGAGGCAAAACTAAAAAAAAATGTGCTGGTCATTCAGTACTTTTCAGGCATTCGGCTTAAGGGGTTAAAAAAAAAATCCTACCAAAAATTCAAAAATTAAAAAAAAAAAAAAAGTTTTCTGGGAAAATCGGTTTTAACAAAAATACTCTTTTCTTTGTTTTAAATGCCGTCATTTACTTCTATATGTGCTGTGCACTACAGTTTGAGGACTGCTATCTGCTGGAGAAGCAGTCTCATGAAAATTAGGATTGCCCTGTATAGACAGCACCTTTATTTCCCTCCCAGTTGTTTAGATGGGTACTGCATGAAGTCTGTTCTACAATTTCGGCGCACAGTAAGCTGTTGTTCTCTGTGCACAGCCATTTCGGCTAATTCAAATGCTCTTTAATGGAATTAGTGACAGGCAGGCCATAGAACTGTCTGCCCCACTAGCCCTACTTTATTTCATGTATTTCCTATTCTGAGAACCAGCAACATCCATTTTATAAGCCACACTTTTATAAGCTGCATAGTTTCGGTTTAGTGCTTCTTTAAATTATTCATAGAAATGTCCTTGCTGGGTTTTCAGGAGTGGCACTTTCCCAACAGCAACAGGCATTTCTTAGAAAGAAAACATTTGTATTAACACGACAAGCCATATTTATTCATTCTTCTAATTCAATGCTGAAAATAACTGATGTTATCATAAGCCTGCCCACGTATCTGGCCAACATATGTCTTAATTAGATGGGCGGGAGTTCCTAGAAGAGCAAAGACTGTGAGCTGCTGTTTATGTGTAGCTGTTGCCTAGCCAGAGACTTATGGGGACGGTTAGGCTCCGTGCACACTGCGGGTGTCAAACGTCTGCTCCGAACAGTGCACGTTTGGCATACGTTTTACGTATACATTATAATGTATGGTCAAATGCAGTATGCACTCAGCCTTAGCTATTGCTAAGAACAAATGCACAATTCAATGTAACTGAGTCCCTACTGTTGAGCCGAACCGCTCGGAAATGGTTAGTTCGGCATGAACTTAACGTTTTCTCCAAACCCGAGCAGAGCCCATTGACATCTCCCTTTGACTTTAATGGGGTTCGGCGTTCGTTGTGGCATTCGGCTCGAACTCGAATTTTTTAGTGCTCGCTCATCGCTATAAGGCTATGTTCACATGGCTTATTTGCGGGGCGTAATTACACCCCGCAATTACGCCGTGTGGATGGGAGCGGGGGGCCAGCACCTCGCCGGCCCATAGACTTTCATTACCAGCGACGCGTATACGCCACTGGTAATTCACATGTACCTCCCCCCCCCCCCCCCGCGGCTGATTCGCGGAGCAGGGAGAGGAGACGTAATCCATAGTTCTCTATGAGAACTGTGGATTACCTTAATGACTGGGATGTATTCCAGCCGTAATTTGCGCACTACGGTTCGTAATTACGGACTGAAATACGTCCCATTTTAAGCCGTGTGAACATAGCCTAAATGACCTTATGGTAACTGAAGTAGACCACAGGAATGACAACCCAATGTCCACTGGTGAATGTGAGTGATATAAGCATGCATATATTTCATAGAGGTTTTATTTCTATCATGTCCATGCTATCCATTCCTATCTCTAAGGTATTTGTATGTATAATAAGACTTTTTATTTTTTTCAGAACCTATTTTTTTCATTACTACATTTAGAAAAAGTGCAGGTAGTTATCTGCGCTATTTAGGAACATATAACAACATATTTGGCAATTTACAGTTGTGTGACCAGCACCTAGAATGGTGCACAGCAGCTTATAGTCTTTGCTGGTCCATAGGTAGTTTAAAGGGAAACTGTCAGGTGTCGTACCTGAAAGCAGAATGTGATAGAGGGAGAGAAGCTGAGCTCTGTGATATATAGGGTTATATGATAGAGGAGAGAAGTTGAGCTCTGTGATATATAGGGTTATATGATAGAGAAGAGAAGCAGACCTGTGTGATATATAGGGTTATATGATAGAGAAGAGAAGCTGAGCTGTGTGATATATAGGGTTATATGATAGAGGGAGAGCGCTGAGCTCTGCGCTATATAGGGTTATATGATAGAGGAGAGAAGCTGAGCTCTGTGATATATAGGGTTATATGATAGAGGAGAGAAGCTGAGCTCTGTGATATGTAGGGTTATATGAAAGAGGAGAGAAGTTGAGCTCTGGGATATATAGGGTTATATGATAGAGGGAGAGAAGCTGAGCTCTGTTATATACAGTCATATGAAAAAGTTTGGGCACCCCTATTAATCTTAATCATTTTTAGTTCTAAATATTTGGGTGTTTGCAACAGCCATTTCAATTTGATATATCTAATAACTGATGGACACAGTAATATTTCCGGATTGAAATGAGGTTTATTGTACTAACACAAAATGTGCAATATTAGTTATTAGATATATCAAATTGAAATGGCTGTTGCAAACACCCAAATATTTAGAACTAAAAATGATTTAGATTAATAGGGGTGCCCAAACTTTTTCATATGACTGTATAGGGTTATATGATAGAGGGAGATAAGCTGAGCTCTGTGATATATAGGGTTATATGATAGAGGGAGAGAAGCTGAGCTCTGTGATATATAGGGTTATATGATAGAGGAGAGAAGCTGAGCTCTGTGATATATAGGGTTATATGATAGAGGGAGAGAAGCTGAGCTCTGTGATATATAGGGTTATATGATAGAGGAGAGAAGCTGAGCTCTGTAATATGTAGGGTTATATGATAGAGGAGAGAAGCTGAGCTCAGTGATATGTAGGATTATATGGTTTGATGATGAATTTCTGATTAAAAAGCAGAGAAAATCTTAAAACCTAAAGTACTGCTGACTCCGCCCACATACAGTGATTGCCAGTTTGCTCTGTACGAGCACCTGGGAGTCTACAAATACTATGGGCAACATGTCAGAAAACTTCAGCTGCCACACAAGTTTTAAGGTGCAATAAATGAGTGTATGGTGCGCCTGTCATATGTGGGTTCATAAGTCTGGTGTGTGTCATGCCTTGCATGGCATAGCCTGTCTTAGGCGCATTCAAATGTGTCGCGCCTGGCGCAAACTGTGCCTAGTTCATACATATATAGAATAGGACTACAACAGTTTTTTGGTGCAAAATACACCAAAAAATTATGCAGCCGAAATCTGACATGTCACCCTGTATGTTTGTGGGGTCCAGTACTGGGAAAAGGCATTTTGGTGCCCTAGGTAAGTCGGGCTAATTCCCCCCTTTCCCCTCCAAAAAAATGAAAAAAACACAACGGTACCATTAGTATGGTCTATTAGGATGTATTTATATAAAATATTCGTATACACATATAAATATATTGTATATATCATATATAACTATATTTTATGTACAAAAGTCCATACAAATAGCTATAAAGACAATTTTCTATGGAAGATGCCTCTAAATAATGGTCATACAGTTATCACATAATACCGCTATACAAGCAGCAACTATCACCATACTGCTACTGCACAAACCAGTTTACCAGGACCAATATTATCCCCACATCATGACCACATATCACCACCTCATAGTGACTGAATAATACTGCCATACGGTTCCTGAATATAAGTCATTATACTACTACCAATATTCCCGCCATACAGTAACAGTGTAGAAGTAGAGTCCAGTTTTCCAAAGGCACTATGCAGACATATGAGTGATAACAGTGCAGTTATATCCAATTACTCACATGTGGCATCTTCACTGACTGCCCAGACCACCATCATAAATTCTTCTGGCAGAAATTACCACACAAATATCTTTGAATACTCTCATTTCCAGCTCCTTCGTACCCCATTCCCCCCTCTGTATAAGCTTAACATGGGGTAATAGGTGGAGGTGGGGGGCTATGGGGTGATAATTTGGGGTTGTATTTTCGTGGTGGCACTACACTGCATAGCAGAATGGTTGGGAGTAGGGTTGAAAGAGTGGGTACAGGCCATAGCTTGCAGGCACAATATTCGGGAGTGAGATTGTGCTGCAGTTCTGGCCTGTACCCCGCAGGATCATATTGTGTGACCTGACCTATGTCCCCTGTACCACCAGAAGATCAGCCACAGCTAGAACCTGCAGGGGGTGCAGGAAAAGAAGTTTAGTATTTCATAGTTTGTAGTAAAAAAAGCAAGCTCCATCTGTTATCCTGTTGTCTAAGGTGTTGATCCAGAGAAGGCAAAAACCCCAATGAGGTAGAAGCTAATGTCCCAATTGGGAAAAATTCCTTCCTGATCCAACTGGCACTCAGAAATAACCCTGCCGATCAGAAAGACCTTTCATATTCTGTGATCTATTCACATATAGACTTCGCTATATTAAGTGGCGCTTCGCCGGTAGAAGAATTTGCATATCCAGAATTCCACCGTTTGAAACTGTTATTGAATCTCGACGATTGCCAGTCCTTTGGCAGAGATTCCTAGTCACTGTTTCAGTAAGAATTTTCTAGTTTAAGAAACTTTGTTCTAAAGTAAAATGCCTTTTCTGATACGCCTGTTATATAATCTTGGGAGATCTCATATTACTTGTTTAAACATATTTTTAGTCCCGAAGCCGCTTTTCTCTAAACAAATAACCCTAACTTGCTAACTTCTGGACGTAGTACCAGTCCTTTTATTATTTGTTGCCGCTTTGTCCTGTTCAAGTCTACAATGTCTTTCCTGTGCACTGTGCCAAAATGTACACATATTCATTGTCTAACCGTGCTTGTATGGGGATAATGTCTCTCAGTGCATCATGCCCTTTTATGACCCCATGATCCATTTGCTTGGCTGTGTGCCTCACGCTCTACAATTAGTTCGTCACAGGATCCCAAGTCTTCTCCATGTCACTTTTCCCAGTGTTTTCCATAACATGTATCATGTAATGGATTTTCTTCCACATAACTCTTTCAGTAAACCTCATTGCCTTTCTGCCCAGTCTGTATTTGAGCATTTTATTTTACAGTTTTACCTTTCACTATGTTGAAAAAGGGCGGGGCTGCCCGCCCATAGACTTTCATTATCCAGGTGCGTTTCCCCGGTAAAGAAATGTCATTTCCCCGGCGATTCGCGAGTGTGAGGGGACTGAATCCTAAATTTCTCTATAGAACTGTGGTGATCCCGAATGGCTGGGACGGATTCCAGCCATATTGCAGCGCAG
Organism: Phyllomedusa bahiana; assembly: GCA_025379985.1. Lineage (NCBI taxonomy): Eukaryota > Metazoa > Chordata > Amphibia > Anura > Hylidae > Phyllomedusa > Phyllomedusa bahiana. The sequence continues at coordinate 157,030 of JAODAL010001398.1, forward strand.
TACGGCACGCAATACGGCTGCAATCTGTGCCCAAAATAGAGCAGATGCGGGCTGCTATTTTTAGGGTCCAAGTATGGACTTTGCCATTGTGATAGTACCTTTACCTTGGCTGGTTATGAAAAAAGGGAGGGCTTCCATATCGTTTCATTTTATATACAAAAGAAGATAGGAAACCCCCCCCCTTTTTTTTTTGTTACCAGCCAAGGTAAAACCAGCAGCTGCAGCCAGGAAGGCAAGGTCCATGGCTTTTGGGCCCTTCTCACCCTAAAAATCCCAGACTGCAGCCACCCCAGGAGCAAAGTATCATATTAGAGGGTCTGTTTCTGATGGTAACCCTTGTGCATTGGGTATTGGAGAGGGAGGTTAATGACAGCTTTGGAAAAATATATTTAAAAAAAAAAAAAAAAAAGACAATTGGAAAAAAAAAACACTTTAGACACACTCTTACAGCAGTCCTCATTGACCATTTTATTAAAGAAATGAATCCAATGCTGGTCCAAAGTAGTCCAAGGAATCTGCCATAGCCCAAAACCTGTATAAAAAAAAAACAAAAACACTGCACCAACATATAATAGGCTGGATAGTCTATCCAGAACCCAGGAAAGCTGGGTGACACTTGCTTTCCTATCATAGTCTGCTGTGGGAAATAGGATTTCACTCATCTTTCCCAGATGCTGAATAGGCTATCCAGCGCAGTGGAAAGCTGGGTGAAGTTTCCCACAGCAGGCACCCAGGAAAGCTGGGTGCAGCACAGCATAAACCACCTGACAGGTTTGGTTTAAAGAGAACCCGTGGCACCTCCTGATATGTCTATTTTAGTAAATCTGTGTTCCCTGTGAAATAACAATTCTGACTACCCCCCCAATTGGTGATACCCAATTGACATATTCATGAAGAAATTTCTAGAAGCAATAATGAGAGGACCAGTACAACAGAGAGTTAGGGGCCGTTTACATGGCACAGGACAAATACCGGTCGTAAATTCCAACTGGTATTTGCTCTGTTTAGGGGCTGTCAACACGGCCCGCAGAGGGATGACTTTTCTCCTTTGTTTGCGGAGAAAACCCCTCCCCTTTCGTGCCGACACGTTCATGTTCTGGCCGAAAACCGGGCGGAAGAATGAGCATGTTCTATGTTTTTCGGACCGCCGGCGGTGTAAAAAACCATCCTGCGGAAAAATCCGTGCAGTGGGGACCGCTGCATGGATTTTCCATTAAGTGATAAAGTTTGCTAGCCAGTTTACAGACAGCTTTCAAAACCGAAAACCATCTGTAAAACCGGCTGAAAAACCTGACGTGAGGACAAGCCCTTATAGGAAGATGCTCCAGAATTGGTATTATCTAAAGCAGGCAAGTCTTTTTTAAAAGGGGGAGAATTTCAATACAAGATACAGCCCATGGACGCGAGTACTGCTGTTTTTTTGGGGAGCAGACCCATTTTATAAATCAGTCAGTAATACCTAACGAGTAGTTCTAGCTTGGGAGTCTGCTGGTTATAAACAGCCATCTACCTGAGCACAGTTCTCTCGCCTTCCTCATATTGCAGTGTTCCCCTTAACATGATTGATGAGAGTCTTCACACAGCTCTCCTGCTGATCATGCAGATAAATGTGGTTGTCAGATGACATCCATCCCTCTTCATGCTTACATGTGACTTTCTGTCTATTAGTAGATGTAACATGGAGCGGGTAACTGCTGTGTCTGCCATGGTCACTGTATTTTTTCACTGTAGCTGCCTTTACTTTTCATCCTAGTGTGTATAAAATGTCTGAGATACATGACGGATGACAGATACTCTGCTGCAGAAGGTTATGATGTACTATACTTTTTCCTTTACAGAGTGATACAGTATACTGTATAAAGTTGGTGTAGCCTTTTCAGCTTTAATCGAACATTCATGTTGGAACAATAAACTTTTTCATACTTCACATTTGGTGCCGTCTTCATGTGTTTTCATGCATTTTATCAGCCCCAGGGGCTCGCTTTTCTCAGGTATTGACCCCTAAACGAAGACATAGGGTTGAAACGCGTGTCGTTGCCTGCAGCATCTTAGGATATTCACACCTTCGAGTATGTCATTACTAAATTTATAGCTACACTAAAACTGTTTGTACACGCTATTATGTATTACTGATGTTTACACTGGTATTTGCATACCTTTTGGGTCATGCACTGACACTTTACAAGGCTTTTATTAATTGCAGTGCACTTGCACGTATGAACTACTGCTTTTTACATTGAATTTTTGTGTAATTTATATGCTTGCTGATTTATTGGGACACGAGATGTACAGTTAGGTTCAAATATATTTGGACACTGACACTTATTTTCTTTTTTGTACCTGTTTACTGAAACATTCAAGTTATAGTTATATAATGGGCATGGACATACAGTCCAGACTTTCAGCTTTCATTTGAGGGTTACAATTAAAATTGAAGAGATTAGGAGTTTCAGCTCCTTAACCCCTTAAGGACCTTGCAATTTTTTTTTGTTGGCACGTTCATTTTTCCCTGCTCGCCTTCCCAGAGCCATAACTTTTTTATTTTTCCTCCTACATAGACCTATCAGGGCTTTTATTTTGCAGGACAAGATGTATTTTCTAATGGTGTTATTCATATTCCCATCAAATATACTGGAGAACAGCAAAAAAATTCCGAGTGGGACAAATTGTGAAAAAAATGTACTTTTTTGCTTTTACGACGTTCAATCTTCGGTAAATATAATGTGTTAACTGTATTCTACAGGTTGATACACATCCGGCAATACCAAACATGTAGGGTTTCCGTTATGCTTTGGTACCGTAAAAAATTCCAAACTTTTTCTATTTTTGAAATGTGCACCACGGCAACATTTTGTGCGACCAATAACTTTTTTTTGTACTAACACCGACAGACATCAGGCGACATTTGTTGTGGGCTGAAGTGTACTTTTTATCGCTAGCAGTTTGGAATGCATGCGACTTTTTTGATCACTTTTATGTGGCGTAAAATGACCAAAAAACGCAATTTTGGCGTTTGGAATTTTTTTTCTCCTACAGTGTTCAGCGTACGGGATAAATGATGTTATATTTTTATAGATCGGACTTTTTCGGACGCAGCGATACCAAATATGTGTAACTTTATTATTTTATTGTTTTTATTTGTAAAATGGGGAAAGGTGGGGGAATTGAACTTTTAATACTTTTTTTTGTAATTTAAAACTTTACTTTTTTACTTTTACATAGAGTCCCCCTAGGGTGCGCGATCATTAATACAGCCTAATGCATTGCATAGACAATGCATTAGGCTGTACGAAGATGGCGGTTTCCCCACTTCTTGCCTGGGGTTGGAAGTGGGGCAAACATGAACATGGCAGCGATGGAAACCTTCTCAAGGCTCCCCACTGCCATGTCCATGCATCGGATCCCCACAGTTACGCTGCAGGGACTCCGATCGCAATGAAGAACGGTGCGCGGCACCATTTTTCTTTCATTTAGACGCCGCGGCCATCTTTGCAGCAGCATCTAAGGGGTTAAACAGCGCAGGCAGGCGGCGGCGCCCCTCCTCTCCCCCCACCCCCCACCCCTCCCTCCTCCCTGTACTGTAACTGCCAGGTGTTAGCTGCGATCAGCCGTTAACACTCAGCGGCTGTGTGGCGGGGTCACGGAGCGATCCTGCCACATAGCCCCTTAGCGACTCTGGGACGTACTCATACGTCCAGGGTTGTTAAGGGGTTAACATGTGCTGTCCTGTTTTTAAAGGGGCCATAAGTAATTGGACAATTGACTCAAGGCTGTATTATGGGCAGATGTGAGCAATTCCTTTGTTACGTCATTGTCAATGAAGCAGATAAAAGGCCTGGAGTTGATTTGAGGTGTGGTGTTTGAATTTGGAAGATATTGCTGTGAAGAAAACATGCGGGCAAAAGAGCTCTCCATTAAGGTAAAACAAGCCATCCTTAAACGAAAACAGAAAAAAACATCTGAGAAATTGCTACAATATTAGGAGTGGCAAAAGCTACAGGAAATGAAAGGAACTCATCAATTCAAAAAGACCGGGACGCCCATGGAGGATCGCAGAATAATTTCCAGGGTAAAAAACCCCTTCACAACAGCAGACCAAGTGAACAGCACTCTCCAGGATGTAGGCGTATCAATATTCAAATCTACCATAAAGAGAAGACTACATGAAAGTAAATACAGAGGGTTCAATGCATGGTGCAAGCTACTCATAAGCCTCAAGAATAAAAGGCTAGATTGGACTTTGCGAGAAAACATCTAAAAAAGGCAGCACAGTTCTGGAAGAACATTCTTTGAACAGATAAAACCCAAGATCAATCTCTACCAGAATGATGGAAAGAAAAAAGGATGGTGAAGGTCTGTTATAACTCATGATCCAAAGCATACCACCATCTGTAAAACACGGTGGAGGCAGTGTGACGGCTTGGGCATGTATGGCTGCCAGTGGTACTGGGTCACTAGTGTTTATTGATGATGTGACACAGGACAGAAGCAGCTGGATGAATTCTGAGGTATTCAGAGACATACTGTGTGCACAAATCCAGCCAAACTGATTGGTGGGCATTTCATAATACAGATTGACAATGACCATAAACATAAAGCCAAAGCAACCCAGGAGTTTATTAAAGCAAAGAAGTGGGATATTCTTGAATGGCCAAGTCAGTCACCTGATCTCAGCACAACTGAGCAGCATTTCACTTGTTAAATAGGGATGAGCGATTATAAAAATCGACAAAGTTGAAATCGTCACGATTTAGCTGAACGAATTTTTCGATCACGCATATTTAGGGCACAATCTGCAGATAATCTATTACAATTGCGCCATTTTCCGGGAGGTTCCTGTCATTTTGGCGGCCAGCCAATCAGCTTAGAGCATAGAGCAGGTGAGCTGGGTGTGAGACGCATACTGATGTATATCAGTTGTCATTGTCTGATACATCACATGACCAGATTGTTGCATAAACAGCATTTCCTGTTCAGTATCAGTGTTTGTGTCCCTCACTAGAGCAAGACGTGTGCTACGTCTCTCTCAATACAACTCGGCTCAGAGACACAGTTCTTCTCTTTATTCATACAGACAACTATGCTTTTAGCAGTGAACATGAGAATATAGGTAGATTAGAGAATTTCAGTTCTTAGTTAGACAGTGACTTTTATAGAAAGCATCTATCTCTGTACAGCCGCGTGGGCGGGGGGGGGGGGCAGACAGACAGGCCAGCTTATGAGAGTTAGGGTTATAAAATTGTGCAGCCAGAACACTGCTTTGAACCTGCATTGAAATGGCATTTTTTTTACGACTTTTTTGCCAGCACACCCCTTACACCGGAGGTGAAATTGTACCTTTTATTTTTAGTGCCTCCCAGTTTTTTGTCAAGAGCCACCTTGTACATAAATTAAGGATACCCGAAATTTTGATAGTAACTGTTGTGTATTTCATTGGTGCAAGCAAAACCACCTTTTCTTTATCCGAATAACTTTAAATAGCTGTATTTCACTTTGTGCAGCCCAGTTTTGTTCAAAGAGCCACCTTGTACTTAAATTTGGATACAGAAATTTTGTAGTAACATCTCGTGTGTCTTTGCTGCAAAAACGCAATTTCTCATCCCTGCGGTCGGTAAATCTCAGTTTGGCGCAGATAACGCACTGTCATGAATAGTTTGTGTTGACAACTCTCATTCCTAGTCCTACTTGGGCAGCTTGTAAATCCCTGGACTGAAGGAAGAACACTGTTGAGTCGGGTCTTACGGTTCTTCCCACTACTAGACCGCATGTCACAGGTATTCCGATAGAAACAATATCTCTGTTTTCTACTCCATAGTTGGCAGTAGGGAAATTAGAGGGAATTAAGAATAGCTGTGATTTGCCGTCTTTCAATAATGACACTGTCCAAAACTCTTCCAAACTTTCTTAAATTTTTATCTTTCTGAACATGGAGCCGTAATGCAGGTGGTAAGCGAGCAAGAGCGGTGAGGACATGGAGTAGAGGAACGAGAGAAGGTGCTCCTTCAGTTCTGGCGACAACCAACGCAAGCAAGCGATCGTCGGTTGCAGGACCATCAGGCCTGTCATCGCTGGGTCAGAGCCCTGTGATCCTCAGATAAGGCGGAACAGCGTCGTCGCCAATCTTTTCTTCAGTGGTTAATGCAACCCTGCATCCAGCAGTCTTACCTGCCTTCGTCTCCTATCGCCAGTCCAAGGCCACAAATGTTGTCACATCATCATCAGCAGCCATCCAAACATGAAGCAAGGCAGCCCAAATGTCAATTTTGTGTACCCACCACTGGTGGATAATCCCAATTTTACGAAGACCTTTTGATGACAAAATGCGTTGGGGTTTCCCCCCCCCCCCCCCCCCCCCCCCCCCCCCCAGAAAAAGGCATTTCAAAAGATCAAGAAGACCAAGAGGATGATTTGGGGTCTGCTTTGACACCCAAATCGCTGATGCCATCAGAGGAGAAGGAAGCCGGTCCATCGGCAAAATCCCGGGCGGTCGGCAACGTCTTGCAGTGCCTGTTGCTTTACCCATCAGCTCCTGGATGCAGAATGTCAGGATGAGGAATCACGTGTGTTGATGAGGATGATGAGGAGATTGATGAGGATGAGGATGACGACGACATTGCGGATCCCAACGTGGTCTTTTCAGCAGAATTTGCTAGCGAGCGCTTCATCACTGGAACAGGAGGGAGGAAGTCGATGGGGTAGTGTCAGCACGGGTCCCGCCTAAAAAAAGGGAGAGTGGGGGGGGGGGGTCGCACAAGTCCGCGGAGATTATTCCGCCAGCCACAATCAGCGGAAACCCCCGATCCTCGCTTATCGCATCGACAAGGTCCAGGACCACCAAGCCTGGGCCTTTTTTGAGCACGCCTCTGATTTCACGCCACGATGTCATCTGGCCGCCATTTGCCGTAAACACATCAGTAGAGGGAAGAGAATCATATGGTCTAAAACCACCACCAACATGTCTAGTCACATGCAGCGAATGCATGAGATAAAATGGAGGGAACACTTGGCCAAAAAAGGCCACACCGATTCCGGGCTTCCAACCACTGTCACACCCTCTGTCTCCTCCGCCACAACCAAGCGTATCCTCAGCCCTGCCCCAGGTCCTCTCAGGGTCCTTGATCAAGGAATCCGACCCCTCCGCTTCAGCCCCACCGTCGCCCGAGTACCACCAACCCCACCCTACCCCTTCTCCTTCACTAGTTTAGAAACCTGCACGCCATACAGCGCCAGTCCTAAGCAGCCAGCCTCTGTTATACCAAGTTTGGGAGCAGAAGAAACACTTTACCCCAAAACATCCCAAAGCTTACAGCCTGAATGTCGGCATTGCCAGGCTTTTTGGCCTTGGAAATGTTGCCTTTCCGTCTGGTGATGCAGATGGTTCCTGCCACATCATGGCCCTTGCCTGCCCCCAATACATAGGCCGAGCAGGCATTTCTTTCCAGAAAAGCCGTCCCTGCCCTGGCCAAGCCAACGTGTCAATCTAAAATTATCAAGCGAGCGTTGTCCCTGCATCTGTGTCCGGCAAAGTGCCATCCTGACCACCGATACATGGACTATTAAGCAACAGCCCAGTCCGCTATAATTCTCTGTGACAGCTCACTGGTATCTGGGTAGGATGTCTCTGATGGTAACAGGTGGCTCATCCGGCCCGCATAATAACGCTCTTTCAAAACCGCAGGGATGGTGCAGGGTTCTTCCCCAGGTCCACTGGTAGCTACGTGCCATAGAAACCAGGCCTTGTAGAAATTTAATCGATTGGAGACGACAACACACAGGTCAGGACGTGGATGGCTCTTCGCAACAAGACCGAGCGGTCTGGCTTGGGCGACAAGAACCTTTGCAGCAAGGTGGTGTGCGATCAATGGTCGAAATCTCCTGCCGCCTTAAAATCGGTAGGCTGATAACAACCTTTGCCTGGCACACGTCCCTATGAACATCGTCATCAGAAAATTTCTAAAGTGCTACCTGGGTCTGGACTGCCTGCTAGGATGGGCTCGAGGTCGGCGCTCCAATCTTCCGCCGTTCGCCATACCCTGCTTCCTCCCATGCCTGCTGCGTTGCAGCGTCAGCTTGGCCTCCTCGGTCAACCTCTCATTGTTGAACGGCAACACGTCTGGAATTCCACCCTGCACATGCTCCAGATGATTGTGGCAGCAGCGCAATGCCATACGCAGTAGAAGTACACATGGCTTGACAACAGCGGTGCGAAACACCGGGGTGTTGAGCCACCGAGAGTGCAGGCAGTAGAAAGAGCTCTGCAACCATCCTTGGCCAGTTTTGAAGAAGCCACCAAAATGTCAGTGCGGATCGTTGGACACTCTGAAAACAGCAGGAACCACTTACGACGGAGGAGAAGACGGACACAGACCTCTCTCTCCGTCGAATCCAGAAGGCCCGCAGTTTCACACCTTTAAATGGTCTTCATTAAGCACTTGGTTGTCGGGGTCCAGGTCTAGTGCAAGCGGTGCCTCCAGCTCCAGAGGATACAGCAATCTGAGGCAAGTCAGGGCGTGTTGAAGCTGTGCCTGAGGTGAGTATGAGGTATTCCTGACACCCGACGTTACCGTCCTGCCATGGAAAGAGGTTGACACGGATTTGAGCGGAGGAGGGAATAACAGTTTGCTGAGTGCCCCTCAAACCCAGAGGCTTGGGGAAATCAAGGCGCCATCTTCATATGAGTGCTTGGATGCTCCATTTCTTCCAACATGATCCTCGCATTAAGGCCATCAAAATGAACTCCACACTCCTCGATCCCCAGTACAAAGCTAAACTCCGCACTGGCCCCGCCAGCACCCCAGCACCACTTCCTTCCACCCACACAAATAGAGAGTAAAAAGCCGAATTGAGACTGTGCTGATGATCAACAGGAGACATCTGTTGCATCTGCTTCACGTTCTCAATGTCCACGCAGGAACCACGTCCACAACGTGACAGCAGTAGAGTGCAAATAGTCGCAGCAGTAGGCATATGTGGAAGAATCCTAATGGGTGACCACTGGCAATACTTATTTACACACCTCAGACACCGGCTTTAACATAAGGTGCATGACTTCTGCGTCCCAACACCAATTTTTTGGAATATATTCCGGACCCAATTCGACTTCTTATCCAAAATTGATGAATGGCCCGAGCTCGCTAACCCAATAAGAGGTGATGTCCTGCCCAGCAGCCAGCAGTCCATATCTGAGCGGAACCTACAGCACAGCTGGAGGCGTCATTACCAGACAAACGCAACTGGCTTTCCACAATAATGTTGAACGTTTGACTTTCATCAAAATGAATCAGGCGTGGAACTCTGATGATGTTGTGGCCCCAATTGCAGAGGTCAACCGATTAGTTGCCGGTCCTACTTCACATTCCACTCCAACATTTTTGAAAACAATTTTAAAATGATTTCTTACAGCAATTTTTATTCTCAGTTCCAAAAGTTCATTTTGCTGGTTTTGTGGAGAGGAGCCTTAAAAGCCACCAATTTGTACAAGTTTCAAGAATAAAAAAACGTATACCAGATTACTCATTTCATCTTTAAAATTTTTTCGCACTTGTCAAAGGTTTTGTGTCATGGTGCTGTGAGATACAGCTAAAATCAAGGTTCTTTGGAACAGAAAGTGGCATCCAAGTGCATTCTCCCTCACAATTTTAAACTGTGGCTGAGAAGTCATTTTTATAATTTTTTTTGGGATCATGCTGCCTGTGAAATACAGCTATACTACAGGTCCTATTTTAAAAAATGGTGTTGCTAACAGACATATTGTTCTTCACAATTGTCAACAGTGGCTCAAGGGTTAGTTTTGAAAATTTATGGGGATGGTGCTTGTCAAAAACAGGAATAGGTAGGACACTGGTTAATGGACACATGAAAAAACGACTTGTGTTTGGCAAGATCTTTAACATAGCGTAGCAATCCCTGTAGTGAGACAACCCGTTTAATGCAATTAAAAAAAAGAAAGAAACAGACGTGGTGGGAATATCCATCCTATTTTATCAATGTGTTTTTTCTAGAATTAAACTACTAAAAAAATTGCATTGTACAAAATATAGATACAACATTCTCTGATTTGTACAAGCAGGTTAGCAGGAAGACTTTAACAGATGTAGGTTTACTTCTGAGGACATGGTGTATGAACGCACATTCGCCATCCCCAAGAACATAGGACAATTACCTACAACACGTTTGAGTAAACTAGAAAAAGAATCCAAGAAAAGGCACCCGGTGGAACAGGACGTCAACCACCACATTTCCAAATGAAGCTCAATTGGTCTCACTCATACGGAGTGGCAAGGCGCTCTCGTAGAGGCAAAATTTCACAAGCGCTACCCCAGACTTGACTGTGTACTGAGGAAGGCTGAGGTTCCTTAGCTCTCCTCCGCACTCGGATCAGGCTTACAGCACGACTAGCTAATGCTGGTATTTCCCCCCCCCCCCCCACCCCCCCCCCGTTGCTGCGTCCATAAGGATCTTTGCGTGTTAATGGATGACAGACACCAGCCCGGGGCTCTCACGCGGCACCACTGTAATCCGGCCCTGCTAGCTAAACCTGCGTGATCACCACGTTTACGAGCTCACCCGCCTTGGATCAGTAATTTCTCCAACCCACTTGACCAGTAGAAATGCAGGATTTTCAGACAGGCCCTCGTTGACTCTAGCCGGGGACATCAGTTGCGTTTGCTTCCATTCTAATATCACGGTGGAACAATGGCACCAGTAGAATGGCAAGTAGCTCTAGCAGCAAGCAGTAATTGGAAAACGAGTGTTTTTAATATATTTTTTATTTCTATTACGGCGCAATTTTCCTGCTATGTGCCACAGGGCACCTGTGGCGGGTTTTGTGGGTCTTGCTGCTTTACAAGGATATGGATAGTCAGTCAATGTCCCATTTCACTAAAATACGCTTCAAAACTACTTTCTTCCGGCCCCTTTAACTGTGGGTCATGGGGGCAGGTTTGAGGGTCATGCTGCGTTCTAGGACAGGGATAGCCAATGTCCAGTACAAGTAAAATGATGGTTCAAATATACTGCCTTCAGGCAACTTTTTAATTGTGGTCATGAAGGTTTAAGGGTCATGCTGATGGTACAAGAACAGGAGAGTAAATGGTCTGTGACTTTTTTTCTGTGATTCTTGTTGCCTAATGTCTTGCCTAAGATGTTAAGCCACTATCCCAGTTTACTGTTGTGGATGTTAATTTCCAGCTTCTCCCTCTCGTTTGGGTGTAAGAATGAAGGTGTGTTCCTCTCCCTATTAGACTTTAATGTCAGCAGGCCGATAATCTATTATCGACTATCGGATATTGGCATGATAATTGACGATATCGATAGTTGACACAATCGCTCATCACTATTGTTAAAGTCTAAACTTCAGACTGAAAGGCCCACATACAAACAGCAACTGAAAATCGCTGCAGTAAAGGCCTGGCAGATTAAAAAGAAGGAAGCACAGGTCCCGTTCATGTCCAAATTTTTCAAGACTTCCAGGCATCATTGCCAAACAAAGAGGGGGTTCACAGGTATTAGAAATGAACAATTATTTTATTTGTCGGATGACTTTTGAGCTTCAGAAATGAAGAGATTGTGTTTAAAAGATGCTTTAGTACCTCACATTTTTATGCAATCATTTGTTTAATCCACTGAATTAAAGCTGAAAGTCTGAACTTTAACTGCATCTGAATAGTTTTGTTCAAAATTCATTTTGGTAATGTACAGAACGAAAATGTTCTCTGTCCAAATATTTATGGACCTCACTGTAAATTATATAGTTACATGGGGATTACTCCTTTTCCTCCGTTTTTCGATTATGTAATGTGCATTGGGTGTGTATTTTCCTTGAGTGCAACATATGTGAGCGGTACACTTTATATGTATTTTAATAATTTTTGTAATTAAATATATTTTTCTTTTACTATTGAATTTGTCAAATAGTTGCTTTAGTGCGATCTAAAAGGACACAGTAAATATTGCAGTTGCTGTTTTATTATTGCAGCACCCACCATATGCTCTATTAGAGACCCACACCCATACACAGAGCAGGGAATCAGGGCTGCCAAACCCAACTAGTCCCTGCACTACATAGACGTGACAGTTTAGCATTTTACACTATATTCTGGTGTGCTCTAAAATGTGTATATGTCGGATGTAATAATATGACAATGTTGGGCTGCTCAGTGGTCAACACTATTGCCTTGCAATGCTTGGGTCCTTTCACATATTTACAAGCAATATGCGACTTTAATAAATTAACAATAAAGAAAAACAATTTGTATAAAAGTTCCGCTATGTACACGACTTCCTGACTTCTCTTACTTCCCCTCTTTAAGCTGATAGCACAGCAGTGAAAGAATTGCTTGATGATTTTTTTTTTTATTTATTTTTTTTTGGCTGGCTGGCTATAGCCTGAGACGTGTAATTTTTATCAGCAACAACTTGATAAATGTGAAGAAACTCTTCCCTAGTGCAGAAAAAGATGACCATATTTTCTTTTCAGGTATTGCTAGTCATAGCCCGTGATCTAATCTCATCTTATCTATCCCTTTCCAGAAACCGTAGTGATCATTACCTACTATTTGTCATGAGACTATACAGAAATAAGCAGCAGCTGAAATAAAGTGAGATTAGTCTGCCCTGTCATTCAAGAGCTTTATCTTACAGCTAGAGGGACACTATTTTATATGTACATTTTAATTGCATAGGACTACCAAAATAAAAGTGCCAAAAATAAAAAAATAATAATAATTCAGTAATATTGGTTTTAACAAAAATACTAATTTCTGAGGGAAGTATCCCTTTAAGTTCCCACCAAGAGCAACATTTGCAAGGAGCCTGTATGTTCTCCCACTGTTAGTGTGGGTTTATTCTTGGTTTCCCTCACAACTATGTTGATAGGTGATCTGGAATTTAGACTGAGCCCCCATGGGGATAGGGAGCAATGAGAATGATGATAATCTCTGTAGAACACTGTAGAATAAAATGGTGTCATTTAAATTCATAAAATCAGTGAGATCATGAAAAACATACTTACACTAGTACAATAATAATATCGAAGGAACTTCACAAAAAGGTACCTACCAATGTGTGCAGTGCACCTTTGACGACCTTGGACGTAGAGGTTATAAACTATTTTGTGGTGAATAATTATCTGTCTTGCACGCAAAAAAATTTAGAACTTTCAAAATGACACATTTTTCAAAATTTTCATGAAATTTTTATATTTTTCACAAAAAGGATTGTATGGACCAAAATTTCTTACTAAAAGGTAAAGCACAATGTGTCATGAGAAAAAAAAACTGTCTGAATCACATGGATAGGTAAAAGTATCAAAAAGTTATTCTCACACAGCAACATGTCAGATTTAAAAAATAGGGCTGTCAGGAAGGCCAAAACTGGCTGGGTCCTTAAAGGGTTAAAAAAAAGAAATCCTGTCTTTCTTGGATTTGAATGAATTAAGCTGTGCCAGGAAGTCAATTTTAACAGACACAGTGCAACACGTACCAGCAGAGGCCTCTGTATTGACTGCATTGCTTAAACTACGCAAGTCCTAAAATAGCTCTTTCTAGGAATTCAGTAGACAAGAGAAGGGCGTGAAAGATTACAGTATTCTGTTCACAGCACATTTGTGCAATTCAGGCTGTCACATCAGAGATGAAATCATTGGAAATAAGCACATCATTCTTTTTGTTACGATAATGAGATCAAACACATGATATGTGCACTTCAGACGTGGCAACAGCGCAGCAGCTGACGTATGCTAGTTACATAAAGTGAATAGAAAGACCCGCTGGTGAAATGAATTATTACACAACATTTAATTCATGCACATTGTGTAATGTATATCGAAGTCTGAACTTGCATGTAAGCTGTAGACACTGAAGAATTTTTAAAGGGTATGTTCATACAGGGTGGATTTTGTTGTAGATTTTACTGTGGGTTTTTCAACATCAACTTTTAATGGGAGAATCCAAAATCTGCAGAGAACCCATTTCCTGGTAATTTTGTCCTCTTCTGTTAAAGTCAACATAGAAAAAAACAAACGGAAGAGACAGGGGGGGAGGGGGGGGGGGGGGGGACAGGGCGGGGGGAGGGGGGGGGGGTGGGGATAACAGTTGCAGTAAACACGCAAATAAATCAGCACTAAGCTTCAATAAAATCCAGAGCGGATCCACCCAGCCTACAAATGTGAAACAAATATATTTAAAGAGAATGTGTCACCGACCATAAGACAACCATTGGTGCCTCTTTTTGCACCCTGCGACACCCCTTTCCATTTTAGGGTGAGTTCACACTACGACATTGCATACGTTCGTGGTATCTATCGGGGTACCATGAAAAAAAGGCACTCCAGCGGATATTGCAATACATCAGCCCAATAGGGGAGAAAAAAGCAGACGCAGACCAGTGTGGGCTATGCTTTGCTTTATTTCCCAACACATATGCTTGTTTTACGAGACACAGCAAGCATATGCTCCGGGAAATAGAGCTCTATTATTCCCAATGGGGTCGCAGCGGTACCTTTTTTCAAAGTACCCCGACGATTACCACAAACATATGCAATATGGTGGCGAGCACCCAGCCTGACAAATACACATGGTGTGCATGGTCTCCAACTGGGTGCTCTCGACCATTCAGAACAGAATTTTCACATAAGGCCACATCAGCATTATGGTTGCCCTCACAGGGCCATTTTTAACTGTAATATTGAATAAATGTAATTACTCCTTAACATATTGGTAAATAATCTAAGACACCATACGCACCACATGTAATTGTCCCTACAGGCTTTTTGTGGTGTAGGTTCATTTTTTCTGAGTTGCTGAAAAAGAACATTTTGGCTCTTAACTGACCACAACAGCTCTGGTAGAACAATTTGAACTACTCTAGCCCCTTCCCGACATTGGACTTACCCATACGATTATTTGCGGGAACGCACCTCTCGCTAGGATGCATGGGTATGTCCTGGAGATCGTGTGGGATTGCAAACCAGCCCCGCACGATCGCGACACGGGACCAGCAGTAGATTACTGCTGGCTTCATGCTGCATCACCCATGGCTGGAGTGAGCTCTGGCCGCGGGTGATTAACCCCTTAGCTCCGGCGATCTATTATTAGCAATGTAAAAATGCTGTGTGATTAGACTGCATTTTAATATTGCTGTACCATGGCTTTTGGCAAGGGTTTGCGGTTCTGTCCTCCGCCGGACGGACGGCGGCTTCAGCAGAAAACCTGTGCTATGTAGACAGCACAGATTTTTCTAATGAGGTCTACAAAGCGCTGGGTACAGTGGGACTTTTGGCGGATTCAAATTACTGAGTCTGCTGAAAATCCAACGAGAATCTAGTGTGGTGTAGACATAAGCCTAAGATCTGCTGCATTTGTGCAACACCATTGTACATTGATAAAAGCTACATGTTCACCCATCTTAAGAGATTCGCCAGAAAAAAAATAAAATAGGGCAGGCAATAGTATACAATAATATACAAAGCAAAGCACTACAGTAGCACACAATAGGCACTAAAACCCATAGTCAAACCATGGAAGATATAAAATGCATTACTGCCAATCCTTTGTACATGTGTGAAATAGAGATCTTTATCGTGCACTTTGATCAAATTGTTTAAGTGGATCCCCCAACTCCAATGCCTTTCAGACAGATTTAGGTACCTACCTGATGAAGCTCCTTTGACTTAGTAGGTGGAAATATTCAATTTGATCAAAGTGTGCACTAGGTAGTCTCATCATGAACAAAGTCACAGAGGGTTCTCAAAAACAACATTATATATGATCTGATATATTATATATGTACACACATATATAATAAAATTGGCCCCAAACTAGCCAGTATTTTGGGAAAAAAAATACAAAAAGGCATCAATATTTCTGCATACATTTTTTATTTAAACTTCCATTTTATTGTTACATTAGATGGTACACACGTTAAATAATCTGGTTTATATATAAAATGTCCTACATTGTAGACAGTAAAAGCAACTGCTGCTATTCTCAGCAGATGTCAAAATAACATTGAAATTTTGCAGCTGCAAACACATCCTTCCGATCCACAAAGATATATGAGCAAGTCAATGGATTCATGGAGGTACATTAGGGTCTTTACTATAATGTAAAAAAAAATACCTCCAGTTTGGTTACACCTGTTGACGAACAGTAGGGCTCTATTCACATCTGTATGATTGAAATGGGAAGATAACAGATCTGATAAGATTTCATTGACATTAATGGGATCCACGAGGTTGCAGTACTTTTGACTAGGTAGAATAGTGTAGCAGGCTGTATTATCCGCCAACAATATAAACACTAGAGGAAGAGAGGCAACTGATGCCGCTTACCATTGAAATCAATCATTAAATTGTAGTTTTACAGACAGAAGTAATTAACGCTAGTGAATAAAGCCATAGGAGATTTAATTTATAACAAAGTTCCACCATACAACCTCGATCGTTCCAAAAATATACAACTAGAATAATGACAAGTGTGCCTAGTAAGCATAAAATAAGACTATTTGGGAAAATAGTCCATTCATGGGATTAGAAACACATTGTTCAGGGCAAAGATTTTCCTAGAAGCACTGACCCCAGCAATGGTGGATTCTCAAAACTCTTTTGGCTGCTTATCCTTGGACAGCATACTTGGCCAAATTTAAGTTTTTCAGTAAATTAGGAGGGTCCACAGACAGACCATAACATGGCAAAAAAGGAGCCAGGTACAAAACAGTAATTTTAAATTCATTTTATGACAGTGTAATAAGAAAATTTTTGCATGCTGTTTCTCTTGCTGGAAAGTGATAATCAGCAGTATACTTGCTGTTCAGGTCATTGTTTAAGCTGCAGCCATCTATCGATTCTATGGTCCTGGCTGCCTTTTCTAAGTACTCAGCTAGGAAGTGGATTGCTTTACAACATCTACACGGATTAGTAGGGTCACAAAGTGATGCAGGTCATCATAACCGAATTTGGATGATGACTGCAACACAACCCAAGGATAAGTGCTATATACTGCAGACAGTGTTAAATGCTGCTTGATTTTATGTCTCAGCTGATTTATGGGAAACACAAATGGGACCTACTTTTCAAAAAAGAAAAAAAAAAAATCACTTTAAAAAGGAACCTGTGCTCATTTCTGAGATCTGTTTTAGTAAATACTTGTGAAATACCAATTCTGGAGCATCTTCTCTTATATCTGCGTTGTGCTGTTCCTCTATGCTTCCTTCTAGAAATATTACTGACTCAGTCAGCTGGGTGTTCCCATGCCTGTTGCCAGAGGGGCGTGTCCCTGAACAGAATGGACAACGGCAGACTGTGAAGGGACACCCCCAATTGGTAACACTCATCTGTCAGATTTAGTAATACATTTCTAGAAGGAACAACAGAGGAACAGCACAACACAGACATAGAAGATGCTTCAGAATTATTTCAGAGAACACACGTGTTTATTTAAATAGACATTTCAGGGATGTCCAAAGTTCTTCTTCAAATGCAAGCATCTAGAACACTGGGGAGCAAAAAAAAAAAAATTTTTTTTGGTGGCTAGAAATGTTGACCTTATTCTGGGTATTTGAGTGCTGCTGAATCCGACAATCCCATCTATTTTGTTCTAGCAGCTCTAGTTTATGATGTTGATTACGTGAGACTTCATTGTTCTTGTGATTAAGTTGTGTATAAATCTGTAGTGCAGATGAATAGAATTTAATTTGTTGTGCACATTCATGTTTTTGTTTGCATGTGTTCTTTAAATGTTCTAAAATGTATGTATTTTCTGTTTCACATGAATTTCCAACATTTCTTTAGGACAATATTGAGAGACCACTACTTTCAGCAGCACATACTTGGTAAGGTGGCAATGCTGGATCTCCAAGACTAGAGCTGATGGGGGGGAAAGCAGGTGTCCTTTTCAGAATCAGCATCCCAAACATTCTCAAAAATGGTTCCAACCTTTAGGGCACCAAAATGAGTGTTCCCCAGTGTAATAATTCTAACTAGCACTTGGAACAGGGTACATGTGAACCACAGCACTGGACTCCTAAGAGGACAGTGTGCCTCTTGCAAAGGCATGCAGCCTTTGCGAGAGGCACACTTTGCAAGAGCCTGGTCAGTAGGATGCTCTCAAAACCTTCCCTCCCCCCCCAAAAAAAAAAAAAAAACCAAAAAAAGCCAAACACATTTGCTGTCCAAACTGCCTGTAGAGATTTTGCATAAGCCGATATAAAAAGCTGACTTCAAGGCTATAGATTGTCGACCAGTATCAGTATTCATAGTCACCATGTAATACACAAAACATCCCACACTTGACTTCCTGGAGCTCTATACTACTTATTGTTCTTCAAATCTAGCAAGTATGCAAAAAGGCATAAAAGACAGAAGTACATACTGATACAAATTCATGGGAATAGATACAATATCGGCATAATCAGTGTAACCCACATGGTAAACAAGGAGTGTATATCTTACTATTAAAAGGCAATGTACATTTTCTGAAGTAAAAACATCAAATACCTGTAAGACATAGAAGTTGGGAGGCATGGTCAGGGAAAACAAGCCGAGACTGTATTAGCACCATCCCTGGTATTTCCCTAACCTATGTATCTTGTGAGTTACCGCAGCCTCTCCTCCACATAGTGCATAACCAAGAAGCGTGCCAGTGTCATTCCCAAAGAAAAACAATAGGCATAATTAAGTCTAAAAGGTACATAATCCTCCATTGCCATCCATAACAAACAGAAGATTGCCTTAATATTGTTGTAACACACTTCTCCTTGGGATCAGTGCATGGAGAAGCATTCAGTCAAGTTTAAGGGACAATGTTCATTTAAAACAAACAAACAAAAAAAAAAACACTACTTGAAGGCAGCAACACTGGCAACAATGGGTCCTGAATTGGCAGTAAAACACCATGTTGGTACCACTATGGCACTTTAAACCCTATGGTCCATAAGTATAAACTGGGGGTAAGGTTTGAAGTCTAAAACTACAAAAAACGCCTTCATATTTTACATAAATTCTTATTCTTCCATAATGGGATATAAAAATACAGCTAATGCATTGTTCTGCTTAGAATTTTAACGTGTCTGCAGCAGTTTCAGTTTACAATTTTGCACAAGCTACAATAATATTCAATGAATCCAATGTCACCCACAGACTTCGCAATGTTTCTCTTCTTCAGGGCCATGGTAATCCAGTATGTCTTCCTGTGCATCCAATGCAAACTTGCTAAAGCACCTATGGGAGCTCCATTTAACCAAATTCCCTTTATATTACCATTTGGATTGGACATTATACTGGTCATCACTTTTGAAAGATAAAAAATATCAATGCTGTACAAACATTTTCCACATCAGTAAGGCTGGGCTCACACTACGTTTCGGTCACTTGCTTTTTTTCTGGTAGTGTGTTAATGTAGTCCAAAAGTGACTATGTTGGCCTTACTGTTCCCTATGGATCGGTCAGGATAAAATTTTCAGACATTCAAGTGAATACTCACAGAGGAGGTCGCAAATAGACTGAAAGTGTTAACCTAACCTTACCAAACCCCACAAATAGGACATCCGTGAATTGTCTTTATCTTCTACATGTGGTCTTATTAGTTACCGTCAGTGCCTCTGAGTTTGACGTTCGTGGTCTTCCTTTAGGCCACTTTCATACAGCAGTACTTGGTTTTAGAATTCTAAGCCAAGAATGGAGCAATACAGAGAACAAGTATACTGGAAATATTTGCATCTTTTTATTTTTTTGTTGAAATCACCTTTTACAGTGACCAAGAACAAACGCGTGTGGGAATGTTTGTTCCCAATCATTGGTGTCTGTGATCGGCCCTGCAACTTTGATGGCAGCACTTCTTCCCTTGTAAACAAGGTATGTACTGCCAGCAATAAGGAAAGGGAGCACCTGCACGAACAATCCTAAATTACTCTAATAATCATTTATGCGACCACTCAATCTTGACAATGTGGCAGTGTTTAGTTTTTTTTTAAAGGGGTTCTCACTACAAGAATTGTTTTTTATGTTAAAGATCTTGCAAAAACAAGTCACTTTACAATATGTGTCCATTAACAGTATCCTACCTATTCCTAGATATCCCCTCTTGTATGGGCTGCATCAGCTTCTCAGGTCGCTATAGCTACAGACCCATTTACTCTCTCTTGATATGCTGCCAGTTCTGGTCGCCATAGCTACAGACCTGGCTTCTACTGCAGCCTAGTAGAAGCCAGTAAACACACCTCTGAATTCAAAATGAAACCGAGAAAACAGGACTGAGGTGAGATGAATGTAATGAGACAACCCCTTTAAGGAACACTGATCGACTAACAAGTTATTATTGGCTTGTCTAAAAAGGAATACCAGACTCGCTCCTGGTTAACAAATATTGATGCAGCACACACTATAAAAGCGGCCTCATTTATCAAAACTGTCACAGCAAGACTGTTCTTTTTGACCATAGCAGCCAATCGGAGCTCAGCTACCATTTTTCCAGAGCAGTAGAAGAAAGGAAAGCTCAGCTCTGATAGGTTGCTGTGGGCAAGAAGGACAGTCTTCCTGTTAGACATTTTGATAAATGAGACCCAATGAATTGTGTTCTATTTCCCGATGTTCTTCATTAGCTGAACAGGTGCTGAAAACGTGGCATCACAGTCTTGATCCCTTTAGTACAACTTGATCCCATAAACTTTAATTGCTCCAAGATGGAGCTTTGCAATCTTTGGCACATTGTAGCTTTGGCCGTGTTAGTTTAAATGACTGTGTGTACAGACTATCATCTGAAACATATTTGCCATTCATTGTTCCTTTGGCAGCACTGCCACATGATGAACACTGGTGCATAAATAGGACTTGTCTGTATGGCGTCTATTGGTACTTATTATTTACTATTGAAAAAAAAAAAAAAAAAAAAGAAATTTTAATTTCCAACCTATGCCTTAATAACAGCTTCAGTCTGGTTTTTAGAAGACTGTCCCTGGAGATCAAATTGGCCTATATACACTACAAGATTTACAAAGATCTCACTGTAGCAGGAGGAGACTTGCCACAGAGATAAGTTAGATTTAGTCGATTAGTGAAGAGGACAAATCGGGCTTCTTAATTTGTATCCTTACTCATAATTAAGATCTTTGTCTCATATTAAGAAAATGAGATGTACCGCTAAAATGGTTATTTCCAGGTTGTAAGACAGAACACTTAATATATTACTACAATGGGCACATTTATTAAAACTGTCTAATTGTAAGAGTCTTTGTTACCCATACCAATCATCATTTTTCTAAAGCAGTATAAGAAATGAAAGCTGACCTCTAATTGGTTGCCATGAGCACTAAAGACCACTTTTACAATTAGAGAATTCTGATAGATTAGGTCCAGTGACGCAAATTAAGAGTCATTACATTTACCTATCACAAAATGGTGGTAATACAATTAGTGTCCCAGCTATTGTTGCGCTTCACATTTGGGTGAGGCTGGCTTGGTTAGACATGGTTAGACTGTACAACTGATCACCAAACCTCCTTCCACACAGGTAAAAGGAAGTTTATCCACTAAGTGAATGATACACTTCCTTTTTCCTATCTGATTCATTGTACAATTCTCCAGCAATCATTGAAAAAACCGGCCTTACCCCAACTGGAAGTGTAGCATAGTTTGTGGATAAGGGAATTCTTGAATGATGGCTTATCTCAGAATCTCGGTCTGCAAATGAGCCACCAATTCACATTGCAGCTCAACAAATATGGTTCATATTGTTCACTTCATACTCCAATATTTTGAATACTGCGAAAGCTTAGAAGACCCAGGCTAACATTTAGCCAAGAGTGCCAATTATGAATTGGAGCCTACATAAATGGAAATCTTCAATTATTATGGTTCTGTTGGAATATAACCCAGTAGCTTTATAGCATGCAAAAACAAAGAGCACAAATGTCAATCTGACTCAAATGATCAGTTAGCACAGATCTTGTGTGTACGCAAGTTTTAAGCTAGGGGTACACTAACTGAAATTAAATAAAATGCTGTCTGTAGGCTATGAGAGGACACGTCTCCAAAAAAAAAAAAAAAAAAAAAAGTTATTACGTAGCACTTGTTGAGGAAACTAAATGTTCAAGATGTTCTCCATGTGTGTCTTTATAAAAATCAGATTAATGCTGAGTTGGAGCAAGGCATGGCTTGACTGCTAAGAAATTGGTTTACCCCTTCTGTGCTGTCAGTCTGGAAAGGAGTCCTAATCTTTTTTTCTAGACATACACTCAGTAACAAGCATAGTCATTTCAATAAGATTGCCTGACAATATGTCCTTAGCACAAAGTCTTTCAGACTAATTAGGTCTTTAAAGATCAGGTTGCAACTCCCAGAGAAGAGGCAGAAAAGCTCGACAGGGCCTTATAACTCAGCCTTCTCCATCGGTCACTGCCTTATCAACCACTATATTTTTTAAAAGTAAAAATTCAGTGGTGAACTGTTTAGAGGGGAAAAAAAAGGGAGGGAATAGATAAGCACATTATGCATTATAAGGAATCACAAATTTTTGTTCCACAACATATCATTTAAGTAAGGTATGGAGAAAACATACTGTACCAAAAACAATCCCCCACTCAGACCCGAATAGTCCTATGACAATTACTTTGAAATGAAATGACACAATATAAACTCCTTGGAATTGACAACCAGTTCTAACTTATTTGGTTGGATTTGGATAGTTCTATTTCCATTGTTGCAGGCATGAATTCAGAAACACCTACACGTGATAACGGTATTCTGTTATATACTCCTTCAGTCTCATGGGTAATGGGAGTTCATGGATCTTGGTTGTGCATTTGTTGACAGCCATTCTACAGAGGTGCTGTAAGGATGGTGTAGAAGTGTAAAGTGGCTTAACTAGCCAAAGGTGAACTGTCCTGTTGGGAAGAGTTTCCGTCTCATTCTTCTTGTTCTTGGACAGTAGAACATAATACTCAATAAGATGGACAACACTATCAAATTGCTTTAGTCTAGAGCGTACACATACAACAGAGTCTAACCTGAACTTTCCCTCCCTGTACTCGATGCGCAGGTTTGTAGGGCCTGCCGTGGTCTTCACAGAGATAGTCAAGAGGTAATCTGTATGTGAACTGTCTCTAACAAGAAAAGTGCCTTCAGGGGCATCCTGTAGTTTTTCCTTGGCCTCGTTGACAGTCATGTGGCCCCAGTACCATCCTGTCCAAGGGAAGAAAAAAAAAAAAATGGTAAATCAATTTTGCACAGTAAGGCACAGAAGTGCTGTCAAATTTAAGATTCTGAATAGATCCAAATATATAGCAATATACACAGTGGTATGAATTTCAGCAGCTGGGGTGACATTCATCTACCCTACTGATGTATCACATGTAACTGAATGCCAGTCTTGTTTTTCCTCCTTCACATGATTTTTCCACTGAATGTTACAGAGGGCATCATGCCTACCTGCAGGCTTTTTAAAGCCATTTTAAAACTTCAATATTAGCAGTTCTGCTGCTCAATTTTGCACGTGATGCTACCTATTTGCACACTAAATAATTAGGCCAACATATTGGATGATCATATCATTGTTATGACTAATGAATACTTAATTACATCTTGGCTCTTGTTCAGAAAGTTTAAGGTCACCAACATGTAAGTTTATTATTAAGCCAAGTTCAGAGGTGGGTTGAATATGTACAGTGTGATAGTGAAGGATGATCCAGGTCTGAATTATTTTCCGAACGAACAGAGCCGTTTTATATACAGCAAATAAATTACCAGTAAAAATCCAAGATTAGTTTGTATTCAAAGGGGTCTGATCCACAAAATAAAATCTGCTCACAAAAAATCCCACCAATTGGTGCAGATTTTTTTGCAGATTTATTGCAAAGTAAAATATGCAATAAGTACACACAAAAAAAAAAAAAAAAAAAAAAAAGGATTGTGATATCTAAAATGGAGGGACCGGCCCGGTGGCCAGGCCGGAATTCCCTAGAAAACCTGTGGAATCAGCCGAGTTGCTGTATAGGAGCTTGCAGCTGTGTACCCCTGAACATCAATGACCTGAGGGCACCCTTCAAGAAGAGTGGGCTGCCATGCCTCAGCAGTCAATAACTAGACTTTTGAACAGCACGAGAAGTCATTGTCAAGCTGTAATTAATGCTCAAGGCCAAATGACACGTCCTTGAGATATTGACAGTCTTTGATGGTATATATCCTCCACGGTTGTTGGCTTTTGTTTCATTAAATTGTTTGACATGAGAAGATCAACACTTCATGCTACGACTTATATGGCCGACTTTCAGGGTAAGAAGGCACTGGAGCCTATATTGAACATTTTAGTCCATAATGGACCTCTCAATGGAATTCTTGTTTTCTGATAACTTCTAGTACCGCTTATTGTATGCTTCCGTGTACTCTATGACCAGAAGGAATTGTGATGGCCGGATTAACTAGTTTAATGAAAACATCATATGTTATTATGAAGTGAAAAATAAAGCAATGGAACTTAAGTGGATGAGTGCCATTGATTGTTAAATAAATTGATCTGAACTCTTCAGCTGGCACCCAAAAACTGTGACGCGTGCTGAAGACATTAATATAGATTAAAATGGACTTGCTCGAACTTTCTGACTACCGGTACTTAAATTGCAGTGAAAATGAACAGGGAGTTCTAGTAATTGGTGAGGCTGCCAGATATCAGATACTTATAGCCTAAACTTTCCCTTCACCAACTTAAAAAAAGTAAAATAAAGTGCCGATATATTTAATATACTGTACTCTTTATGGTCAATTATAACAGTTACAAAGTTAATAAGGTTGGGGAGGGGGGGAACAAACAAACAAAAAAAAAAACAACAACACAGGTCCATCAAGTCCAAGATGTAACCCAAAGTGTTAATACAAGAGATGGCAAAAACCCCTATGAGGCAAATGCCAGCTGCCTCATACACGAGAAAATTAAATCCCTAGACCACCATTGCATCTACAGACTCTAGTGCCTATTATCTGTTATTTTTTTCCCCCAAAAAGGCATCTAGACCCTTCTTGAACTCGTTCAATAAAGCGACCATTACAACATGTTGTGGCAGAGAGTTCCATAGGTACATTGCCCATACAGTAAAAAAATCCCCATCTATGATGGAAGTTACATTTTCTTCCCTCTATATATAGATGCCGCCTCCTTGTCATGGTTTCAGGCCTAACAGGCAAAAAATAATGCAAGAACTCTTTATATGTGGTAATTATATTTAAAATAGCTCCTAAGCCGAATAAACCTAAATTTAACAACCTGACTTGGTACGGAACTCCACGCGTTCCCCTAATCAACTTGATTGCCCTTCTCTATACTTGCTCCAGTTCAGCAATGTCCTTCTTATACGGACGTGCCCAAAATTGTATAAAATATTCACCATGTTGCCTTATCAGTGATTTGCATAGGAGGTAAATATGTTTTTGTCATGATTATCTGCTGTAGGTCTCTTTTAAAGCATCCCATGACTCTGTTTGCCTTGGCAGCAACTGCCTGGCATTGCTTGCTGAATTTAAGACTACCGTCCGAGTGGATTTCAGTGGTCGTTTTACCCAGTACCATACAATTTAGTTCAGATTTGTGCATTAACTCAGAAAGCTTTCTACAAGGTCATTAAAAAGAAGAAGAGGGTCCAATACTGGCCCATGTGGTACACTTCTAGTAACTGGTATATTTTTCATCTATAATCACCTTCTGTTTACCATCACAGAACTTTACCAATCTTATATGGTGGAAAAAAAAAAAAAAAAAGTCATCACTTTACTGCCACCTATGTATGGAGGGTATGGAATAGAGGGGGCAAAAAGGCATGTAACCTTGAGCACAGGTTTAGCTTCCCTTTCTTTTCTCTAACGAGTAACACAAAACAGGCGTGTGACCAAACCTCTGCATGCCCCATGACAGTAAATCAGACCCAGTTCTACATTCTGGCAGCACAGTTTTTACAAATTATGTAATATTATACAGATCTATATTTAAATTCCTAGAAAGAAAAAAAAACTGCATCAATTGAAGCTTATATTTTAAACATTGTAAATCAACAGAAAATAAAATTGCAGAAATATATTTAGAACAGCAGTGTTGAAAAACGGCCATTGCTTAAACAAGCACAGCAAAGTGCTTGTTCATCAATGATGTAACGAAAATGTGCTCTACATTTCCCTCTCCTTTTATTCCACAACACGCACTGCTGAACGCCAGGTCTCTAACATTGCCTATAAAGGATAAACAGTTAAACACGAGACGAGAATCATATAATAGAGACGCGTTCGACTTCCAGGAAACGGGTCTAAGGCTCTTTGATACGAATGCATTACTTGGAAAATGGAAGAGAGATCACCTTAAGTAAAATGTTCTCTCAGTACTAAGTATTTCAAGCTAATTCCAGGCATTTAATTCTCCTAAGGGCAAACATGACCTCGGCCTCTCTTATAGTGCATTAAAGCTGACAGCAATTACTTTACGATGTAATGTTATGCACCACTCCTTGGAACGACACACTACACAATTGTTTCAACTGGATTATGAAATGGTAAGAGGTCTGCTGCCTCCATTTTAGATAATGAGCTACATGGAGGTTACAGTATACGCATCATAAAGTGGAACACAAACCTACATAGAAGACATGGTTTACGAGTATCAATGTAGAAACTTTATTGCATGTACTTCACTTCCTAGAAATAATCAGGCCATAAATAAGAAAAAGATTGCCCTTGTAGCATTTTAGTCATTTTATTGCACGTTTAAATTCTGCAGATGTTTTACAAAAGAAATCCTTGATGTTTTCATGATGTGAGGCAAAAAAAAACAAAAAAAAAAAAAAAAACACTGTCTCCCTGATGTGACCCACAAAAAAGAAGAAAAGTCTTTCGTCTCGTCACTAGTTGTCATACTTGTACTCTCTCTGGGAATTTGCAGTCATCTTACTTTCGTTTTCAAGTGTTAAAAGACAGACCTCTTACGTTACTTCTTCTTAATCTAATATTAGCAGCACAATATTAAACATCCTATATTTTACACCAAAATCACTGAATGACAGGATTGTGTTTCTTCTGCTGTTGTAATAGAAGCGAAGAATAACACAGTAATACAAAAATACACATGGTTTTAAGGGTGTTGCCCAGAAGAAGCTTTTTTTAAAATTAATTTTAGTTTATCTTGTTCTACAAAGAGTACCACATCTGTCCATGGCCCATTCACTGCATCACCAGACTCAGACAAAATACGGAAAGCGGGGAGAAAGTGACATGTCAATTATCCCGGCGGGATACGCGCTGTGGATAATGAATGTCTATGGAGACGGCGAGCTGCCGGGCCCCCCCGCCCCGCTGCACAGCACACGTCGTAATTGCGGGCGAAATCCGTCCCTGCAATTACGCCGTGGATAAGCCGTGTGAACATGGCCTTATACTTTCCTTCATTAAATAAGATTTGGTTCAGGTGATCAACTAATCAGAAGCACATGAGTAGAATAAGAATGAGGTGTACTTTGGTTGGAATGCAACTGACACTGGAATGGAATGGCGTTCAGACATGTATAGATGCTGATTTTTAGAAAACTGTGCAGTGGTCTCTTAATTTTTTTCCAGAGCTGTATATAGCTGCAACAAGTGGGAGGACATGCAGGTTAGGGTTTCACATCTGCGTTGAGGTGCCATTCAGAATCTCTGTTGAGAGGTGAAAACCAGATACCAATTGATCCGTTTTACAGCGGACCCCAACGGTGGCTGAAGAACCCTATTAACTACAATAAGTCCCATTGGGTTTCCACCGTGGTCTGTTGATAAGGGAAAAAAAATAGCACAATTTGTTGCGCTATTTTTTTCGTCATTCTCGACAGAACATTCAACAGAGGTATATGTTAACCAAGCCTTAGGCTTTTAATATGGAAGTCTTGGTTCACATATGCATCGGATGTTCCATTCGAAACCGCCGTCACTTGTTACATCGGGAATACATTACACATAAGTCATATTAAGCAAGAAGAATAAAGACAGAAAATGCAAAAAATAAAAAAACTTTTACTTTTTATTTATACTTTAATACATTACTGCTTTTCTAAAATTACTTTTTAAAATGGGTTGATGCCGCAATGGGAGGAATAGCTGCCCAAAAAAATGACATACCTACTATGCATACAAGTGTTACATGTAAAGTGACCGTAGTACCAATAAAATAGTTTAAAAAATTTCAGCAACAATTACAATGTAAATAGTCATTCAGAATGAAATGTAAAATGCATAAAAAAAATTAAATAAAATGAGCGATAGATTACTAGGGAAAAAAAACTTCTAAAACCTTACAGGTAAAAGGCAGTTCTGTTTCTAAAACATAAGAAATCATTTTGAATGGTTTAATAAAATTGTGCCCAAAATTAACAGGTTGCTTGCCCCATTAGAAAGGCAATAGTCAAATTTAGGACTTGTTCATAAATAACTGCACAACACAGATGTTTTCCATGCTTAACTGCTTACCAACAATTCATACTTCCTCCTATAATTTATGGAAACCAAATAAAATGAATGTATAAAGAGATTCCAGTAACTATTACTGGTAATTTAGCATTCTACAAGA
This sequence comes from Phyllomedusa bahiana, assembly GCA_025379985.1. Taxonomy (NCBI): domain Eukaryota; kingdom Metazoa; phylum Chordata; class Amphibia; order Anura; family Hylidae; genus Phyllomedusa; species Phyllomedusa bahiana. The sequence goes on from JAODAL010001398.1 coordinate 185,592, forward strand.
CCATAAATGCTTTATTACTCTAGCCTAGAAAGAACATGTCCCAGGATATTCATTTTGAAGTGTTTACAATTATGCATGTTGTCAGGCACCTCAAGCACAAGTTCTATGATCACCAGGCATCAATAAATTAGAAGAGGACTTATTCCAAATTAACTACAGGAAAGGGTTTTAAAAACGTAACTTGTGTCAATTTATCTGTGGTTAAAATTACAGACCTCCTGTGAGGAGAGCTTCTCTGCCTGTTCCCACTTTTTTGCCCCAATGTTCAGGCAGTCTTGACCCGACTGATATCATGTTCCCTGTCTCCGCCAAGATAAGCCATAAATGTCTAATAGGCGCGGGTACCACCTCTGTGACCCAAACCAATTTGGATCACAGGTCATCGAAAGTCTCTGTGCAGATCTGAAAGTAGGTCATGTTTGCACGGTATTCGCCATTCTATTCTATGGGAGTTTCAAGTACAGCCGAGCAGTTGTCAAGAAAGGTGCGGGTCTCAGAACTCCAGGTCCTATCAATATGCCTTAAATGTCTGAGATAACACCCCTTTAACCCCTTCCTGACGGACGGTCATAATATGGCTCTAAATTTTTTTCCTCCTTGCTTTCTGAAAGCCATAACTTTTTTATTTTTCCACCTACATAGACACGAGGGCTTTTATTTTGCGGGACAAGATGTACTTTCTAATGGTGTTACTCATATTACTATAGAATATACTGGGGAGCGGCAAAAAAATTCTAAGTGGGGCAAAATGTGAAAAAAAAACAAAAAAACACTTTGCCGGAGGTTTTTTCGGTAAAAATGTACTGTAAAAAAATTCCAAACGTTTTCTATTTTTGAAATTGGCGCCATTTTGTGCGACCAATAACTTTTTTGTACTAAAACCTACGGACGTCAGTGAGGGTGCAGCGTACTTTTTATTGCTAGCAGTTTGGAATGCATGAGACTTTTTTGATCACTTTTATTCCAATTTTTATGCTATGTGAAATGACCAAAAAACTAAATTTTGTACCAAGATGGCGGTTTCCCCACTTCCTGCCTATGGCCGGAAGTGAGAAAATTAAAGACATGGCAGCGATGAAAGCCTTCACATGTTAACCAATTGGGACTCTGATCTCACCGCTGATGTCCCGATCGGACTGAAGAATGGTGCACGGCACCGTTTTTGATTCATTTAGATGCCGCAGCCATCTTTGCTGCGCCGTCTAATGGGTTAAACACCGTAGGCGGGCAACGCTGCCCCCCCCCCCCCGTGCTCAAACTGCCGGGTGTTAGCTGCAGTTAGCCGCTAACACCCGGCGGCTGTGAAACAGGATCGCGCCGCGATCCCATTTCAAGGCCGCTTACCGGCGCAATGACGTACTCGTACATCGTAGGTCGGTAAAGGGTTAAACAGGAATTCTCAGCAAAAGACAACTTACAATTGTAAAAACAGATCTTGCTCACCTACTTGCCGACATTAAACACCCTGACTGTGGCAGCTTAACTCTGCACGGACGTTCTGGAGTTTAAAGGGAGCAGCAGGTGGGCGAGGCTGACACCTCATGAATAAGCTGGACTCTTTCCTGGCTGCCAGATTTGAACATTAGGGTTTGTTCACACAGCGTTTTTGGATCCGATTTCGGATCCGAAAAGCGCATCCAAAAACGCAGCGTCGATCTGATCCAAAACGCATCCAACACCCCGGTGCGTTTGTATGCATTTTGGCTGCAGCAGGATAGCACCCTATAGTTTTAAATAGGGTCTCTACTGTGTCTTTCGGATCAAGAATTGACATGTCAAATCTTTGAACGGATCCAAAAGACGCAAGTAAACATGCATCGGCGATCGCTCGTCTGAACGCCGATGCATGTTTACCATTGCAAGCAGTGTAAAACACACTGCTAATTGTTAGATGTGTTTGGGTCCGTTTAGGGTCCGACAGATGGATCCTACTTATAAGTAGCAGAGTTTAAGCTTCAGATACGTGGAATGTTTGCTGTAGTATGTTGAAGACATACAAGAGTCTGCAGGGAAATCAGAAAATTCATACTACATCATGTGGATTTGCTTGTGGAATTTCCTATAGACATCACAATGTAAAAAAAAAAAAAAAAAAAAAAAAAACACACCTTACGTCTAGCTGGTCTCCAGTGAGGACTCGGGCTGCAATGCCCTGGGAGTGTCGGGGTAGGTTAATGTGTTTTGTACGTTTCAAATTAAACTTTGAAAAGGTTTTCATTTCCCCTCTGTACTTACAGATTTTGCTATGGATACTTCGGCAAGCCACGGCAAAATCTGCAACATCAGAGTTTTGTTGCAAACTGTTCATCAAACTCAGTAGTGAAAATCTGTAATTCTCTGCATGTAAATATGCTGAGGAAAACCTAACGCATAAGCTCCCTGCGTAACCATACATGTACAGCAGTTTTGTGCTTCAGGTTCAGCTCAAACTGAAGTATGCCGAAATGTCACAATATCCAGCAGGAATCCTGGCACATCCGATTAATATCTTGTTTTGGCAAGCTGCCGATTTGTTACCGGGTATGAAAAACCATCTGGCAAGTTTCAGTTTGGGCCAAACCAAGATCCAACAGTACAAAACAGAGCTTCTCTCCCCCACAAGCATTGGTATACTCAACTGTAAACATATAGACTTTAAATGGAGCAGCAACACATCCAAATATATTTGCACCCTGTTAGTTTGGGGAGGTACAACTTTGATCTGTTCTAAATTTGTAGGTAGAAGCTAAATACTGCTTACACATAGAAAGTCATCAGCACATTTCCTTTTTTGATTTTCATTAGACATGACCACTGTTAAAGGATTACATTTTTTTAATACCTCAATAAAGATACACACTTGGTTTAATGCTATAATACATGGTTTACATTTTATTCATTTAAAAAGGGTGCAAAAAGTATTTTTTAGAATTAGGGCGGTTTAGTCATGAAACAGTGAAAAAAGTTACCTTGGGACATTTTTATTTTTCTATTGTGCATTATTTTCACGTTCTCCGAATTCCATCAACAATTTAAACAATGAATTGTTTTCATCCGGCTTTCCCTGGCTACATCCATAAATCAGTCTATTGCCAGATCTCAATATTTGAAAGAAACAAAACATTTGTTGTTGAGGCTGCTCTTTATGATAGTAATTTTATGTCTGAAACCCTGAGAATGCGGTTATATATCAGCAAATAGAACTATCCAAATGTAAACTCCCTTATACAACACGTTAAATGGGGAAAAGAAAAAACTTTTATGGGTTGTTAGGTAGTTTTCATTTGATAAAACCATAACCTTATTCACATTGCTTATGGGTTACACTTAAACCTGTATGATACATTACAAAGGTGATATTATCAACACGAATTCAGTAACTAGAATTAGCATACATTTTCTAAATTAGGATTTTTTTATACTGCTAATACCATCAATGTTTTTTTTTTTTTTATAAAAATATAAAAAGATTGGAACTTGCAAACTAATATTATATATTAGCATTTGTTACCTGGCATTGGTAACATTTTTCGTTGCCTTCAGTTACTATAAGATTAGTTGTGCACACACACACACACCTAATCTTATAGTAACTGAAGGCAAAGAAAAATGTTACCCGACATTGGTAACATTTTTTCTTTGCTTTCAGTACTATAAGATTAGTTGTTTCTATACATTATATATATATATTATACATACACACACACACACACGTATACAAACAACTAATCTTATACAACTGAAACCAAAGAAAAATATGTTACCAATGTAAGGTGTACCTCTAGCCTGTTATTTTACTAGAACTCTTACGTAAAAACCTGACATGCTTTTGGAGCTAGTCTGCCTACTCCAGAAGAAAGTTGGACTATTTTTAGTGATCAGCAAACAAATCTCTCATATAAAACAACCCAAAAATATAAATGCCATTGACGAAAAGACTTTATATACAAAGCATAACTTTACATTTAAATAAAAAAAATATACAATGCGCCTAAACAGCTCAGTATTGTAAGATAAGGGGAAGAACGGTAGCTGCTGACAAGTTTAGTATTGTGGCTAAAAGTAGGATTGTGCTCCTGCTGCCAACAAGCTCAGTATTGCGGTATGAAACCAGGAATCTGTTCCTGCTCTTTGGAAATTTAGTACTGTGGTAGAACTATGTTCCTGCTGCTAACAAGCTTAGTGCTGTGGGATGAGAGTAGGACCATGTTCCTGCTGCTAACAAGCTTATTTGCTGTGGGATGAGGGTTAGCACTATATACTTGCTCCTAATAAGCTTAGTGCTGTCGGATGAGGGTTAAACTATGTTCCTGCTGCTAACGCGCTTAGCTATGAACATGGTCCTACCTTCATCAAACAGTACTTAGCTTGTTAGCAGTTGGAACTTGCTCCTAGCCTTAGGTTACAGCACTGAGCTTGACAGGAACAGGAATATGGTCTTTATCTCATCCTACAGCACTTAGTAGTATAATGTTGTCCCGTGTTAGCCATAGAAAGTAGTAGAAGAGTGAAGAAATCAGGCGATACCTTTTAGAGGCTAACTAGTATATTTTGATGGTGAGCTTTCGGAGTACAGCCCCTTCTTCAGACATGCTAACACCAGTCTGAAGAAGGGAGCTAGTACTCTCGAAAGCTCACCATCAAATATACTCAGTTAGCCTCTAAAAGGTATCGCCTGATTTCTTCACTCTTCTACTACAGCACTTAGTAATGAAGGATGAGGATAGAACCAGGTTTTTGCTGCCAACAGGCCTAGTCCTGTGGGATGAGGTTAGGGCTATATACTTTCTCCTAACAAGCTTAGTACTGTGGGATGGGCTTGTTCCTTATGCTAACAAGCTTAGCACTTTTTGTAGTAGGCTAGGACTGTTTTCCTAACAAGCTTAATATTGTATAATGAGAGATGAACCATGTTTCTGCTGCTAACAAACTTAGTGCTGTGGGATAAGGTTAGGACCATGCTTCTGAAAAGCTTGGTCCTGAAGGGATGAGAGTAGAACTATACACTTAGGGGCCGTTTACACAGCACAGGACAAATACCAGTCGGAAATCCCCACCAGTAGTTGCTCTGTTTAGGGGCGGCGGTTTGTGGATCAAGCCCTTCCCCTTCTTCCACATGTTTTATGTTTCTCCCAAAACCGGGAGGGGGGAAAATGAACATTTCATTTTTTTTTCGGATCTTAAAAAAAGTCCGGCGGAAAGTCCCCACTGCACGGATTTTCCATTGAAGTCCGTGTAAAAGGTTGACATCTGGTTTACAGACGGCTTTCAAAACCGAAAACAGTCAGTAAAACTGGGTGAAAATCCGGACCATGGGGACATGCCCTTACTCCTAATAAGTTAGTACTGTGGGAGGAGGGTAGGATCATGTTCCTACTTCTAACAAGTATTTCCCCCTTCAAACGCAGGCATTGGGGCCCGACCCGGGGGTTTCCTTATTACCCCAATCCTCGGACATTTTAAACCATTCCCAAAAAAACCCTATTTGTCCTTTATTAATCCCCGGGGGGAAGAAAAGTGAATGCACATTTACGGCGCGGGACGCCCGTAACTGCATTGTCATGGGGGCCCAGGAGGGGCCCGCCGTGCTCCGCCCCCCCCCCTCCCTTCCCTTATTCATCGGGTTTTGAGCTCAATACGCTCACAAATCCGCGGGAATAACCTTGTGACACGGTAACCCGTTGCTAAAGCTAAATCCGCATGGCATAAAAGGACGCTGAAAAAACAGGGTGTTTATTAAATACATGCATTCGCAAAAACATAAAAAAATCCAAAATTTACGCAATAAAGCTAATGCACCCTAAGAAAACAAACCACTAAGTGACCACTTTTTTTTTTTTTTTTAAATGGCACATAATGTTTCAACTGAGGCATAAAATCTAATGGGGCGTCTTCACATAGAAAACAACCTGACACTTTATGCATAAAGTTCCGTAAAAAAAAAAATAAGACCGTAGGAGGAGTATAAGCAGAGGCATAACTGAAAGTTCTTGGGTCCCAATGCAAAAAGTGAAATTGGTCTCCCAGCTACCATCTGTTATTTATAATACTGGTTCCTTTCCTATTGGGGAGGAGGGCTTTCGGGCCCCCTCAGGCTGCAGGGCCCGGTAGCGACTGCTACTTCTGCATACCCTATAGCTACATCCATGAGTATAAGACTATGTTCTTGCTTCTAACAAGCTTGGTAGTGCGGGATAAAAGGTAGAGATCTGTTTATGCTGCTCACAAGCTATAGTATTGTAGGAGAAGGGGCTGAAGAAAGGCGGACATCTACAACTTATCAGTCTTTTGGTATAAAAGTATAACAAGCGTTTCCTTAGCATTTTATAAAGAAATCTCTCAACTTCCCAAACTCATATTCACCAGATTAAAACCAATACAGAAGTTTCTTTAGGAAACATACAAGTGGCATGCTCCATGTTTTTTTAAAAACTTGTGACATTTCCAATGTTTCTTGGTGACATACGGTACAATAGTGCACGTATAGGTACACGCTGCAAAATGTATGTGTTGCCCCGTTGAGATGACATGCTTGCATGCATGTAATTTCAACGTGATTTGGACGTGCAATGGCCAGATGCAGATAACTGCCTTCTATACATAATTGACGGCATGTATACACCTGTAAGAATGGGCAAAAATTATTTTCAGGTGCGCTCAAAAATACGACAGTAAAATATGCATTGTCTAAATGATGGTGCGTATTTTACATTGCCGTCTATGAGAAGTGTACTTGAACATTGTTCTTAGCGCATTTCGGTGAAATATGTGGAAGAATACCTGCCAAAATATGCTTTGTGAACATATCCTTAGTGGATTTTACATAGTCCAATCAAAAGGGTGTGGTGGTTTGGTCTCATTTTCTTTACAAAACTCAGGCGTATTTGATCAAAGGGTGCTGCAAGAATTCCTACTGCATTTGTGAAGTGAACAAAATGTATTATATAACAAGGGCCATTTTTATACATTTTTTCAACTGAGGAAGACCATTTTCCCTATTTTGTATCAATATTCTAATACTACTGATTGTCACTAGTTTTCTTCCTAGTATTAGTTTAATATTAGGTTACATTCACAGTATCATATATGTTAACATTTTCACTGTTTTAATGCAATTTTTGGGTTATCTTTGGCTACAATCCATTTCCATTGCTTTTCCAAAGCAGAACGTTGTAGTATATTTTAGTATTCTACCCAGGAAAGAAAGCAGAAACCTGACATATCCAATGGAACTCTATGGTCTACTTCTATCAGTCTCCTTTTGTCACTTTTTTGGAATGTAAAAGAACAGTGGAAATATGTGGTGATTCTTGTTATGGGTGTGGTTAGTAAAAGGGTATTCCAGACATGAAAAAAACTGTCAAAAACAGCACCAGACTGGTAGAAAAAAAAAAAAAAAGACCAGCTTCTCTGCACTCAGCTTCTCTGCACTCAGCTTCTCTGCACTCGTTCTCTGCCTAGTTCTGCACCACTTCTCTGCACTCAGCTTCTGCAAATCAGCTTTTCCTGAAACAGCTTCTCTGCACTCAGCTTCTCTGCACTCAGCTTCTCTGCACTCAGCTTCTCTGCACTCAGCTTCTCTGCACTCAGCTTCTCTCATGCCAACACATAGATGCTTGTGCTTCATTCACTCACTGCAGCAAAGAGCGAGGAGGGAGCATGCTCTGTCTGTTGGGACGAGATGCTTAAAGAGAACCTGTCACAGATTATGGCCCCCTTACTGAGGACAGCACAAGCAAGTGACAGACCTGCTGTTTCCAGCAAGTATTTAATGCTCAAATCTGCAGTTTTCAGCAAGAAGAGTCAGTTTTTTCATGTCCCGCCCACCTCAACTGATAAACCTATTACTTTGAATAGGTAGAAGCATGTGAAGAACTGCCAGATGGGCGGTGCTAGCCTTTGGTGGGCGGTGTTAACACATGCTCATGAATAAGATTTAAGCATTAAATGCTCTAAAATTACAGCACCTTACAGAATAAGGGACAGCACTGGAAACAGCATGTCTGACACTAACTGTGACCTTAGGTTATGCCCCCCTTGCTGAGGACAGCACAATCTAGTGTCAGACATGCTGTTTCCAGCGCTGTGTCCCTTATTCTGTAATGGACAGGTTCTCTTTACAGTGCAGAGGAGCGGGTCCTGAGATTCTAGAGAGCAGCAGTGGTAGAGGACCTTGGAGAAGAGTAAAACTTTTTTTTTTTTTACCCCAGCTTGGTCCCATTTAAACATATCTTATTCTGGCTGGAAAACCATATATCTAAAATGCTCTTTTTAGGCAACCATGTTAAAAGTTACAGTCGCATGCCACCAGCAGAGTGAAGCAAAGTGAAAGCCAAAAAAAGCCATAAAACGTGACATATTAAATCTGATAAAATGCATTCCGAATCAATAAGGAGAGCACGACTGACAGAATAAAGCCACATTCACAAAGCATTTCTGGTTGCCATTCGTGGCATCCATCAGGATACCATAAATATTTATCCTGACAGATAGTTCAATTAGGACTAGGTTTGCCCTATAAAAGTCTATGGAATTGCTATGTTTGCCCTATAGAAGTCTATGGCCTCGTCTCAGTGCCACCATGATATCCGTTGGGCTAAATTTTACGACATCCCAACATTCACCACAAAATGCTATGTGAATGGGGCCTAAGCCAATTTTGTTACATATGCATTAGACAAGTGTCCATCACAAGGTAAGCTTTCGTTACATTGCATGAAAAAGGCAAAAAATGGTCAGCTCACCCCAAATTGTTTCAGCTTTAAATGGTGGAATCAGCACGCGTTCGTCTGGAGCTGGAGACGTGGTCAGAATATCCTTCCATAGAGCATGTAATGCAGCGATAACCACCCGATATAAAGTGATAAAACTTGAATCCTTTATTCAGAGCATATTAAAAATGCGAGCGTGCCCATAGGCAAAACAGCCGCAAAAAATATGAACTGGCTTACGCGTTTCGGGTGTCAATAAGCTCACCCTTAATCATAGCATACAAATGTGACAAACAAACCACTCTTAAAAATCATACACCATAAAATCATTGGTTAATTACCTGTGCGTCATCCTCCACATGCAAAGGAGCCCTCCTCCCGAATGTCGTCTTGTGTATCACTACAAACAGAAACCATATCCGGCCATGCGCATAAACATTAACGAATCTGGAGCGGGTAATGGCAAGCGCTATTCCGCCCGGGTGTCAGGAAGCATATCCGGACATGTGCAGGAACAGGAATTGAATTCAATACCTCTAATGGCAAAAGGAACTCACCATATCGACAATATATCGGAGGCATAAAGAATACCACCTATGATTGGCCTAACGAGGAAGCGCTCCTGGGTGTGGAAGATGACCAACAGGGATACAAGAGTTCTCCACGAATCGAAAAAGCTGGTATTAATTAACAAGTATGTGCATCCTATGAAATAACCTAATATAATGAGCACAAGAGAGAAAAAAAAAAAAAACACGGGAAGAAAGATAAGGTGAGAATTAACTAAATGTGCTTACTAATTAAATTTATTGATTGATGGGGTCTATCCCTCATTTCTATTATATCCCTTAATAATGAAACATTAATTCTCTCCTTAGATTGAGACCCTGTGGCAACGATGTATTTAGGGTAAAAATCCAAAATGCTTCCCTATTTTGCAAAAGTCGCCTTATATAGCCACCACGCATTGGCTGGAATATCTTTTCCATTCCAATGATTTGCAATCCACTGGGATCGGAATTATGCACATCTCTGAAATGATTGAATAAATTAGATCTGTTTCTGATTGATGTATTAGATATATCGTTTAGATATTCCAAGAAGCGCACTAAGTTTTCTAGAGGTGCTCCCTATATATTGCAAATTACAGATGGTGCACTGCGCTAGATAAACTAAATGGTCAGATTTACAGTTGATGAAGCTTTTTATGTTAAAAACCTTAGTGTTTTGATTATCAGCAAATGTTTTAGTGTTGTAGACATATTTGCAGGTTCGACAGGGATGATTAAGGGTGAACTTATTGACACCCGAAACGCGTAAGCCAGTTCATATTTTTTGAGGCTGTTTTGCCTATGGGCACGCTCGCATTTTTAATATGCTCTGCATAAAAGATTCAAGTTTTATCACTTTATATCGGGTGGTTATCGCTGCATTACATGCTCTATGGAAGGATAAGCTTTTGTTACACTCTGTGATAAACAGGTCTTGGTGATCTACTACTGCACTCACAAGATCGGCTGCAAAAACAAAGGTCTGCTCCTCCAGCAAGTGCCAGGATTCAAGAGAACTTTTATGATAGCAATTTAAACCTTTAGAAACCATAGTCAATAGTTATTACATATAGATTAATATGTTTTATATATTGCCATTTTTAAAAGAAATTACTTATATTATGTAAACAGCATATGCTGTCATTGCTTTTTTTCCCTCCTCATCCTTCCCTTAAAAAAATTTAAGTTATAACAAAATTATATGTAACCAAAATGATACAAAAATATAAATTATTGCTCAGTCCAAAAAGCCCAAAATGGTTAATCAGAACCCGATGAAACGGGAGAGGATTTGTACATTTATCTAACTGCAACAATGTTTTTAAGTTTAAGAGCAACTTTTTTCTTTTTTGGTAATTCTATTATATGTCCACTCTCCCGACATGTTCGTTTTAGTAAATACTTGTATTCCCCTAATATAAGGCTATGTCTACACTGCACAGAAAAAAGTAAGTTTTTCAGCGTTTTTTTTTTTCTAAAAACGCTGAAAACATCTCCTATAGACTTCTATTGTAAAACCCTCCTGCTGTCTACACTAAAGTTTCTTTTTCTGCTCATTTTTTTTTTACGGGTCGTCTTTTGCAACATGTTCTAAAAAAACGCCAGAGCAGGGCAGAAAATGTACTACAGGAGTCTATGGAAAGCGCTGGACGGCTTTTGGCACGTTTTCTACCGTGATTTTCAATGAAATCCCACCCAGGAGACCCAAGTCCCACCAATAGTGGGTGTTCATAAAAGGTTATACCTTATCAAATTTGCATACAAGTGTCCGATTATGTACCGTTCATAATAAAATGATCATGCTTTGGACGCAAACGATTTTTGCGCAATGCAAATTTTTTTTGCAAGAGTTTCGCGCTAGAATTTTTTTTTTTTTTTTGTTTATTTTTTTTCGTTTTTTGGATTTTGTGTTCAAATAAAATATCATGCTTTGGCAACATTCATCTTTTGCAGATCTTTGCGCTAATAAAGTTCTCGCTTCTGACGCCAAAATTAAGTTTTTTACGGATTTTGACGCAAAGTATCCTCGCTTCTGACACTAAAAATACGTTTTTTTACGGACTTTGGCGCAAAAAAAAACCCCTCTTTTCTGGATTTTGTCCCTATTAAAGTGCTCTCGCTTTTGTCACGAAAAATATGTTCGCTAAAATAAGTTTTTTTATGTTTTTTTGTGGTTAAAATACGTTATGAATTTTGACATTAAAATACTTTTTTGAACGGATTTTAACACTAAAATAAGTTTTTTTTAATGGATTTTGCCGCTATTAAAGTTCTCACGCTAAAAATACGTTTTTTACGGTTTTTTGGTGCTAAAATACGCTTTTTACATGGATTTTGCTGCTAAAATAAGTTTGTTTAAGGATCTTGACGCTAAGAAATTTCTCTCGCTTTTGTCGGCAAAAAATGCTTTTTTGCGGATTTTGGCACTAAGTTTATTAGTGGCAAAATCCGTAAGAAGCCGGATTTTTAGCAGCAAAAGTGAGATATCAGTAGCGCCAAAATCCATAAAAACATGGATTTTTAGCACAAAATAGTGAAGAACTAATAAAACCAATAAAACTAACAATGAGGATTTTGGCGGCAAAATCCTTAAAAAAAAAAAAAAAAAAAAAAAATCATTTATTTTTGCCGACAAAAGCGAGATAATTTATTAGTACCAAAATCCGTAAAACTACAAGATTACATATAAATGCAATAATGTACTTTATATCCCCTTTTGTAGGGCGGAGTTACATCCAGTGGCTTAAGTTATGCATACATTAAAAAAACAAACTTGAAGACAGGCAAAAAACGCGGCAAAAAACGCAAATCGCAGCAAAAAACAGCCGTTTTCTCAGCTGCTTTTGACAGGCAGTGGACAGAAAGCTCAGTTTTATGAACGTTTTTTTAGTATTTCGTTTTCAGGTCATTTTTTTGCCCACTGCAGTGTAGACATAGCCTAACACTGGAACAACTCTCAGAACTCTACATTCTGTCATTCCTGTTACTTCACCTATAACTTTATGAATAAATTAACAACAGCTGGGGGGGGAGGGGGTCGCCCAATTAATACTGACCAGAAGAGGCAATTTAGGTTTTTGACATTTCTAGGAGGAACACGACGACGTTCTAAAATAAGATGCTCTAGAATTATTTCAAATACATGTATTTACTAAACCAAACAAGTCAGGAAAGCACACAGTCCTCTTCAGATGCCTTGATGGGGTCTGGCTTGCTTATCACAGCTATGCAGTACACAAGTAGTAACAGCTTGCTGCCATTTTATAACAGTCTGTAGTATGCAAGACCTTTCTTATTGAAAATTGACATTTTTTGATAAATCACACAGTTCCAGCATGGTGACCGAGCTGTGCCAGGATTGATAAAACAGGACAGTTACACATTATGTGAAATTAACTGGCCGATTTTTCATTCAGTCTCCGCCAACATAAGCGATGACAGGATCCAGAGGTGATTTCTAGCTAGAGCTCTTTGAACACTAAACAATTCCAAAACTGATAAGCTTGTGACGGACACAGGTGAGGTGCCAGGCCGAATGTCACATCACACAATATGCTTTGTCCAGAGGCTCCATTACAGGTGTGTGATGCCCCGCTGGCTCTGTAGCTACTACCTCACAACACGGACTTCTGTGGACTTTACGGCTTATGCTGTCTAAGAAACTAAGGCCATTCTGCTAAACATACAAATATGTAGTTTTATCTTTATTATTCACGGAATGGAAGAATAAATGCTTGAAATGCTTACAGTATTATGTGTCCGGCCTATATTGGATATAAAGTGCTACACGAAAAAGGTGGACTAGTCCGTTCGTTTTTCATCATTTTAACGGCCATATAGTAAAAGACTGTTCCATTACTTTTCCCCAGCAATGCGAGCATCATTCATAACCGTTTCTGCATCAGAGCCAACACTCATATTATACATAAATTAGCCCTAGTAAAAACACTTAAGGGGTTGTCTGGTTATTTTTTTTCCCTCCAAATGTTTTCCAGCTCCTTTAAGAAAAAAAGTTACCTCTCCCCTTACCTCGAATCCAGAAATGCGGCGTCCCCGCGCTCATCCAGGATTTCGTTTAGTTCCCATCTGCTTCTGAAACATGATGTAAGGGAATGGCACGTGATCACTGACATGCCATTCAGAAAAAGATAGGAAGTGAACAGAAGACCAGCGAAGAATAAGGACAGTGCAGTGCTGGATCCGAGATGAGAGGAGAGTAGAAGATTTCATATATATTATATATATATATATATATATACACACATCACAACACACTCACACACCACACCACACCTCACACATGTGGCCAGAAATCACCTGGGCCACCCATTTAACTGCACTGGTTACCCATCCAGTACAGGATACAGTATAAACTCAGATCCCACCTAAAGCCTCCACAGCGCTGCCCCCCCACATCTCCTCCCTAGTCTCTGTCTCCCGCCCAAAACCCGTGCTCTCCGCTCTGCTGATGTTATCAGACTACATTCCCAATCTCCAAACCCCCCATGCCCCCTAAAAAATTTCACACTGGGGCCCAATTCTCTGGAAAATGCTTAAAAACCCCCGGGGCGTCAGGCCTTTCACAACCCTCACAGTTTTAAAGGGCCCTGAAAAACATCTTCCGGTCTGGCCCCCAAGATCCCTAACTGCTATCACACACACTGTCACCCCTGCATTTGGGCCTACAGCACTTATCTTTTATATAGTTACAGTTGGGTGGCAGGTTACCCCATTTTCATGTAAACCCCCCCCCCTATTTATGAAAAATGGGGGCCCCTGTAAACTTGGCACTTAAAACCGTTTTTTTCCCCCCAAATACACCCAATAATTGTAAGCTCTAAAACGGGGCAGGGCCCTCAAAAATGTGTTCATTTGTAAGTACTTTAATGTGAAATGACGATTTTCCCCTTAAATTTTTGTAAAGGCTGCGGAATATTTTTGCGCAAAAATAAAAAGATTTTTTTAATTATTATTTAACTCAACCTCCCACTGTCTTGAGGCAGGCGATGCGGTACAAATCAGCGGGACCCGGGAAAATAGACATCGCTCCCCTTCAAAAAAGTTGCACCCTTCAGCAAAAAACATCTGCACTAAGGACAGAGCTATAGTTAACAGCTACGTTCCTAGAGCAGTCTCTGAGCACATGGGAGTCTTCCTCCAATCCCTGCTGTTTAACACTTTGATTGCCGCAGAGATCTTAGCATGATTGAAGGGGGACCCCCCCGCCCAAAAAATCGGCAGGGTTTTTCCCCAGTGTACAGTGGAGCATGGGGAAAGTCTGTAAAGTCAGACCTGGGGACCCAGAATGTCCTCAGGGCTGTGTGTATTGTAAGGGTGAGTTCACATGGCGTCTTTAGGCGTATAGCGGCACGTTATGTATGCATCGTTATATGCCGAGGGTTTTAGAAGTACACTCTGCGCCCGGTCCAATTGACATTCACGGTCCCCCGGCACGTAATACGCGTTGGGGAAAACGGCAGGTAATCATAGCCTTCATTGAGAGCTACGAATTACCATATTTGCGGGGGTGTATTTTGGGCATATTGCAGCGCAATTACAATCCGAAATATGCCCCGCAAAGATGCCGTGTGAACATAACCTAAGCCTACTGTTAGAACACACTGTGTGCTGCCCTAACAACAGCGTCATACTGATACCGTGTATAATGTATCAGCATACAGGAGCATGACAACATACAAAAGTGTAAAATAAAGAGCAAAAATAGTTATTCTTCAATAGGAGGATGATATATGTTTTTTTTTTAAATAAAATAAAAAATATTTAATAGAAAATAATTATTGTGCATACATTATACAGAAAAAATATAACTACGCATATTAGGTATCCAGACAATCATAATATCCTGTAGGTTACATGCGAATGGAGTCAAAAATAAAAATAAAATGCAGAAAAACACCTTTATAGATTCATGACACTTAGGGCCACATGTGTGGAAACGGTCTAGGTGTAGGCCTGTCTTTGTTGCCCATAGCAACCAGAACACCCTTTTCATTTTTTCAGAGCACTATAATAAATGAAAGCTGATCTCTGATTGGCTGCTATGGGCAACAAAGACAGACTTACACCTAGACAGTTTCCACACATGTGGCCCTTAATTTAATTTTATTTTTTTTAATTACATGTATCCCCAAGACTGTGGCAAAAAACTACAGCTTCTCCCACATAAAAAAATGCCTCATATAGCTGTCACTGAAAAAAAAGTTATGACCACCAAAATGCAGGGAGGCAAAAACTGACAAATTTAGCTGGTCGTTAAGGCCTTTTCAATTCTGGTGCTTAAGGAGTTAAGTATCAGCCAGTAAACTGACAAGCTGACAGCCAATTTCATACATCCCATATTTTGCTAAGATCTTCACATGCTATACAATCACTGCTAGTATAAGCACTGATAATTCCCCATTGTATCAGGTGGGTGCTTTCTAGGAGCCACAAGACAATGATATACAAGAGTGACCAACCTACCTGATCTGCGGAGCTCTCCCAGGGACATCGCAATGTGCTCGTCCTTGTTTCCCTGAGTGTCCCCAGGTGGGGTCCCTCGGTGCTCAGCTCCGCTATCTATGGTACCGGTGTTGTCAGTGGTCTCGGGTGATCTCAGGGTCATTGGCAGAAACTCTGCTCTTTCTGGTCACTTTGGAGGACCTACAGATCTGTTGTGATCCCAGGTACCACATAGCAACAGCTGTAGGATCAGGGTCTGCTTCTCCTCAGTGTGGGTTAACTTCTTCCTGGAAATGAGAGGACATCAGACTCAGAAGCCCCGGCTGGCCAGCCTCTATATAGAGCAGAATCAGGAGCCCCGGCTGGCCAGCCTCTATATAGAGCAGAATCAGGAGCCCCGGCTGGCCAGCCTCTATATAGAGCAGAATCAGGAGCCCCGGCAGGACAGCCCCTATATACAGCAGAATCGGGATCCCCGGCTGGACCGCCCCAAAATACAGCAGAATAGGGAGCCCTGGCTGGACAGCCCCTATATAGAGCAGAATAAGGAGCCCCGGCTGGACAGCCCCTATATACAGCAGAATAGGGAGCCCCTGCTGGACAGCCCCTATATACAGCAGAAAAGGGAGACACGTCTGGACAGCCCCTATATACAGCAGAATCGGGAGCCCCGTCTGGACAGCCCCTATATACAGCAGAATCAGTAGCCCCGGCTGGACAGCCCCTATATACAGCAGAATAGGGAGCCCCGGCTGGACAGCCCCTATATACAGCAGAATAGGGAGCCCCGGCTGGACAGCCCCTATATAGAGCAGTCACTTTGTTATTTACTACCAGACATGCAGGGATTTGATGTCTATATATGTCTGCTACTCAATATAGATAGATTTCAGATTGGATTTGTCCAGAACCTGCTCCACCACCTGTAACCTAGACAGCTGTCACCCCATTCCTGCAATGTACATCCAGACGTGACACCTGGGGGATGCATCTCGCGCCTGTGCCAAGAGCCTCATTCCTCGGTGTCTAATGTACAGACGGCTATCCAAGAACACAGCGACTGGCACTGCCCAGCGACTCCCCGGATCCTGCAGATCGGTACAGACGTGTGCTCTATACAATCACCGGCTCCAGGGAGAGCACAGCCACCTACTGGCACTGCCCAGTGACTCCCCAGATCCTGTGCTCTATACAATCAACGGCTCCAGGGAGAGCACAGCCACCTACTGGCACTGCCCAGCGACTCCCCGGATCCTGTGCTCGGTATAATCACCGGCTCCAGGGAGAGCACAGCCACCTACTGGCACTGCCCAGCGACTCCCCGGATCCTGTGCTCGGTATAATCACCAGCCGGCTCCACAGTCATCTACTCCATAGACGATCCAGCAGCTGATCGGCGGGGATCTGCCCGAGTACAACCGCGCATCCAGCCACGTACATTGGAGAATTGTGCATCATGCGATCTACAAGCAGTGATCTACCGACATATCATAGCGCCCTGTACGACGTACGCATGTAGAATAACACCATACTGGATTATTATAGCAGTGATCTACCGACATATCATAGCGCCCTGTACGACGTACGCATGTAGAATAACACCATACTGGATTATTATAGCAGTGATCTACCGACATCTAATAATAGCAGAGTGTAACCCATCGTATAAGAGCGCACTGTACGACGTACGCATGTAGAATCACGCCACACTGGATTAGTATAGCAGTGATCGGCCCGTGTATAACAATAGCGGCTTATACCATCCAAAAGAAACGATCTCCCAAATCCAATACTACACTACATAATATCGCACCCCACGGGTGTCACCTACACACAGGTAATAACCTCACACTGTATATTATATCCTACACGATGGATCTACCCGCAGGTAATAACCCCACACTGTATATTATATCCTACAGGAGGGATCTCCCCGCAGGTAATAACCTCACACTGTATATTACATCCTACAGGAGGGATCTCCCCGCAGGTAATAACCTCACACTGTATATTACATCCTACAGGAGGGATCTCCCCGCAGGTAATAACCTCACACTGTATATTACATCCTACAGGAGGGATCTCCCCGCAGGTAATAACCTCACACTGTATATTACATCCTACAGGAGTGATCTCCCCGCAGGTAATAACCTCACACTGTATATTAGATCCTACAGGAGGGATCTCGCCGCAGGTAATAACCTCACACTGTATATTACATCCTACAGGAGGGATCTCCCCGCAGGTAATAACCTCACACTCTATATTATATCCTACAGGAGGGATCTCCCCGCAGGTAATAACCTCACACTCTATATTACATCCTACAGGAGGGATCTCCCCGCAGGTAATAACCCCACACTGTATATTATATCCTACAGGAGGGATCTCCCCGCAGGTAATAACCTCACACTGTATATTATATCCTACAGGAGGGATCTCCCCGCAGGTAATAACCCACACTGTATATTAATCCTACAGGAGGGATCTCCCCGCAGGTAATAACCTCACATGTATATTAATCCTACAGGAGGATCTCCCCGCAGGTATAACCCCACACTGTATATTACATCCTACAGGAGGGATCTCCCCGCAGGTAATAAACCTCACACTGTATATTACACCCTACAGGAGGGATCTCCCCGCAGGTCATAACATCACACTGTATTTTTAATTTTCCTACAGGGGGGATCTCCCGCAGGTAATAACCTCACACTGTATATTACATCCTACAGGAGGGATCTCCCCGCAGGTAATAACCTCACACTGTATATTATATCCTACAGGAGGGATCTCTCCGCAGGTAATAACCTCACACTGTATATTATATCCTACAGGAGGGATCTCCCCGCAGGTAATAACCTCACACTGTATATTACATCCTACAGGAGGGATCTCCCCGCAGGTAATAACCTCACACTGTATATTACATCCTACAGGAGGGATCTCCCCGCAGGTAATTACCTCACACTGTATATTACATCCTACTTGAGGGATCTCAGCTCAGGTTATTAGCTCACTCTGTATATTACATCCTACAGGAGGGATCGCCCCGCAGGTAATAACCTCACACTGTTTTATTACATCCTACAGGAGGGATCTCCCGCAGGTAATAACCTCAAAATGTATATTACATCTACAGGAGGGATCTCCCGCAGGTAATAACCTCACACTCTATATTACATCCTACAGGAGGGATCTCCCCGCAGGTAATAACCTCACACTGTATATTACATCCTACAGGGAGGATCTCCCGCCAGGGGGGTAATAACCTCACACTGTATATTATATCCTACAGGAGGGATCTCTCCGCAGGTACTAACCTCACACTGTATATTATCTCCTACAGGAGGGATCTCCCCGCAGGTCATATTATCTTAGATGACTAATTGCACACTGTATATCGTATCCGGCGGTTTCTAGCTGCGATCTACTCACGAAATAATGCAATATATCAGCGAATCACACGATCGAAAAAACGAAGATCTACCCACATATAATAATTCCACACATATAACAACATTATAGACTATTACCAGATCTAGGAAAGCGATCTAGCCATATATAATAACACGATCTGTCCGTATACATCCTGTTACATGCTCTAATATTACATCCTGCGGTTTATAGGCATCATTGGCCCATATGTAATAACGTCATAGTGTAGTAGAGTCTTCTGCAATTTATAAGCGCGATCTACCCATATAGAACACCGGAGAGTAGCGCACCTACAAGAAACGCTATACCGTGCTGTATACGCCACCCTCTCTAACACCGCGCCCATATCTATAGATACCCAATGATGCCACATTGTATGACATGTATGGAAGCGATCTCCCCACACAGGGCATTGTACAATGTCGCATACACAGCAGCGACAGACCCTGCAGAGGCTGGGGCTCATTCCTGACTGCAGCCGAGGAGGGACTGTACAGCACCGACCACCGGGGAGTCTAGCTGTATGGATGGGCAGTGTAACTATATATGGGCACTAAAACTATGTCTGGGCACTGGGCAGTTTACAGCCGGATGCATGGGCACTATATCTATATGTATGGGCACTGGGCAGTTTACAGCTGGATGTCTGGGCACTATATCTATGGGTATGGGCACTGGGCAGTTTACAGCTGGATGTCTGGGCACTATATCTATATGTATGGGCACTGGGCAGTTTACAGCCGGATGCATGGGCACTATATCTATGGGCACTGGGCAGTTTACAGCCTGATGCACGGGCTCTATATCTAGGGGCACTGTGAAGTTTACAGCCGGATGCATGGGCACTATATCTCTGGGCACTGGGCAGTTTACAGCCGGATGCATGGGCACTATATCTATGGGCACTGGGCAGTTTACAGCTGGATGACTGGGCACTATATCTATGGGCACTGGGCAGTTTACAGCCGGATGCATGGGCACTTGGCAGTTTACAGCTGGATGCATGGGCACTGTATCTACATGTATGGGCACTGGGCAGTTTACAGCTGGATGCATGGGCCCTATATATCTATGGGCACTGGGCAGTTTACAGCTGGATGCATGGGCCCTATATATCTATGGGAACTGGGCAGTTTACAGCTGGATGCATGGGCAGTGTATCTACCGGGATGGGCACTGGGCAGTTTACAGCTGGATGTCTGGGCAGTTTACAGCTGGATGTCTGGGCAGTTTACAGCTGGATGTCTGGGCAGTTTACAGCTGGATGTCTGGGCACTATAGCTATATGTACGGGCACTGGGCAGTTTATAGCTGGATGCATGGGCACGTATTGCATGGGCACTGGCGTTTACAGCTGATGCATGGCACTGACTACATGTATGGCACTGGGCAGTTTAACACTGATGCATGGGCACTGATCTAATGATGGCACTGGCTTTAAGCTGTGTCATGGCACTATCTATGGGCACTGGGCAGTTTACAGCTGGATGTCTGGGCACTATATCTATGGGCACTGGGCAGTTTACAGCTGGATGCATGGGCACTGGATCTATATGCATGGGCACTATATCTATATGTAAGGACACTGGGCAGTTTATAACTGGATGCATGGGCACTATATCTATATGTATGGGCACGGCATTTACAGCGATACTGGCACTATCTATATGCATGGGCAGCGGGTCACTCGTTACCTTCCGCTTGAGCCTAGTCCACACGTTCCGTACGAGCGCGGTATCTCGGCGGCTGTCAGGGCTGAGGAATGAGCAGCATCCCCGGGCTGTCTAGGAACAGCCGCCGCTTCCTCTGTCGCCTACACGCGAGCCTGGCGTCCCTCTGCCGAGTCCTCACACAACCCCGGCGCTGCCATGATGCCGCACAGGTTGGCGGGGCAGGTGCAGAGCCGCCTGAGGTCAGAGCAGTTGCCAGGGGAGGGGGCTCATACATACACGCAGACCATGCGGGCCCCGTCCCTCCGCTCCTCGCAGCAGTAACGTGGCTTTGTTTGTGTGCGCCCGTCCTCGCCTGTGCGCGCCTCCCCCGTCTGCGCTCTCCTCCACTGTCTCTCCCTCCCCATATCTGGTAAATGCAAAGGCCGCTTTCCAGGAACTTTCCAGGACTCGGCGCACGTGACCTGCCTCTCTGCTGCCACCTGTCAGCGATGCGCGGGCAGCACAGCTGTGTGCACGGAGCGCTCCGAGGACTGCGCGTCAGGTGAGGGGCGCACATCTTATTCATTATGGGGGATTGTTCTTATTATCTTTACCTGCATTTCCCCCTGTTCCTGATGACGCCTATTTTAGATAAAGGGCTATTCCCAGGTCATTGATTAGCTGTAGGCAAAGGTAGATATAGATTTTTACCACATACATCGCTGTACTGATTCTGCGTCATTTCAGAGCTGGGGTATGTTCACACAGCGCGTTGGATGCGCTCGTTTTTGAAGTTTTTTTTTTTACATGCACTGGGCAAAATACTGGGTTTTATGAACGGTTTTCGGACTCGGGGTGACATGTATGAACGGGGCTGTGCCAGAAGCCCCGTTCACTATATTTTTAAGCAAGTGCACTCCAATATTAGGCGCATTACAGAACACCCTCTGCACTTTGTAATGCACCTGAGATCGGGGGCATGCTGGAGATGTGCTGCACTACAAACGTACGAAGTTACACATTTATAGCTTCAGTACAGCAAATCCAGGTGCATTACTGCTGGAACAGGTAAACCACTTTCAAAGTGGTTTACCTGAGCCTGAAGTGTCGCTTTGTAGCTAGAATGCGCTAAATCTATGACTCGCAGTAGAACAGATTCATAGATTCTGGCGCATTCTATGCTACTAATGCGTGCAAAAAAAAATGCTGCCTGGGCACCAAAAATCATACATGTCGCCCTTGGTTTTCTGTGAGTTTTTTGTCAAATGCAATGTAGATCTAGCCTTACAAAAAATGACCAGCTTCAAAAACGTACACATTCCAATATCCGTAGCACACTATCAACTTAAGAAGCTATCAAAGGATACATGAAACATTTTTGAGGCTCTTAGTTCACATTTTTGATCAAAACTGCTTAAGCCCACCTCCGAAACATTAACAGGTGGGTTCCTACACTATTGTTACCTCTTTTTGGGCCTGCTCAGACCTCCATACTTCAGGGAGTGAAGGCACCAGCTTCTGAGCACACTGCACTGATTTAAAGCCTGTGAAGGTGGGTGGAGTGCAGAAAACCAAA
Organism: Phyllomedusa bahiana; assembly: GCA_025379985.1. Classification (NCBI taxonomy): domain Eukaryota; kingdom Metazoa; phylum Chordata; class Amphibia; order Anura; family Hylidae; genus Phyllomedusa; species Phyllomedusa bahiana. The sequence goes on from JAODAL010001398.1 coordinate 207,961, forward strand.
ATGGAGGCAGCCACTCCTCCCTACACAAGCTAGAAACAATATTTGGCTTTGCACATCGAAAAACCTTTTTGAAAAAAATGAGCATAGGTGCACACTGGTGTGGCAGCAATATACATACACATTCCAATATCAGAAGCACACTATCAACTAAACAACTACCAAAGGGGACATAGGAATTTTTGAAAGCAGTTTTCATCAAAAATGTGAACTGAGAACCTCAAAATGTTTTCATGTATCCTAGATAGCAGAAATGCTTTTTAAAAAATTCCTATGTCCCCTTTGAGAGTTTCTTAGTTGATAGTGTGCTACTAATATTGGAATGTGTCTGTATATTGCTGCCACACCAGTGTGCACTTATGCTTGATTTTTTCCAAAAAGATTTTGGATGTGCAGAACCAAATATTGTTTCCAGCTTAAAAAATGAGCAGAAAAAAACATTCTGTGGAGACTTCAGAACGTTTTTACTGTTAAAGTCTATGGAATCTGTTTTCAGTCTTTTTTTTTTCAGCAGTTCTAGAAAACAAAAAAACGCTGATAAAAGACTGAAAATGTGTGCGGTGTAGACATAGCCTTACAAGGATACCACTTATTTATCTGTGTTATTGTTTTTGTAAAATTGTTTAATATTGTAACTTTGACTTTGTAAATATTTAGGAAAGGGTTTATTCTATTCTTTATCTGTATAAATAGAACTGGTGACATCTTCTGATATGTCTGTTTTAGAAAGTACTTGTTTTTCCTGTGAAACAACAATTCTGGAGCATTTTTCCTTTAATTTCTGGGCATTTCTGTGCTTACCCTGTTAGGGTGCCTTCACACGGTGCGGTTTTTTGGATGCGTTTTTTGTGCAACAATGTATATCATTAATTGCTATACCTTCCTGCACAAAAAACGCATCCAACAAAACGCACCGTGTGAAAGCACCCTTATTCCTCCTAGAAAATCAACACTAGTCTGTCAGCTGGGTGTTGCCAATTAGGCTATGTTCACACGGCTTAACAGTGGGACGTAATTACGCCCCGCAATTACAGCCGCGGGGGGGGGCGGCAGCGGGGGGCCGGCACTCGCCGCACCCATAGACTTGCATTGCCAGCGGCGCGTATACGCCCCTTGTAATTCACAGTCAATTATCTCCCGCCGGGCGGGGAGAGAACGGAATCCATAGTTCTCTATGAGAACATGGTTATCAATGACTTGGACTTTCCATCCTAAAAATTTCGCACTCCCGGGGGTGTAATTTTTCGGGCTGAAATACGTCCCCTTTAAGCCGTGTGAACATGGCCTTAGGGGTGTATCTCTGCACATTTGTCTGACATTGATCAATCAGTGCTGACAGAGTGTGTTCAGGGTCACACCCTTTTAAAACTGGGAAGGGAAAAAGGCATGTTCACTTTGGGGTTAAAATGGGCCTTTTTTTCGGGCCCAATTACGCGCCAAGTGGCCCAAATTACGGGCCGAAAACGGGCCCATTCATTACGGTAATTCACATTCTCATAGAAACTATGTTACTCTCCTCTCCCCGCCCGCGAAGCCGCCGGGCCGGGGAAATTCACATGTCATTACCCCGCGCGTATTCGGCGCGCAGGCAATTCAAGTCTATGGAACTGGCGAAGTGCCGGCCCCCCGCTCATTTGCGCACCCGGCTATTCCCGAACGGCCCGGCCGGTCACATTCACGGCAATTTGCGGGACATAATTCAGGCCTGCAGAATACACCCCTTTGAACATAAAGGGTAAACACCCAACTGACAGATTCAGTAATATATTTCTAGAAGGAATAAGGCTAGGTTCACACGGTGTAATTGTGGGACGTATTTCGCCCACAATTACACCGTGTGCACGGGAGCGGGGGTGGCAGCAGCTCGCCGGCCCCATAGACATTCATTATTCTCGGCGCGTATACGTCTTGAATAAATGACATTACACTTCTCTCCCCGCTCGCCGTATGGTACGAGCAGGGAGAGGAGACGTAATCCATAGTTCTCTATGAGAACTGTGGATTACCGTAATGACTGGGATACGTCCCAAAATAAGCCGTGTGAACATAGCCTAAGGGGCCGTTCATACGGTGTGTTTGGATCCGATTTTGGATCCGAAAATCGGATCCAAAAATGCTGCAGCAATTGGATCCTAAACAGATCCAACACGTATCCAACACGTAGCTGCATGTTTGGCTGCATGTTGGATGCAGCAGAATCAGACCCTATAATTTAAAATAGGGCTCCTGCTGCGTCTTTCGGACCAAGAATTGACATGACAATTCTTGGGACGGATCTGAAAGACGCAATGAGACGCGAATCAGTGATCACTCGTGTGAACGTCGATGTGTGTTTCTAGTTAAAAGCAATGTAAATCACATTACTACTTATTAGATGCATGTTTGGGTCCGTTTGGGGTCCAACAGATGGATCCAAACACATATCTAAAAGCGTATGTTCACACGGACTCAACACGCCATGTGAACATACCCTAAGGGTGCTTTCACATGGTGCGTTTTTGATGCGTTTTTTGTGCAGGAAGGCACAGCAAGTAATGCTCTACATTGCTGCACAAAAATCGAGGTAATCACCACAATTTTACCGCAAATTTACCGCGATTTTTGTGCAGCAATGTAGAGCATTACTTGCTGTGCCTTCCTGCACAAAAAAACGCATTGAAAAAACGCACCAAAAATGCTCCATGTGAAAGCACCCTAAGGCCATGTCCCCACGGCACGGGTTTTCGGCCGGTTTTTCAGCCGGTTTGCGGTTTTTCAGACCGCCTGAAAAACCTGCCGAAAATTAGCACAATTGTGCCCTATGGAAAACCCATGCAGCAGTCCCCACTGCACGGGTTTTCCGCCCGACGGTTTTGCCGCCCGCGGTCCGGCGGCAAAACATTGAACATGTTCATTCTTCCTCCAGTTTCCGGACGGAATATGAACAATTCAATGGGAGGGGGCAGCCCCCCCCCAACCCCCCCGGGCCGTGGGGACGGCTGCAAAACCGGACAAATACCGTCCGGCAAACAGGCCGGTATTTGCCCACTGCCGTGGGGATACGCCGTAACAAAGGAACAGCACACCACAGAGTTATAAGGCTAGGTCTACATTGCATAGGACAAAAATTTGTTAGCAGCCAAATCCTAAAAATCAGTTTGAGTATTTTGTCAGTTTTTTGTCCAAAAACCGCTCGGTTTCTGACCGTTTTTTTGGGTGGTTTTTTAGTCTTTTGTTGAGGTTTTTGCCTTGGTTTGCGATGTGTTTTTTGGCAGGTTTCACTGTTTTTTTTAAAAAAAGGTGGGACCTATATGGCTTGTTTAAAAACTTGGGCAGTTTTTCAGCAGAATCGCGCCAAAAACCGCCCAATGGTTTATATAGACTTCAATTTGTAAATTTCTGCTGGATGCTACAACACGTTTCTAAACCCTCCGGCGCCCAAAAAACAACCAGAAAAAAATCGACCTGTGTAGACTACAGGTCGTTTTTGTATTGAAGTCTATGTGAATTGTTTTCCATCAGATTTTCAGCAGTTTCTAAATACTAAAACCGCTGAAAATCTGACAGAAAACCTGTGCTTTGTAGACCTAGCCTAAGAGAAGATGCTCCAGAACTGTTATTTCACATGGATCACAAGGATTTACTAAAATGGACATATCAGGGTATGTCACAAGTCGTATCTAAGTTTATTTGATTCAACATTTTTATTTAGTCCCTCTACAGGCTTTAATATTTTTGTTTGTATTTATTTTTTTCATTTTAACTGTAATGTATTAGGACATTATGCAAAATTCTCAAGCATCTGCTAGGGCATACCTTGACTCAGGAAATCACTGAACAGAAAAACAATAACGTTTTCAACTTTCAAAATAGACACTATCACTGATATACTGAGGGTCAAAAATAACTTTTATTTAACTCTATTAAAACTTCTGAAAACATAAACCCATAAATAGCAAATGAATCATCATAGCGCAAACAATAGCAGGATTTAAACATTTCTGACAGGCAAGAAAACACACAATATAATACACTGTAGTTTATAAATCAGTAGAGACCAAATAGGTCTCAATACAAAAAGGGTAAGTTTACTCATGGTACCGTCCAAGGTCCAGTTGTCCTCCAGTCACTTCCAGGGGGAATCTGGGACAAGGATCCTAAAAATCCCTAGTTACCCCTACCTGTACAGCAGGGGTACCGCCCTGAAAAGGGCGTCCCCATTTTACGAGGCTTTCCTTGTTACCACCTGCACTCAGTTGTCCTGACACCTTTCCCTGTATTTAACACAGTTCATCAGGGGTTAAATCATTGCACCAAAGATTAAATAAAGTGTGATAAGTGATTTGTTTGCTATTTATGGGTTTGCATTTTCAGAGGTTGTAATACAGTTAAAGGGGTTGTCTCGCTACAAAGAATAACTTTCAAAATGTAGGGAACACAAAATAAAGACATTTTCCAAATATATTGCTTTGTTCACCTGTTTTTTTTAGGAGATACAAGTGAATTTATCACCTTCCTGGCTATTTCTGTTCCCTCAGTGACCGACCTGTAAACATCTCTCCCCCCTGCTGTTTGTTCTATGTGATAGCAGGGAGTGATGTCATCACAGGTTGTGACAGCTCTGTGCTGGCCAGCAGTAAAAAGCTTGATTTATCTAAAGTAAACAGCACTAATTAGGGCTTTTGTTTGAGGGATCAGATAAAAACTCCTGCTAGCAGTTTCTGAGAAGCTTCTGAGCTAACAAACTAATTACCAGACTGAAGACACAGAGTTGAATACACCACAGAGCTGTATGCAAATTACAGTCAGTCTGACCAGGAAGTGACAGAGTGTTTCATTCATGCATCCTATGAAACTCTGTAGGGAGACAACCCCTTTAAGTAAAGGTTATTTTTTAACCCTGAGTATTTCAGTGATTCAGTGCATACCTTGACTTAGACTAGATCTGCACAACTTGGCAGGATGTGGGGGCTAAAATCACCCCAGACCACCAGGGATTGCCCCCAGACTGCCCACAACTGCCCCCTGGGAATGCCAGTCAATCATGCCTGTCAGTCACAACTGGGCATCTACGGCGATCCCTCGACCATTAGATCATACAATTACATCCTATTGTGGCTACAAGAGAGTGCAATGGTATGATGGGAATATGATGGCAGTTTTGGCTTTAATGGGGAAATCCAGTCAAATACTTCTGATATGTCATAGATACATGTGAGAAAATGACATTGGTCCTTGATCTGTGATCTTGGTCTGTCACTCATAGCAAGAAGGCTCTAGAACAGAGTGCTAACCCCTTTGGCAGTACTCAGAGATTTATGTACTTGGAAATCTGATTCAACATTCTAAGAAGAGAGCCATTAAAATAATTGATTTTAAATAATATAAATCTCTATGCAATGCTAAAAGAGAATAAGTGCTCTGTAAGTATTGATTCCTTTACACCTCAGATCATAAGCTTAACACTCCACCTGTAACTAGCACTCAATATGAAATCAGCATTTCCAGATATCATATTTGCTGTTCTAAGTTATGTTTCTATGTGAAATAAAGTTTCACTACGTGAAAAACTATCAACAAGCAGCCAAACTGTTCTTGACACATCTTATATCTTATTTATCAAAAATAGATGGTACAAAAACACATGCTAGTTCGACTCACAAACACATCAACATCCAGTCTGCAGAAATGAATACCATGTATATTTTTTTATATTTATGTGGGGTGGCCACAAGGGTTAATAAGCCCGCCAGACCCAAAGCATATTCAGAACAGTACAATATTACTGTATATGCTCAATGTTCTGAATACAAAAATATTACAAATCTATAAGAATGCACTTAGAATGTGTCAGATTTGTAAAATCAGAAATCTCTGATCAGTACCAAAAGGATCAAAGGGACATTTTCTTTAGAAAGACTAATCTCGGTTTACTGCAGCTGCTGCAAGAAATGCTTATATACATGTAATCGCATTACAAATACTAGGTGATGACATAATTGCTCTAACAAGAGCAATACATGAAAGTATAATGGGTTCATCTTTGTCTGCACTGGATAATACTTATCTCTCTCAGGCCCTTAGGCTATGTCTACACAGCACTGGATTCTCGTCAGATTTTCGGCGGATTCAGTATTTATCTGCCAAAAATCCCACTGTACCCAGCGCTGTGTAGACCTCAATAGAAAATCCGTGCTTCAGTCTACACAACACAGGCTTTTTACTGAAGCCGCCAGCCGTCTGGATTCCCGTACGGGGCCGGAGCCAACCACATTTTTTTTGCGCAAAACAGCGCCACGGTGCGGCGAAGTTAAAATACCGTCGGAAATCTGAAAAATTTTAACTTAACTGTGTTGACATAGCCTTAGGAAACCTGGGAGAGAACCATTAAGCAATCCTTGTGCTATCAGAGCAGCTAGAGGGGAAGTCAGAGAGACAAACCAGGAAGTTGTTTATACATTGGTGAAGTATAAAAAAATTAGATAAAGAACACAATCGCCTAAATAATAAAAATAAAATGACCTAATAGTTGCATATTGTTTGTCAATATGTGAAAAAAAAATTGATAGTAGTGTAGCTTTAAAGGGGTTGTCTCACTACAAGGATTGCTTTTTATGTTAAAGATCTTGCAAAAACAAGTCACTTTGTAATACATGTCCATTAAATGTGTCCTACCTATTCTGAGATATCCCCTCTTGTATGTGCTGCATACAAGAGGGGATAGCTACAGACCTGTTCAATCTCTCCTAATAGACTGACAGCGCTGGTCGCTATAGCTATAGACCTGGCTTCTACTGCAGCCTAGTGGAAGTCAGTAAACATGCCCCTGAATTCAAAGTGAAACCAAGAAAACAGGAATGAGGTAAGATGAATCAATGTAGTGAGACAACCCCTTTAATCTTCATAGAGACCTTTTATTGTAGAATGTAAATGTGCTTGGTTTTGGTCATAGACTTCATGATAGTAATTGCACATGCATCATATTTACTGCAGTTTTTCTTTAGGATGGTTCCAGCTTTTTTTTTTAAATTGCAGTATTGATGTAATTTTTTTGAGGTAATTAAACTTCCAAAATACCGGATCTACGACTTTCTTTCAAACAACTCAGCAGAAAATGACAATACAGAAGGTAAAACAGAGTGCATGCATGCGGCTACGCGTTTCCAACCTTGGTTCTTTGTCACGGAAAGTTGGTTGGAAACGTGTAGCCACATGCATGCACTATTCTACCTTCTGTATTGCAGTTTTTTTCAATAAAGCTGAGTTGTTTTAAAGACCGCTGGAGATCCAGTATTTTGTAAGTTTATAAGCTTTCTAAGGCTAATGACGGACAGCTTTCTCTGAGCAGCATATATCGACAGCAGCAGACAAAGCCAGGAGCAGTTTGATTCAGAAGCGGTGAGTGATCCTTCATTTTTTTGCATGTATGTATTTTTGGGGCAATGCCAGAAGTGGATTCAGCAGGAAGAAGTGTAGGGCCATTATATTTCCCATTCCTTTTGAATACGCTTTTAATTTTGGTTAAAAAATGTGCATCAAGAGCTGTTGTAACGTTTTATCTAAAAAAAAAATGTGTGTGTAACATCAGTCTTAGGCTGGGTCCACAAATCTCATGATACCTAACTTTATGTGTGCATTATACATTAAAATACACATCAGAAAACACATTGATAGTCTCCTACTGTCTTATATGGAAATATGCAGCGGGAGTGCACATGGTAAATTCTTTAAAAGTGTCATTTGATGGGCTATGCGAGTCAGTGGGTATTTTGTTGTCATTGTTTAATGCTTTTTGCTGTGTAATGCGTCAACAAATGCATAAAATAAAATGAAGTTGGCTGTGCTGAAAACACATGAAAATATGACGTACATAATACCTCATGAAAAAAATCGGTATAAAACAACTTATGTTTCTCCTGTAAAAAAGAAATAATGTTTTTCATTAGTGAGATGCACCATGATTGTGTGTGGAGACTTACAGCTGAAACCTGAAGTTTACATACACTATATAAAATGACACATATGCATGTTTTTCTCACTATCTGACATGAAATCAGAATAAACCTTACCTGTTTTAGGTCAATTAGGATTACCACAATTATTTATATTTGCCAAATGTCAGAATAATAGGAGAGAATGAATTTTTTGTAAAGCATTTTTATTACTTTCTGCAAAGTCAAAAGTTTACATACACTAGGATTACTTTGCCCTTAACCCCTTACCGCCGGAGCCAGTTTTGGCCTCTCTGACAGAGCCCCATTTTTTTAAATCTGTCATGTGTCACTTTATGTGAGAATAACTTTTTGACACTTTAACCTATCCATGTGATTCAGAGATTGTTTTCTCGTGACACATTGTGCTTTAAGATAGTAAGAAATTAGTCCAAACAATGCTTGTTTATTTGTGAATAATATCAAATTATCGTGAAAAATGTGAAAAATTTACCAATTTCAAACTTCAAAAATTTCTGCATGTAAGACAGATGGTTATTCCACTCAAAATAGTTTATAACTAGCATCTACCATATGTCTGCTGTAGTTTGGCATCATTTTTTTAAATGCCTTTTTTTTCTTTACGACATTAGGGGGCTTATAAATTTAGTAGTAATTTTCAAATTTTCAAGAAAATTTGCAATATACATTTTTTAGGGACCAGTCCAGTTCTAACGTGACTTTGATTGACCTGTATGTTAGATACCCCCATAAATGACCCCATCTAAGAAACTACACCCCCTAAAGTATTCAAAACCGCATTTAGGAAGTTTATTAACCCATTAGGTGTTTCACAGGAATTAATGCAAAGTGGAAGTGAAATTTCAAAATTTCTTCTTTTTTGCAGATTTTCTATTTTTCTACATTATTAACAAGAATACGGTAAATGTGATCAGGGAAATGCAACTTAATATTGATTCCCCAGATTCTGCCGTTTTCAGAGATATCCCATATGTGGCCCTAGTGCATTATTTGGCTCAACCACAAGCCCCAGAATAGGAGGAGCACCTACCGGACTCTGGGGTCTCATTTTCATTACGATTTTATTTAGGCGCCATTTCAAGTTTGCGGACACCCTAAGGTGCTAAAACTTAATAAATACCCCTAAAAAGACCCCATATTGGAAACTACACCCCTTAAGGAATATATCCAGGGGTGCAGTGAGTATATCGACCCCACAGGCGTTTCACAAATTTTTTTAGCGTTCGGCTCTGAAAATAAAAAAATATATATTTTTTACAATAATCTGCAATTTTAGCTGAAAATGTTTAATTTTTACAAGGAATCTTGGAAAAAAAGCCCCAAAATTGTGTTACGCAATTTCTTCCAAGTTCGGCAATACCCTACATGTGGGTGTAAACTGCTGTTTGGGCGCATGGCAGGGGGTACAAGGGAGGGAGCGCTATTTGGCTTTTGGTGCACAGATATTGGTGGGGCCATGTCGCATCTGCAAAGCCCCCAAAGTACTAGAACAGGTGAAACCTTCCAGAAGTCGCCCCATTTTGGATTCAACACCTCTCAGGGATCTCGGGTGTATTGTGCATTTTGGGCGCACAGGTGTTCCGTAGTTTTTTTTTTTAGCATTGGGCCATGGAAATGGAGGGGGGAAACGCAGTTCCGCCATTGTTTTTGGGCTTCGTTTTTACAGTATTCGCCATACGGGATAAATGACGGGATAACTTTACTATGGGGGTCGGTACAATTACAATGATATAAATTTTATATAGTTTTTTTTATGTTTTATTACTTTTACACAATAGAAGCAAGTTTTATAAAAAGTTGCTTTTTTATGTTGTCCTATTCTGACAGCCATAGCTTTCTTAATTTTTTGCACATGGAGCTGCTTGAGGGCTTGTTTTTTACGAGATGAGTTGATGTTTTTATTGGTACCATTACGGGGGGCATGTGATGCTTTGATCACTTTTTATTAAGGTTTTTGTGAGGCATTTTGTACAAAATACAGCAATCCTGGTAGTGTTTTTTATTTTTATTTTTTACAGAGGTCACTGTGCGGTATAAATGACATGCTAGTTTTCCTCAGCATGTTGATATGATTACAGCGATACCACATTTGTATATTTTTTAATGTTTTACTGCTTTTACACAATAAAAACACTTTTATTTGAAAAGGAAAACACGTTTTTGCATCATCACGGTCTGAGAGCCATAACTTTATTTTTCTGTTTATGGAGCTGTATAGGGACTTTTTTTTTGCGGGATCTGTTGAAGTTTTTATTGGTAACATTTTTGAGGGGGACAAGACTTTATGATCGCTTTTAAATCCGTTTTTTTGGAAGGTAGGGTGAAGAAAATACTGCAATCCTAGAAGTGTTTTTTTATTTTTAATAGCGTTCACCGTGCAGTATCCGTGACAAGTTAGTTTTACTCTGTGGGTTGAGACGATTAAGGTGGTAACCAAGTTATGTAGTTTTTTTAATTGAAAGCACAATTTTTTGAAAAAAAAGTGATTTTATTGTGTAAAACAATATTTATGCATCGCTATCTTCTAATAGCCAGAACTTTTTAATTTTTCCATATACAGAGCTGTGTAAGGACTTTTTTTGTGTGGGATGAACTGACATTTTAATTGGCATCACTTTGAAGTTGATATGAGTTTTTGATGACTTTTTACTCCATTTTATGTGCTGTAGGATGAACAAAAATCGCAATTCTGTGATTTGTTTTTTTTTTTTACGGCGTTCACCGTACAGGTTAATTAACATGACAGATTTATAGGGTGGGTCGTTACGCACGCGGCGATACCAAATATGGGTACTTTATTTATTTTTGATCTTTTTGGGGCGATTGGCGTTTGTAAAGGGGAAAAGGGCGATGTAGGTGTTTTTATTAAATTTTTTGTGTTTGTGTTTTACTTTTTTACACTTTTTTTTTACTTTTTCACACTTTTTACACTTTTCCCCAGGGGGGAATTGAATGAACGATCGTCAGATCGTTCATGCAATAGGAGATCAGCATACAGCTTATTGCTGTATGCTGGTCTCCATGACAACTGTCTGTCACGCTGCCCACAATGCATTGTGGGCATCGTGATGTCACCAGACAACCCGGATGCTGTCATTCAGCATCCGGGCTGTCCGGTATCACGGGCAGCAGGAGCTCACTCCTGCCGCCCGCAGCTGTGATGTCGCAACCACGATGTCGCGACATCGAGGGGTTAATCCGGCCGTGGGGGATGCGATATGATGCCAGCGGTAATATACCGCTGGTTCCATGCCGCGATCTTGCGCGCTCCGCCTGTGAGCACGCAAGATCCGCTTGACGTACTCATACGGCAATATGCGGGAACCTCTACCCGACATTGCCGTATGAGTACGACAAATGTCGGTAAGGGGTTAAACAATTTAGGACAGCCCATATGATGATGTCATGTCTTTGGAAACGTCTGTTATTGTTTAATGGCAACATCAGAGTTAATAAGAGACACATCTGTGGATGTATTTTAAAGCACACCGGAAACACACTGCTTCTGTGTGTAACATCATGGGAAACTCTAAAGAAATCAGCCAAGATATCAGGAAGAGAATTGTGGCCTTGCACAAGTCCAGTTCATACTTGTGTGCAATTTCCAAATACCTGAAGGTTCCTCGTTCATTTGCACAAACAATTATACGCAATTACAAACAAAGTGGAAATGTCCAGCCATAACACCGCTCAAGAAGGAGACTGGTTCATGCTTTGGTCCGACACGTGCATATCAACCCAAGAACAAAAGCAAAAGACCTTGTGAAGATGCTGGCGGAAACTTGTAAGACTGTGTCATTATCCACAGTGAAACGAGTACTGTATCAACATGGGCTGTAAGGCCACTCTGCCAGGAAGAAGTCATTACTCCATAAGAAACATAAAAGCCAAAATAATGTTTGCAAATGCACAGAGGAACAAAGACTTACATTTTTGGAGACATGTCCTGTGGTCTGATGAAACTAAAATTGAACTGTTTGGCCATAATAACCATCGTTACATTTGGAGGAAAAACAAAGAAGCTTGGAAGCCTAAGAACACCATCCTAATTGTGAAACATGGGGGGGTGGCAGCATCATGTTGTGGGGTTGTTTTGTTGCAGGAGGGACTGGTGCACTTCACAAAATAGATGGCATCATGAGGATAGAAGATTATGTGGCAATACTGAAGCAGCATCTCAAGACATCAGCCAGGAAGTTAAAGCTTGGGCGGAAATGGGTCTTCCAAATGGACAATGACCCGAAGCATACTGCCAAACTGGTTACAGAGTGGCTTAAGGGTAACCAAGTCCATGTTTTGGCGTGGCCATCACAAAGCCCTGATCTCAATCCTATTGAAATTTATGGGCAAAGCTGAAAAGGCAGGGGCGCGCAAGACGACCTACAAACATGGCTCAGTTACACCAGTTCTGTCAGGAGGAATGGGCCAAAATTCCTACCAACTATTGTGAGAAGCTTGTGGAAGGATATCCAAAATGTTTGACCCAAGTCATATAGTGTAAGGGTAGTGCCACCAAATACTAATGCAATGTATGGAAACTTTTGACTTTGCTGGAAGTAATAAAAATGCCTTTAAAAAATGCTCTCTCTTATTATTCTGGCATTTGGCAAATATAAGTAATTTTGGTAATTCTAATTGACCTAAAGCAGGGAAGGTTTATTCTGATTTCATGTCAGATAGTGAGAAAAATTTGCCTATGTGTATTTTTATATAGTGTATGTAAACTTCTGGTTTCAACTGTATATGCATTTATCACTACCCCGTAATTTAAATATATGCTATAAGGCTCATGGGAAAAGAGCTGGGACTCTGCAGCATCCTCTGTGGGTCAACTCCAGTCCTCAAGCCCCACCAACAGGTCATGTTTTCAGGATCTCTCACAGAATGCACTGACAATAATTATATCACCTGTAGAGAATGCACTGACAATAATTATATCACCTGTGTCAGGATCTCCAACAGAATGCACTGACAATAATTATATCACCTGTGCAGAAGGCACTGACAATAATGATATCACCTGTGCAGAAGGCACTGACAATAATGATATCACCTGTGCAGAATGCACTGACAGTAATAATATCACCTGTGCAGAATGCACTGACAATAATGATATCACCTGTGCAGAATGCACTGACACTAATGATATCACCTGTGCAGAAGGCACTGACAATAATGATATCACCTGTGCAGAATGTACTGACAGTAATGATATCACCTGTGCAGAATGCACTGACAGTAATGATATCACCTGTGCAGAAGGCACTGACAATAATGATATCACCTGTGCATAATGCACTGACAATAATGATATCACCTGTGCAGAAAGCACTGACAATAATTATATCACCTGTGCAGAATGCATGGACAATAATTCTATCACCTGTGCTATACTGAGGAAATCCTGAAAACCTGACCTGTTGGTGGGGCGTGAGGACTGGAATTGAGAAACACTGCTCTATTGGATGTAGCATTCCTCAAGTCGCATAAGACTCCACCCCACAAACATGTCTGCCCCTCACCTTCTGTCTCTTCTCTCCTTCCCTGTAGACTGTAAGGGCATGTCCCCACGGCACGGTTTTTCAGCCGCTCATCGCAGAGAAAAGCCGCCCCCCTCCCACTGCCGCGCGGCCGTCGGGACAGCCGCAAAACAGGACAAATACCGGACGGCAAAGCGGCCAGTATTTGTCCTGTGCAGTGGGAACGCTCCCTAAGCCCTCTTGGGCAGGGCCCTCTGTCCCTCTGTACCAGTTGTTAGTTACTTATCGTCACCTTATAATTGTTTGACCAATGTTATTTATGTAATCACCTCGAATGTACAGCGCCCTGGAACTAAGGGCTCTCTAAAATAAATAATAATAATTATTAATAATAATAAGTGACTGAACCTTGCAGTGTAAAAGGGATTAATCCCATGCCAGTTAATTCATCTATAGACAGCTGTCTTCGGGTGTTTGGTCCTCATCAGTGCAGATAAATTAACTGGCATGGCATTAATCCTTTAGGTTGGTCTCACACATATCATTTTTGGAGAAAAAAAAATGCATTTTGTGGTGTTTTTACTTATGTTTTTGCTGAAAAACACAATGCCCAGATTTTAGCTGTAAATCAATAGCAGAATATAAAATAGATTTATCTAGGAACAATGGGTTTATCTTTCTGGTCAGGTATGGATGGTGGATCAGCTTACCCTCCAGGTAAATGTAGTTCCTTTTAAAGCTGGATAGATGTACGGTCCGCCGGGAGCCTTCACCGGTGCTAGTAATAAGAGAAAAACTGAAGGAGACCAGCATCAACGGATATACCAGCACCAAGGAGTGTAGATCAAGTTTTAAACTACTGCTGCACGGATCGTCTCCAATCTACACTCCTTGATGCTGGTCTCCTTCAGTTTTTATCTTTCTGGTTAGGGGTGATTTCCCCCCCCCTCCCCCCCAAAAAAAAAAAACAATCTGCCATAGATGTGGCATTTTCTGTTGATTCTAAACTTGCATTCGTTTTAGAAACTTAGGGGGACATGTATGAAAACTGTCTAGGTGTAAGACTTTCTTTGTTGTCCATGGCAACCAATCAGACTGCTCCTTTAATTTCATATAGTGCTCTGAAGGAATGAAAGGGGAACCCTGATTGGTTGCTATGGGCAGCCTATCAGGATATGTCAAACAGGTCTGTAGCTATAGCAACCTGAGGAGCTGATGCAGCCCATACAAGAGGATATATCTAGGAATAGGTAGGACACTGTTAATAGACATATATTACAAAGTGAATTGTTTTTGCAAGATCTTTAACATAAAAAGCAATCTTTGTAGTGAGACAACCCCTTTAAGGCCCCCTGACACTGCTTGGAGACCATAGTGGTTGGTTCAACCTTGTGAGGATAATCTTTAAACAATCTCTTGAAATCAGTATTGAGTGAGAAGCCGAATGAATGCCTGGGAATTAGAACATAGCTCAGTGACAGCTGGTAGCCGGCCTGTGTATTGCTTTATTTTCATGCAGTGCAATCCTGATTTTCTGATGTCCTCATGGATAACTTCTGAACCTATTTATATCTATTTTCTGTAGAAAATAAATCTATTCTATTTTCTCATTGTAATTTGAAAACTGTTCTACTGCTTAGCTGTAAACTGTGGCATTGCTTATATAACAGAATCTGTCTCTTCTGATGTCATTGAATTGAGTACCGGTGTAATTTCTGGCCTTTCATAATCTCTGGGCATAGGCACATTTATGTGATATCAAAAAGCTCTTTACTGACCAATTTAGCTCTTAAAAAGGAAGTTGTTTTATTTACTAAGATGGAAAACACACAAATGGCTATATATTTGAGTTTTGGATATGCTGCAATCATTGCAGTGCTATTTGGCAACCAATTTGTTACATTACAGAAATAAAACTGTTCACTCAGCTGCCCATGCACAGAGACTCACATTTACAAAGGAGTATTTTGTACCAACGAAGTTATACTCGTTGAGAATTGTACATTATTTTTCAAAAGGTGCCCGGCGAAAAAAATCAGGTGCATTTGAAGTTGACCAACTGAATATTTTTTTTATACCTGATACTATCCATTATATACATTTGCTTTTCATCTTATGCCTGAAAGGACTTCCTATTTATTTGCAGTACAAATAAGTGTCTTTTGTAGGTTTCCTTCACACAATATTTTTTTTTGTTGTTTTTCTTTTTTTAGCACATAAAATTATGTTTTATTATCTGAGTTTTTTGTGGTGTTTTTCCTGTATTGCTATGTTTACATGGCATACTTACATGTTGTTAGTATGTTTTTTTTATGTCTGTGTTCTTTTTTCGTGTGTTTTTCTTAGTACAGGGAACTGCATTATATTTGGCGCCTCTGTACGATTGCAGTGTCGGACTGATTTGGGCCCAAAGGTGGAGTTGATTCTAGGTGCCCACCAGTTGAGCTGTTTCCGGGCCCACCCTTAGATTTTACTTTAGGGGCCTACCATACATGTACTGTAAATGACTGTGCATGCCTCCAATACTCCAATGTCTCTTACTTTTTGACCCTCTTTCTCCTTTTTTGCCTCTTCTGAGGATGTAGAAGCAGTTAAAATACAACTCCAGGTCTCGCGCTCAGGGGCCCACCGGGGATTTCCCTTTTTCCCCAGTCGTTGCTTTTTTATTTTTTAAGCGACGCAGTTGTGTGAGGCCTTGTTTTATGCAGGAGAAGTTGTATTTTTGGGTACTTAGTTTAAGTCTACAAATAAATTACTGCATATTTTTATTTTAATTATTTATTTATTTATTTATTTTTTTACACCATTCACATTTCACATTAAATAACTTGTTGGATAGATTCTACAGGTTATTAAGGTTGTGTAGATACTTAATATGTGTAGGTTGTTTTTTTGTGTAATGTGTGGACAACAACTGTTTTATTAAATATTTTATTTTCTTATTTTTTAAATACTTTTTTTAAAATTTTTTTTACTACTTTTTAATCCATCCCATTCTTGTTACCAGCCTTGCCATCACGGCTGCCGCCTGCACTGGCGTGCAAGCAGCAGCGAGGTGAGCATCTGGGATCTACTGAGCCCGTCTGCTCAGCTCCCAGGAGGCCGCGGGGCAGGCGCGCGATGCGATGACGTCATCGCGCGCTGCTCCGCGGCCCCGCTCTCTGCAGTGAGCGGCCACGGCTCCGGAATGAGAGTGAAGAGGAGGGACAGCCGGTGTCCTGGTGAGTATTACTTTTTTTTTTTTTTTTTTACTTTTTACTGTCCCTGGCTGCCCATAATTGCTGCCTGGCTACTATTACGCCCTGCCCTGGCTTATACAGCCTGCCTGCTACCTATATAGCCCTGCCCTGGCTACTATATACAGCCCTGCCCTGGCTACCTATATAAAGCCCTGCCCTGGCTACTATATAAGCCACTGCCCTGGCTACCTATTAAAGCCCTGCCCTGGCTACTATATAGCCCTGCCCTGGCTACCTATATAAAGCCCTGCCCTGGCTACCTATTAACCCTGCCTGGTACTATTGATGCCTGCCGGCTATATGATGCCCTGCCCTGGTGGCTATATGATCCCTGCCCTGGCTACTTTTAAAGCCCTGCCTGGCTATATGATACCCTGCATACCTATAAAGCTGCACTGACCTATAAAGCCGCCTGGCTATGATGCCTGCCCTGGCTACCTATACCTGCTGTATCGATACCTCCCTGCTATTGATGCCGCCTGGCACTATACCTGCCTGGCTATATGATGCCTCTGCTGCCTTCCCTGCCTGGTCCTATACCTGCCCTGCTGTTAATAGACTGCCTACCTATACACTGCTTATAGCCCTGCCTATATACACTGTCCTGCCTGCCTATATACTGTCCCTGTCTGTCGTGTCTGCCTATAAGTAGCTGTCTGCGTTACTGGCCTGCCTGCCTGCATACTGTCACTGCTGCCACTTATCTGACATTTTTTAATTTCTTATTTTTAGGGTCTAACATACGCTGTTTGGGGAATTGATAGGAAAGTGCTGGTAAAGAGAGGAGTCTAAGATGTATTTGTTGTAAGTTCTACAGGGGCCAGTAGTGACCACTAGAAGAGGACACTGCATGCTGTACTGGACAGAGAAAGAAATGGAAGAGAACAACAAGGGAAGACGCCATGGAGGTTTGTGCCAGAAGGAGAAGAAAAGGAGAAGAGAACACTTCCCATCAGAGATGACGTCTCCGGTGAGTCCCTGCTGCCAGGGGTCATTTTTACTTCTATGTTGAATCAGGGGTTTCTCTGCACCACTGTTTCTTTTTTACTTGTGTGTAGGGGGCTTTCACACGGAGTGGTTTTGGTGCATTTTTTTAAGTGTTTTTTTTTTTTTTTGTGCAGAAATGTTCAGCATTAACTGCTTTGCCTTTCTGCACAAAATGCACCAAAAACTCTCCGTGTGAAAGCAGCTTTATAGTGTAGTTTATTTCAGAAAGTGGCGAGGTGCGAGAACAAGGGGAATTTTTTAAGCGGATATTGTATGTGGGCTGCTGGGGGCTTAGTGCCAGGGCTGATTTTTTATTCCCAGTCCGGCCCTGCCTTTGATTATGCTGTGGTAATGGACCGCGGCAATCAAAGGGTTATGAGCCTTCGCTTCCTGGTGCCTACAGAGACTGCTCTAGGAACAGGGCTTTTAACTACTGATCTGTTCCTACCGCAGCTGCGGCGCTGGGAGCATCGCCCGACATCTAAAGTTGGTGGGCAGTCGTTAAGGAGTTAAACACAAAGGGGGACATGTATGAAAACTGTCTTGGTCTAAGACTTTTCTTGTTGCCCATAGGAACCAATCAAAGCACCCCTCTCATTTTTTCAGAGCACTATATAAAATGAAAGTGGAACTCTGATTGGTTGCTATGGGCAACAAAGAAAGTCTTAGACCAAAACAGTTTTCATACATATGGACCAAAGTCATTAGTATCAAGAACAGGAGTGGATCCTCTGTGTTGGCCATGCGTTTGATGTACGGCCAGGTTGAGGAGTGGAGTCTAAGGAGTCCCCCTGTTTTTACCATTTAACACCTTGTACAAAGGATCTAGGTTTCACAGCAGAGAACTCCTTGGTTGCTGCCCCCAATGTGGTCACTCACTGTTACAGCTGCCATGCAGGCGTGGTACAGAGAAGGGTCAGGCAGAGACAGAGGTCGGGCCACAAGCAAAAGGTCGGTGTACTGTCATAAATAGGTCACAGGCAGGAGGTCAGGACAAGCGGAGTTCAGTCAATGGACACTGAAACATACCTGAAACTGGCCCAGAGACATTAATAGAAAAAAAAAGTCCTATTTGGACTATATCTGATTTATTTGCTGGCGGTATGCGATTTTCGTGTGGGACATAAAAGCATGGAAGACCACGTTTTTGTGTCCTACAAAGAAAGTGTATACTTCCAGAAAATAGAGCAAACATAGTTCAAATAGGACAATGTTTGTTCTGGTAATGTCTATGCACCAGGTGCGGGCATTGGGGTACATTTTTCTCAATACCAAGTCTGCAAGTCTTGCAAGTCCTCTACATCTGAAGTGGCTACAGGATAACACTGGAGCTTGAAGAAGTGAATAACCACAAAACTCCAGTACCCCAGGTATGTAGCATTAACCTTTCCACTTCCCTCCATCAGGGATCATTTCATTAACCCTTTCACTTCTTTAGATCACTATGATCCTTGACATTAAATGGGTTTCCTTCTCTGACTGTTTTCATGTTTTGCAGTCTCTTACATTCTGTGCAGGATATTAACAGGTCTACAAAAGTGACCGACATTTCAGCTCTACTAGATCTTATTTCAAGCAAGAGATAAGAACTGATCTGACTGAAATGAAGGAACAGCAATGTATTTGGTAATAGTCTTTATTTACCTTTTCCTACATGTTTAAAGCTATTCAATGAGATGGGAATACCCATTTAAGCTCTTTACGACCCTAGACCACAATGGATTCTTAAAGTAACCCCCTTACCGTCCTAGATTACTAAGGATCCTTACATAAACCACTTCACTGCCCTAGACCACCAAGGATCATTAAGCTCCTTCAATACACTAGACTACCATGGATGCTTACATTCACCTCTTCACTGCCCTAGACCACCATAAATTCTTACATTTCCCTCTTACTGCCCTGGACCATCTCAAATTGTTAACCCCTTCACTGCTCTAGACCAGTAAGGATCCTTACATTAACCCCCGAACTGCCCAGGACTACCACGTATGGAGCATTAAGCCTTCCAATGCTGTCCATCAAAGATCCATACATTAACCTTCTTACTGCCCTACACCACCAAAGATCCTTATTATGGTGTGTATTGTAATTAATTTCAGGTGGCACAGTGTGGGTACATTGTCTAAAATAATTACTTTTCAGGGGCACAGTGTGTAATACAATCAAGTTCTGGAGTACAGTTTGTAATGCATTTCATTTTTGAGAGTACAATGTATATTATAATTACCTTTAGAAAATAAAGCATCTAATATAATTAATTTCTGGGGTGCAGTGTGCAATATAATTTATTTTTAGAGATATATTGTGTTAAATCATATATTTCAAGAGAACAGTTTGCAATATAATTAATTTTCAGGGGAAGAGTGTATAATACACAGTTTGTAATATACAGTAGTTACTTCCAGCAATAAAGTGTGTAATATCCTTTATTTAAGGGCTACAGTGTGTAATATAATTAATTTCAAGGGCACAGTGTATGAATACAGTGTGTGATATTAATTTCTGGAAGCACAGTTTGTAATTTATTTTATGTTGGTACAGTGTATAAAATAATTAATTTTTGGAAGTGTAACGTGTCACACAATTTCAGGTGGGACAGTGTTTGATATAATTAATTTTAGGAGGTGCAGTGTTTAATATAATAGTATAATGCCATAAATTTTGTGAATTACTATGTCTGAAATAAATATTTTCAGGGATACAGTGTCTCATATAATTCATTTCATGAAAAGAGTGTCTGATATAATTCATTTTTGGGGCATTTTGTCTAATTTCATTTATGTTGACACAGTGTATAATATAATTAATATCTAGAAGTGCAGTATGTAAAATAGTAAATTTCAGAGGGTGTTCGATATATTTAATTTTCGGGGGTATAGTGTAATTGTGTTTCTATGTTCCACTTTTATCTGCTTCTGTTGTGTGGATAACAAGTTCAAGGGAGCAGGGGGCAAATAAAGTAAAATTTGGTGCATTGTGCAATGATATTTTCTTTGCGGCATGGGGGATTGTATGTGATTAGGTTAGTTTTGTATTCCCAGTCTGGCCCTGCTTCCACCAATCTGTGCTAATATTTTACCATTGAAGTCTGCAGGATTTTGTTCACCTTTGCATGGCTGTATTCAGGAAAGCCACAACTTTTTATTTTTTTCCTGTTTAAATCGCTGTATGAGGACTTGCTTTTTGCAGGATGAGTTGTATTTACATTGATACCAAATCAACTTTTTGAACTTTTTTTGAGCTGAATGGGGAAAAAAAACAGCACTGTTGTTTTGCATTTAAATTCACACTGCCCACCATAACGCATTCATGACGTGCTACCTTCATTCTATGGACTAGTGGAATTACAGCAATACCAAATATGCACTATGGTCCACATGTATGAAAACTGTCTAGGTCTAAGACTTTCTTTGTTGCCCATAGCAACTAATCAGATTTCCCCTTTCATTTCACATAGAGCTCTGAAAAATTAAAGAGGAGCTCTGATTGGTTGTTATAGGCAACAAATAAAGTCTTAGACATAGACAGGTTTTATACATGTCCCCCTATGTGTTTTATTATATCAAAATTTTATGTTTTTCTATTTTTGCAACAGATCCATAGACTGTAATGAAGAAAATACAGTTCAAAAATGCATACTTTATGAATCCACATACTATAAATCTCACAGAATACAGGTAACAACATCAAAGATCTGCCAGAGAGGTTGGTAAAATTCAAAGAGCACCAACACTTGACATGTACACATTTCTAACATACTTATTATAAGTCATAGCATAGACTGAGAACACGTTGTATGTTTGAAATGCCTTAGCCCTACATTGCTGGTTGAATTTGGTTTACCATTAAATTAAGGAGACCAGCCTTTGACCGGGAGTCGCGATGCATGCATAATGTCCCAACAGGGCGCTCAATGTGCCGCTTTTATCTCCTACCCTGGTAATACAGGGGGCAGTCTACTCCCAGCTATATTCCTGTCTCATATTCACTTGCCGAGGGCCACAAAAGATACCAAAAAATCTAATGGCTGTCAATGTTTGCTTCCAAACTACACTTCCCGTCATGCCTTGTATCTTATCGCAGATGTGCAGGTGGCATTCTGGTCACGTGTCGCAGTTTTCTGATAATCAGAGGTAGGTAGGGTCTGCTCTGTGTATGCCAGGCATGGTTTTTGAGCTTTGGAAGGTATCGCGCATCAGCGTGTTCCTGGCCCACCTGAGTATGATAGGTGAGGGTGGCGGAATCAAGGCTCCAGACTCCTGGAATGCTATAATAGTGCTAAGTCACTTCCCTACTAGACGTGCTCATTCACTGGGATTTCTTTTGTGGCACTGCTGAGCTCCTATCTTGAGAACAGGCTTATTTTCATTGACTTCTATGGAGCGCCACTTTTGTGCCATCATTGTTCCCCTGCCCTCGCCAGTCCTCCCCTGCCCTCATCTCTGCTACCAGTCCTTCGAAGTCCTCTCCTGCCCTCACAGGGAAAAATGGCAGTGTGAGTAGGTATTAAGGGGGGACTATATAAGCCCTAATAACACAGCAATATTGAAATACAACTCTGCACCATGCTGGTGACGAACACAGCTCCGCTTTATACCCATAGTACACAGTACACACACAACTCTACTGTGCTGGTGACAAACATATATTTATGGGGTTTCCCCTCCTCAGGGTGTTACAATTATGGGGCATCCCCTTTTCAGGGTTTTATAGTAATGGGGTGTCCTCTCCTCAGGTTGCTATATTCATTCATATGTCTCTAAAGTACTGTGTTGGAGCAACAGCCTTGCAAAATGCCGAAGGTGAAGGACCGTCATCCACACAATAATTTGTTACAGAACCACGCCTAAACGGCCACAAAGTTAGCTGAGCGGGAGGTAAAGTAGGAACATTTGAAATACCTTTTTTTTTTTTAATATGGAATAGTGGCATGGACAGATCTGCTGTTGAAAGCCCCACTGCTAGATAAAGTCATATGAAAAGTTTATTCGCCGCTCTTTGTTGGTGACGAGACCGTAATTCTCACATGTCTCTCTTTCGCTCCTAAAACCTCTGGTCACCATAATTAAGTATAGAGTACACCTGCACTCAGGATACTGGGAATCTCTGAGGACATCAACCCAGAAAGAATTCATTGGAAGGGTGGTATTTGCCCACTACACTTTCTTTTAGTAGGAGCGTGTTTTCTTTTTGATGCCATTCTTCACTGGATTACATATGTTATATACATTTTGGTGACACTTATAAAGGTTTCATTTTAGCGTGTTGAATCTTTTGACTTTATGGTTATCCTGGCATTTTTTGTATTTTATCTATTTCAGTGATTAGGTCATTATTTTTATATTTTACTGCAGTCCCATCTAGTAAAAAAAATTCCTAAAATCTTAAAAACCCATTTTCTTTGTATAACAATAGTCTGGTGGCTTAGTGGTTGGCACTGTTGTCATACAGAACTCAGGTTCCTGGGCTTAAATTTGACCAAATCTGTAGGATGTTTGTACTCCCTCAGTTTTTGCGGTTTTTCCTTGGGTACATCAGTTTCCTTTCACAATCCAATAACATTTTAATAGGTTACTTTATCATTTAGATTGTGAGCCCCATTGGGGACAGTGAGTTATGGCACTTCTGTACAGATTATGTTGTTGCTATATAACTGAATAAAATAAATTCCTTTTGTGCATGATGTTCCAGATTATGGAAAAATAATGTCCAGCTAGTCTTGCCATGTTAAAAGTGTGCTAAATGTATAGTGTAACTAAATACCTACCATGCATTTTTATCTATAATACGTGTCACTAAAAAGCAATGGAGCCAACAGAAAATGTTTTCTTTCTTAGAAAGAACTTGTTCTGCTCAATTATAGGAGACTGAGATACAGATTAGCAGATTGTTCCCTGCAGGAATTCTCCAATGATTTTGTCATGTAACAATGATGTCTGCAATTATAGTCCTGTGTGACTAAGAGGCTCTTGTTGGTCAGGTGTAATGATACTTACAGAAAACTGGAGTTTAACTAGTGACTGGACAGACAGTGACAAAAAAAAATCTATGTAATGGATTCTCTGGGTGTTCCATATACAGTGAGTTACAAAAGTATTCATACCCCTTGAATTGATCCTCATTTTAAATGTTACAGCCACAATCTTAATTCTATATTTTATGTGATAGAGAAATACAAAGTAGCAAGTATTTGTGAAGTGGAAAAAAATGGTGCTTTTCCAGATATTTACAAATTTAAAAAAACTGCATATGTATTCAGCCCCTTCTACTCTGATACCCTTTAATGAAATCCAGTGTGACCAATTAGTAAATAGAGTATATCTGTATGTAAAGTATTCTCCGCTGTTTTGTGAAGGTCTCAGAGGTTTGTTATAGAACATTAGTAAACAAACAACATAATGAAAACCAAGGAACATACCAGATAGCTCAGGAACAAATGTGGCAAAGTGTATTGCAGGGTTAGGTTTTAAAAAATAGTCCAAGCTCTAAGGGCGCGTTCCCACTGCACAGGTTTGCCTCCGGTATTGTCCTGTTTTTCGCCCTTACCACGGCCCGGGGGGACGGCTTTTCCCCGCGATGAGCAAAAAAGCCCTCCCCCCCCCCATTGAGAAACATCTTCTGTGGGGAAACGAGGGAAGATTGTGCTTCAACATGTTTTGGGGGGCCCCCAAAACCTCCGACGGCAAAACCGTACAGTGGGACGCTACGGGTTTTTTCAAGAGCACAATTGGCCATTTTCGGCCGGTTTTTCAGGGGGTCTAAAAAAAACCGAAAACCCGGCTGAAAAACCGGGCCGAAAACCCTTTGCCGGGGGGGACATGCCCTAAACATCCACGGCGACGTTCAATTCAATCCAAAAGGGAGTAGGGAACAACTGCAAACCCCCCAAAAGTCAACAGACGCCCAACAAGTAGCCATTAATTAGAGAAGCAGGGGCCCAAAAGGAACAAAACGTTCACGGAAGATGGAGAAACGTCCACAAACAACTATTAGTCGGTTACTCCACAAAAATTGTCTTTATTGGGAAATGGAAGAAAAAGCCCCCTTTTTGAAAAGCGAGCCATAAGAAGTGTCATTTGTAGTCTGCAAGCTATGTAGGGGACACAGCAAGCATGTGGAAGAACACTGACCCACCCTGAACACACCATGCCCACTTAAGAGGTGGGGGGAACCCCCTTGGGGGGAGGCTTTGCTTCAGCAGGGATGGGAAGCGGGCAAGGTATGGGGAAAATGAATAGAGCCAAAACAAGGGGAAACCTGGGGGGAAAACTGAAGAAAACAAAAGACCTAACTGGGGTGCAGGTTCACCTTTCAGTAGGAGGATGACCCTAAATACACTGACAAGCAATAGGGTAACAATGTTTTTAACTTGGGACTTTTAAACTTCATATCTCACAATCCACTACAGCTTTGAATGTAGACAATCATCTTGTCTATCTCATGCATAACTTTGACCTGCAACTATTTAGCATATACTTAGTTATGCAGATCACATTTAAAACCCG